>JASDDO010000024.1:144721041-145056391 GCA_030015575.1 Agapanthus africanus | reverse complement strand
TTCAGACCTCCGCAAGGAGCATTCGAATCTCGCACTACTAGCCCGCGGGTGCACGATGAACCGTACTATCCCTAACGGGTTCCCCAAAGGTGGGTTGTAGCGGCGCTTTGCATAGGTTTAACAAATACCATTCATTTAGAAAGAAAACGGTTTTATAAATATAAGGTATTTATTTGTAAAAGAGTATAGATTTCCGTATTTTATTTTCTAGGGTTTCCTAAGCCAACTAGCCTATTTCTAAGGTCTAAACGACAAGTCATTAGAAGCCTCAAATCGCCTCTTCACCGACAATTGCGACCAGGTAAGTGCCAGGTAAGTGGGAAGGAACCACAGTCGTGGGCCTAATTAAAAACCACTAGCCTAGACACACTTGCCTAGACACCACAAGACAGTTTAGATAAACGATCGATGTCCATGACCTATCGTGCTTTCATTTTATTTAAAATTTTATACAACTTAAAGTTTTCAAGTAAATGTTATAAAGAATATGGTATTTTAGTGAAAAGTCCTGTAATGTCGTATTCTATGTTTTGACATTTATCAGTTAGGGTTATATTTGTGTGTGTGTAGAGGTAGGTCATTACCTCGTGACTTGTTTTAAGTTTTGATGACGTTTAGAGGTAAAACATGACATGTTAAAGTTGAAGGTATTAAAGCGCAAGAATACGGTATTTGAAAACGTTATCATTTCATGTGTGAAAATTCATTCAAATTGATTTCTACAAGTTTATTTATCAAGATAAACATATTTAAGAGTGGGGGAATTAATTAGAACAAGAAAAATAAACTTTATGGTATTTTTATGAAAAGAATACGATATTGTAAAGAAGCTATCATTTCATGATTTTTCGAAATCTCATTTTCATTTCCTGTTATGCCACTGTTTAGGCATCTTTATTTCAGTTGTATTTTCCTTTCCATGTATTGTAAAAAGAATGTTATTAATAAAGTTGTTGTTCTTTTTATACACTTGTCTCTTGTGTATTATTTTGCTTAGCTACGCTTAGCGTATGTACTTCTGAGTACATACGTAGCAGGCCTCGTCGCGTCCCCTTCACCGTACACCGGGAAGTGGGGCGTGACAGGTTGACCAAGTCAAGAGCCAACTTTTCTCAGTTGGTGACTCGGCCGTCCGGCCAAGTCCGGCCGGCGGCGCCGGACCGAGTCGGCCGATTCGCCGACCGGCGGCGCCGAGTCGGGCCGAGTCAGGCTTCCAGTGGCCGGGGATTTTCTGGGGGTACAATTTGGTATATTTACTTTTTGTTGTCCAGTACATATTTTGGGAGTTATGGCCTTTTTACCGTTGACTTCCAAAAAAAATTAAAACAAAATAAATACAAAAATAATGTGGGGCATGGGATTTGAACTCCGGTGGCTTGGTTCAGCAGTGCAAGGTATTACCAATTCATTCTTGTAATTATTGTGGTTTTTAATTACTTAAACTGATAGCAGCAAGAATAAATACTCCTAGTATACATTAAATTTAAAGTAATTTCTTGTACACTAAAAATGGAGTTATTTCATTCTTGTAGCTTGTAATTAAAAACAAAAATAATTACCTAAATCTTGTGCTCAAGCTAAAATACCCCTTTGTGGATTTTAAAAATATTTTGAAAAAAATTTGTATAGGAAAAAGTGTATATAAAAATTAGGGTTGTTACAAAGTGGTTTATGATAGCATGGATGGTTTTGATATAATAAGAATATTTATTTAGGCATGGAATTTGGCGACATGACAAGTGGTGGATTCAAAAGAAGAAGAAGAGGAGGGAGACTTACTTGCGGTGTAAATTGATATAATAACCAATGCACCGTTAGCTAGGAACTAGATTGATTGTTTCCGCGAAAAGAAGGTTTTGATGCGTTAGTGTTGCGGTGTTTACGATGGCGACGGTGTTAGGTGGCGGCGACGGTGTTAGGTGGCGGCGGCGTTGTTAGTGACGACGAGAAGAAGTTAGGGGATGCTCGATGAGATATTTCTAGCCATGGTGGTTCTTGAACGGAGTTTCGGCGTTAGGCGCTAAGAATGATCTTCAAGAGTTTTGGGGGAGGAATTTGAGATAATTTTCAGAGTAGAAAAGAGCTGGGATAGCCATGGGTATTTATAGGATGGAGTGTGGGGTATGGTGAATTAAAATGATTTAAAAGAGTGTTAATAGGGTATATGAGAGGTTGGAAGTTCACTGGTTTGAATGAGGTAGTTTGATGCATATAAATGAACAGGTGGAAGCTCAAGAATCGCACGTGCATAGACGGGGTATGTTTGGTGCAACATGGGCCGACCAAACATGGGTAGGGGCGGCTTCAAGTTGGCCAAAAGGGTTGGGGTTCATGTCGGGTGTTTGGTTTAGTATAAGTAGTCCATTTTCATATATCGATTTCATTAGAACTTTTCGAAACTCTGTTAAATACCTGTGAAACTTTCAGGAACTTTAAAATGATAAAAAGAATTTAAATAAAATACTTGAGGATGCCAGGATTCGAACACGCGGGTTATGGAACAAAAGTGAAAAGTATTTACCAATGAGCTATAAATAATTTCTTGTTTGTATTAACAAGAATAACTTATAACTCGTTATCAGAATAGAAATACACTCTTTTATTAATATTGGAATAATAAAAGTGTACGTGAACTTTAGAGTCGTTACACGAGAGACGTTCCTTCATCTTCATGCTCCGATTTCTGTAGATTTAAAAGGAACGCGGAGGCATACCTGATCGAAAAGGGCTGATCGTCTCAATTCTTGACAGGGCCTCAAAGGAGACGGGTTAGTCGCCGGAATCTAGGTTACATTATATACTATAGGATGGCTGAGAAGCCCTAGAACTAGGAAAATTGATAGTTGGTTGATTGATTGAGAGAGTTTTTTCCGTACTCAAACCCCTTACTGTTGTAGTCCCTTAACCCTAGCTTCGGCTTGCCCTTCAAGTAGCATCTTCCTTGATTTTCTCTCCTTTTGTTAAGATTCTAGAGAAATCTTTCTATTCGATAATCAATATCGCTCATATTTTTCTCTATCGGCCCTTAATGAAAAATAGATATGGGCATCTTTTATTAACCATATTTGAGCCGATTTCACTTACTTGGTTCTTAAGTTTCGCAACTACTGATTTCCTATAAGATATTGTTCAAGTCTTTTATATCTTTTCCAACAACCTTGGGCTGCTTCTTCAGGTATCGATTCGGCCGGAAGCTATTTAGGCCGAATTATGTTATCTCATTCGGCCCGTCTGACCGAATATTACTTTCTGTGCAAACAACGTCCAACCATAAGGAAAGAGTCACTGGACGCATTTACTTTCAACTCATAGAAAGTTCGTGGTTTGTGTACTGATATTTCAGCCTTGGTTTCTCCTTATCTCATCTTCTCATCATTCAACCTTCTCGAACTAAACAACTTAGGCCAAAAATCAATTATAGACATAAAAATAACATCTTTTATTTCAAAAGCTTTAAATTGCGGTTTTTCGATGACATCCGTGCCCCGTGTATAATGGTCTCCTTCTCGTAGGCCAGTCTTCGCATATCTACATAGCCACTCCGATAAGAAAGAAATTGTGTGTTTTATATGTCAGTTGTCTCTATGGATTTGTCTTTGATTCTTCTTATAACCAATACAAGTTGCTTAATTTATTGCAAGATAAAACAAGTAATCTCTTATGTGAGGTCCTTATTTTGAATCTGAATAGTATCTTGTTTTTTGAACGAGACTAATCAATATCCCAAATATATATTACCTTCCTTTACGCCACCATTAATGCCTACTACAATTTGATTATCACCAATTGGGCTAATCTTAGTTGGTATTAATTTCTCTCAACGTAGGTGGTCGCAAGTTCGAACCCAGAGGGTCTCTCTCTCTCTATATGATTCAATTATCTCAAATTGTTTTTTATATTGGGTTAGCAGTTATTTACTGAAATAGCTTACTAAAACCGTATTCTTACATCTAAATAAATATAGGCATGTGCAAAGGAGATCCGAAGTGTGAAACCCACATCAAAGTCAAGGACTTATGCTGATGGAGGTCCTTTTCAGGTCTCCTTCAGATGTTGTCTTCCGTCGATCTCCCTGCGGATTCTGGAGGGAATCCCCTGTTGTATGTGGGTCTCAATGGGTTTTGAGGAGATTTGGTGATTGGAGGAGTTGGACGCCAAGTAATTGCAAAGAAGTCCCGGGGTGGTTTGACGCCACCGAGGACCCTCCGACGATCAAGTTAGTACTAGATCCGAGCAGCGTAACGGCTAGTGGAGTCAAAAACTGGCTTACTTAACCCCTCTGTGATGGGGGTTTATATAACGGTGATGGCAAGCAGCAGCAGGCGCAAGAATCTCGCCGGCAGTTACGCTCCCGACGTCACGTCCGCGTAGAGAGCGGATCGCCCATTAATAGGGATTGCGGAGGTGTGGAACGTGGGATGTTGCTGGCGGAGATTCCGCGCATGGCGAGATTCGCGGAGCGACGATTACGCCTGTGAGCGGTGGAGCTGGTCGGAGGACCGAGGAAGACAGCCTCGGCCGGGGGGCTCGGAGACGACCGAGAATGCCGAGGAGACTTAGTCTTGTGGCAGCTCAGGACGAGCTGATGGGCCGAGGAGGCTAATCTGCAGGGAGCCCCGAGGAGGGCTAGCTTGTGATTGCAGGTCGGGTACAGGGGGGCCTAGTCGGCCTCTGTGGGCCCTTTCTTCCGAGTTATGGGACATGCCATCCGCCATGTGTCCTGGTCCTAGGGGTCCCCAATATTGAGTATCATCATTATCCCCCCACTCTTGTCTCGACCAGCCAGCGGGTCGGGTTAGGAGTGGACCGCCGGGCCGCCCGGGGTGAGCTCCCTCCTAAGGTTTCGTCGATACGCGTCCCCGGGCCGCGAGCTGTCTTTTCTGCCAGCGAATTAGGGCGAGATCTCCGCATTTAAGGAGGGTGCGCCGGTTCGTGTATCTTGCCTTTGAAGTAACGGCCCACGTGTCGAGCGTCGGTTGGCTGACGCGACGTGTACAGACCTGCGACGCCTGGAAGGGTGCGGTCCAGTGTGGGGACGACAAGTGGAGAAATCGGGGCCGTCAGATGCGAGGAGGCGTCTTGGCGGGAGATGAAGGGCACCGTTGGATGAGGTCGCTTGTGGTGATAAAATAAGGGTAGGGCCCGTTCCGGGGCCCCTACTCCTTCATATTTCCCGTTCCAAGTCTCGGTTGCTCGGCGCTCGTCTTCTTCCTTCCACTTTTGTTCCCCGAGGATCATTCTTCCCAAAGTTAGATATCTTCTCTTGTTGAGTCAGTAGATGTCGTTGGGGTAGGTTCTAGGGACCCTTTTGGTGAGCTTGAGTCCTCTCGGGGGGCAGGGGTTGGCCCCTCTTCCCGGGATCATATGGCGGGGGCAACCCCCAGGGAAGAGGCGGTAGATGCTGTCCCCAGTGCCTTGTGTTGGATAAGGCATGAGGACGAGCTTGCCAACGTGCGGGCTCGCTTCCACATCCCCTCACGCTATACGCTCCGCCTGGCCAAGGAGGGAGAGAGGGCAGACCAAGTACGAGGCAGGGAGATCGCCCTGTATTTGGAAGCATTTTGGGGTGGAATGTGTCCGCCCCTCTCTCCTGAGGTCGTTGAAGCGTTGAACTTCTTCGGGTTAGCCTCCGGCTAGTTGGTGCCAAACTCATGGAGGATCCTCCTCGAGTTCCTGGTCCGCCTGAAGTTATAGGCGTTCCCTTTCAGCCTTTCCCTCCTTGATTCTTCCCCCGTCTTCAAAAATCACCCCGGTGGTCGAGCGGGCGACCCAAGGTGGGTTTATCTATCTTTCAGAAAGCGACCAGGGGGCGCCGCCGGGACGGGGGTTGTGGCCCTGCCTTCTTCCATTCACGACTGGAAGAAGAAGTTCTTCTTCGTTTCCCCTCCCGAGGGCGAGGACTGGCCCATGCCTACAGACTGGTCGAGGGAGAAGCACTTGCCGGGGAACCAGTCCAGTGACCCTGTTGCGGTGAGAGTGGCGTCGTGGGAGCCCATCTCCCGTTTCGACGTGCTGTTGTCTGAGAGGGTTCTGAGTTGGACCGGGGTCAGCCCCGTTGAGTTCGTTGGTAAGCTTAGATTTTCCTTTTCGGTTCGTATATTGCCCATATCGCTGACTCCTTCTACATTTGGTTCTGTGCAGGACCCATGGATATAGACTCGCTTCGGGATTCAATGCGCCAGCCGAGGCCGGCTGCGAAGGTTGGGGGCGCCGGCTCTTCCCGTTCACAGCCTCCCCCGACTCCTTCTCCCCCAGCGGTAGTGCCCCGCGAGCGCTCGGAAGCGAATCTCGCCCTGGGGCCCAGCAGAACGTCGGGTCGAAGGCGGGCTCGGATTCTGGAGGATCCGGCCTCGGAGGAGGAGACCGGCTCTCCCTCGAGGCCACTCAAGAGGAGATATACCTGGGGACCGTCTTCGCCGATCACGGTGGAGGAAGGCGGTCTCCAGTTCGCCGTGCCTTCAGGGCTTTCCGTCGCGGATAGCCTGTTGCATGAGATAGAGGCATCGGCCGGGGGTAGAGTCCCCGGGGGGACCTTCAGGGCTCAGCTGGAGTTCATCGCCCAGGAGTCTGTGCAGGTAAGCGCTTGTCTTTCATTATTATTATTCTTTGAGGTTCGGTGCCTCTCTCATCTTCCTGATCTCCCTTTTGCCTTTCAGGTCCTTCAGCATGTCGCCCTCGCCTTGCGCATGGAGGCCAAGGTGGTAGCCCCGGCGATGAAAGCTGCGGGCCAGCTCGCTTCGCTGGAAGAGAGCTCCAAGCGGGAGCTGTAGGCGATGAAGGCGAGGGTCGTCGCCCTGGAGGGTGAGGTGGAGGCCGGGAAGCGGGAGGTTGCCTGGCACCGCGAGGCCGCCGCGGTCACTGAAACCAAGCTTGAGGACGCTCAGGTGCTGGCCGGCAATCTGAAGAAGACAGTGAAAACCCTCCGGAAGGAGCTGGGGGCGGCGGCCGAGTGGGCGAAGTCGGCCGACCTGAGGGCGGCCAAGTTGGCCGACCTCTCGGCGGAAAAGGCGGTGGAGGGCTACAAGAAGTCGAAAGACTTCTATGATGACTTGGCTGTCGCCACGACCCTCATCTGGCACGAGGCCCTCGACACTGTTAAGGCCCGAGTGCCGGGGTTCGCCGATGAAGAGCTCCGGGCCCAGTACCCTCTCGCGGACACCAACGGGCAGGGGCAGGAGATTAATGACGAGGAAGTCGCCGAGGACCCAGCTCGCCTCGTGGTGGATGTCGAGGGCCCCGAGGTCGCTCCTGGCCCCGAAGCCTAAATCCCCCGTCTTCCTCCTCTTTTTATTTTGCTGCATCTAGAACTTTGTAAGCCTCCGGGCATTTTTTTGGGCTGGGGAGCCAAAAATACCCTCTGTAAAGACCACCTTTTAGTAATAAAACTTTTTCTTTCTTTGGTTTCCTGGATTTGCGCTGTTGTCTTTTGTTCATGAAGAATGCTTGTAAAATTCTTCTTGCGCTGTTGGGCCTCCATGTCAGGTCGGCTATCTGCCCAGCGCTCGTCCGTCGAGTTGATTCAAGCGCTGCTGAGGAGAAGGCGTCTCCATGGCCCTGAATTCGAGGGGATATCGCTCGAGACTTGGATATGCCTGATGCCCCCGGTTGGCAGCTCGGGCCGTCTGCGTGTGGTGGGCAGAGGGCTGTCCGCCTTATTTGGACCGAGCAGGGTAGCTGCCCGGTTGCCTCTTGCGAGGGCTTTTGATCCTTCAGGACGGGGACCGAGCAGGGTTACTGCCCAGTGCCTCTTGGAGAGGACTTTGATCCCTGTCGGTTGTGGTAGAAAGCTACCAGCCGGGGATAGCCGAGCAAGGACTCGACTGCCTCTGGGAGGACTTTGGTCCTTGGCGCGGGAGGGGTTGTAGAAGCCTACCAAGGACCCTTGGCCGGGCAGGGTTACTGCCCGGTGCCTCTTGGCGAGGGCTTTTGTCCTGATGGATAGCCCAGCGAAGGATCCTCGGGCTCGACTGCCTCTGGGAGGGCTTTCTGATCCTTAGCGTTAAGGTAGGGGAGCTACCCGTCGGGGATGACAGAGCAGGGGAGCTGCTAGGCTGCCTCTTGGTGAGGGCTTTGGTCCCCGGCGTTGCGGCAGGGAGGCTACCCGCCAGGGATAACTAAACAGGGCAGCTGTTGGGTTGCCCCTTGGTGAGGGCTTTGATACCTGGCGTTGCGGTAGGGGAGCTACCCACCGGGGATGACCGAGCAGGGAAGCTGCTAAGTTGTCTCTTGGTGAGGGCTTTGACCTTTGGTGCTAGGGGGCCTGAGGAGGCCGGCTGAGGGTAACCGGGAAGGGCAGCTGCTCAGTCGAATCTTCAAGAGGTTCCGCCCGACCATACACCTGGGGAACAGGAACGGTTAACATGCGTATTGAATGTGGGGGGAGGTGAAGCGCCAGGGCGCGTCGCTTCGGTTCCGTCGGAGGAGGCTTAATGATCGCCGCGTGGCAGCAACTCCTTGGACGAGAGTGGGTGACCGTTGAGTTCCTATGGGGGCGCAGCGGGCTATATAAGGCTGAAAGAGTACTAGACCTTCCTTCCCTTGCAAACAGAGCGTTGAAAATGCAGGACTTCCCCTTTACCATCCCCGACATCATCAATTTCGAAGATGTGTACCTGTATGACCAGAACTGTACCGAGGACACGGTGCAGTTGGTGTACGGGAGCATCGAGGACCACTTCGGCCAGTTGCTCCCCCGATGTTCTTCCCTGCTGCAGCTGCTGATGTAGTCTATCTAGAGGGCGTCGCCGCGGCTTTACAACCCCCTGTCTGAGCAGCTCTACGACGAGACCGTGGGCAAGCTGCGGTCTTTGAGGCGCTTCGGCCTCATCTCCGCGAACTGGCTGTCTCGCTCGGAGGCGCTCGTCCGCGAGTGCTACGAGTTGAGGCTCGGGATCAACGCGCGCGGGGGGAACCGAGGGGAGAGGTTGGATCTTGCGAGGCCTCGGCTGGTGGAGATCTTCATCGAGTATCACGAGCAGTGCTCTCTGCACTCCCTTCCCCCATTGTTGTAATAGTATTTTTTTCTTTTTGTAGGTACGGCTGAGGAGCTCATAATACCCCCTTTTTTGAATAAATAAGAACTTTTCTACTTTCTTCGCAATGTTCTGCTGATCTTTATTAAATTGACAATAGGCCTTAGGGAGAGTTTACATTGCCTCAAAAGAAAAGTACAGGCTAATAGATGACCCTATCAGCGTGGCCCGAGCTTCCTGGAGGCTTGCTAGTCTCCGTGCCTGGCGCCGGGTACGGGGCACTCCGGGCGCCGGACTGGTCCTCCGCGGAAGCAAGCATGATCTGGTCGATGGTTAGCTCGGCGGGAGGAGGACGCTGCTCCTGCTCGCGGTCGGCCTGCCGTTTATCACTTAAGTAGGCGGCGAGGTGCCCCGATCAGATGAGTTCCTCGATGTAATCCCGGAGTTGCTTGCAATCCTCGGTGGCGTGGCCCAGCGTCCGGTGGAAGGCGCAGTAAGGGCCCCGGGTCCGCTTTGAGGCCTGACGCGGGATTGGATGGAACTTGAAGAACCCCTCGCCTTAGGCCTCCTCTAGTAACACTGCGAGGGAGACGTTGAGCGGGGTGTACTTCTTGAACTTTGGGTGATAGGGCTGCTGACGCTCCGGCCTTTCCTCCCGAGCCTTTTTCTTCTGGTCGAATCGTTCTGCCCGGGGGAGGTTCGCGTTCACCTTGGACTCCAACTGAACCTCGCGCTCGGTCCACGCCTTGACCTCGGCCATGGTCTTAGGCTGTGCCAACGCAAAGGAGCGCAGCCACTCTTTGTGCCTCAGGCCAGATCTGAGCGCCGTGATGACGGTCTCGTCCCGGTGCTCGGGAACCTCGAGGAGGGCGTTGTAAAAGCGAGTGATGTAAGCCTTGAACGTCTCCTTGTCTCCACTCTTAATTGTGAAGAGGTAGTCGACCGTGCGCTTCTGCCGACGGTTCCCAACGAAGTGGCCGAGGAACCGAGTAGCCAGCTCGTCGAAGGACGAGATCGAGCGAGGCTCGAGTCCTCGAAACCAGCCCCGACCAGAACGGATTAGGGTGGCAGGGAAGGCCCTGCACTGGGCGGCGTCGGAATGGTCCTAGTAGCTCATTCCCGTGGTGAAAGGATCCAAATGGTCTTTGGGGTCGGTTTTCCGGTCGAACAAAGGGACCTTCGGGGGTTTGTTGCGCGAGGAGACGTGGAAAGCGAACAGCTCCTCGGTGAATGGTTTGGTGAGCGAGTCGGCGGCGTACTCGGGCCCCTCGGTCGAGAGGTGACCTTCCCGACGCATGCCCTCGATCTTCTTCTCGAGGGCGTCGAGTCGGCCGTGGTACCCCGAGGACTCGGCGCCTCGGGATCCCTGGCCTCTGCTGTGGGAGACTTGCGTCTGGGCATGGCTCCGGTTCCTCTCGATGAGGTTCCTCAGATTCCCGGGTGCGGTGGCCCTCGAGCCGTCGTAGCGAGCCCCTTCTGTGCGACCCCATCGGGGGAGTGGGTGTCGGTCATGCCTGTGGGCAGGTGAGGTGACCGATATCTCCTTAGGGGGGCAAGGGCCGCGAAGAGGCTCGAGGCGTGGTGCTCCGGCGGCGGGTCTGAGGGTGGAGCCGCTATGCGCCCAATGGGCCTCAGGGAGTATGGGTCCGTGGGATCCGTGGTCGGGAGTCGCAGCCCGCCGGTGGTCGGCCGTGCTGACGGGGGCAGAGCATTCCGGAGGCGAAGGAGCGGCGATCTGGGGCCCAGGCTCGGCCGTTTGGGCGCGGACGAGCGCCTCCACAAGGGACTGTAGCCGATCTATTCGGCTGGCGAGGGCGTGGATGATGGTCGCCGGAGGGGGTTCATTCGCGCATCCGGTGAGGGGGAGGCGGCGACTGGTACCCGAATCTTCAGGATGGTCGCTTGCCATGTGGACGGAGATCGGAAGGCCAAATTTGTTTTTGTGGAGTTTGCGTTCCCACAGACGGCGCCAAATGATGGAGGTCCTTTTCAGATCTCCTTCAGATGTTGTCTTCCGTCGATCTCCCAGCGGATTCTGGAGGGGGTCCCCTGTTGTGTGTGGATCTCAATGGGTTTTGAGGAGATTTGCTGATTGGAGGAGTTGGACGCCAAGTACCTGCAAAGAAGTCCCGGGTGGTTTGACGCCACCGAGGGCCATCCGACGATCAAGTTAGTACTAGATCCGTGCAGCGTAATGACTAGTGGAGTCAAAAAATGGCTTACTTGACCTCTCTGTGATGGGGGTTTATATAGCGGTGATGGCAAGCAGCAGCAGGCGTGAGAATCTCACCGGCAGTTACGCTCCCGACGTCACGCCCTCGTAGAGAGCGGATCGCCCATTAATGAGGATCGCGGAGGCGTGGAACGTGGGATGTTGCTGGCGGAGAATCCGCGCATGGCTAGATTCGCGGAGCGGCAGTTACGCCTATGAGTGGTGGAGCTGGTCGGAGGACTGAGGAAGACCGCCTCGGCCGGGGGGCTCGGAGACGAGCGAGAAAGCCGAGGAGACTTAGTCTTGTGGCAGCTCAGGGCGAGATGAGGGGCCGAGGAGGCCAATCTGCAGGGAGCCCCGAGAAGGGCTAGCTTGTGATTGCAGGTCGGGTACAGGGGGCCTGATCGGCCTCTGTAGGCCCTTTCTTCCGAGTTATGGGACATGCCATCCGCCATGTGTCCTGGTCCTAGGGGTCGCCAATATTGAGCATCATCATATGCCGACTCTCACGATTGATTCCTTTTTCAAATCCTATTGCAAGTGTGCATGTCTTTTCCACATCCCACAGATAACCGAAAAAAATGAGAGCTGACTCATAAAATAAATATAATTGGTTACATAGATCCTAGTTGTTGAGCTATTGGTAGCATTTGAAAAAAAATCCTTCTTTGAGAAATGTGCAAATCCTATCGATATGATCCTAGCCTATCTCCTCTATTGCTACCACACTAACAAAATTTGCAACACATTAATATCTTCACCTCTAGGCTCTACTTAGACGTCCATACACTAAATTGGTCTGTAAAAAAACTATGAATTGCCCATATATTACACTTTAAAAATAATCCCCGCTTATTTTATAAACGGACTTGATTACCAATTCAAGTTCTTATGAAATGATGTCGGGCTTATTTCTTTTTAGAAGAATTTAAATCAGAATTATAAATATTTTCAATAAATTTTAGTGGTTTTAAAGGACTAAATGTAAAATAAAAGAAATTGATAGAAATATATTTTCTTTCTTTAATATATTATAAATATATTATATTTCAGAAAAAAAACAGATGGAGATGGTCAACCAACCATCATCCACATGTTTTACTTGCTTATATCACGGCAAGGTATTTTTTAAAGATTTTAATGGAGGTAACTATATAAAATGTGAAAAGGCCTATAATGTTTGTGGTTGTGTATACATTTTGGTATTAGATTGAAGTTGATATATTTGGAGGTTTTCGGATTTAAAAAACTAGTATTTAGCACGTGCGATGCATGCTTATACATTTTAACATCATGCATAAAGATCTGGAAAAATCTTCAAAGAATTAGTTAAAATAAAGGTTTGCGTTCGCCTTTTTATTTTTAAAAAATTAATAATTTAGTTATTTTAAATATTTTAAAAAAATCTTTATTATATTAACAAAAAGTATTTAAGATATTTCTCAAAGAAAATATTAAAGCCATTTAAACTCAAGAATAACAAACATCTTTATTTTTTAGGGTCACTTTGATATACCACGCTCAAAACTTGCATATTTTAATGTAACACATCCAAACTTTCGTATTTCTAAATACCACACCCAAAACTTTCAATTAAACTAAATACAACACTCCGGTGAAGTTCCATCTCATTTCCAATTGTAACGAACGTGTTTTTACCATATTGATTTTAAATAAATAAAAAAATCTATCTGTTTCGAAATAATTCATTTTGTCAAAAAAGAAGGTTTTGAAAGATTATTTTAAATTATTTATTTTGTTGTTTTTGAATAAAAAGAAATTATTCGATTTTGTTTTGAAAGGTAAATTTTGAAGAAAGAATTTGTTTTTCCTTTTATTTATCTATAAATGACTCTATAACCTTGCATGAGTTGCATTTGTATCCATTTGGTTATGATGTTTGGGTGTTGCCTTGAGGTTGCAAGATCAAGCCTTGAATGTTTGCAATTTATATCTTTTTGTTAAACTAAACCCACTCATAACCTGCAAATGACCCAAAATGATGAATATAATAATTAGAATGATTATGCATAATTATTATGACTATAATATTATTTTTTATGTTATCTCCTTCATCTTTCTTCAAACCCTTACTTCAAATATCCATCCAATGGACTTGAAGGTCTCCGATACCCCTAAAGTCGTCGGAAGTCTCTTGATCGAGAAATTTTCTCACAAATCGACGATACAATTGTTATACAGTATTACGAGAATTGTAAATCCCTATTTTCTTCCCTCTTGAATCTCCCTTCCCTTGATGTGTCGCCACTCTTCGCTTATACCTTACGTTGGTATCCTTATATTAACACAACACATAAAATAAAGTAGTTGATTTGAATGCTCGAGTTGTTATTTTAGCTTTCCCTTCATGTTTTCTTTTAGAAATTGTTAAATATAGTGATTGTGTTTTCCTTGCTAAATAATTGTGAAATAATTGTCTAATGCTAGTTGTTTACAAGGACACACGAATCGGATACCAAATGATCTTGCATGACTTCTCATAGAAATGAGTATTGTTATACAGGTTTTTTTTCTTCTTTTGTATAAAGTTTATCATATTACTTTTGTGATAGATTTAGGGTATGTTTCATAACCCGGATCTCAAGCTTATCTCACGTTAAATTCTTTCACCATACAAGGATGGATTTCGATCTTTCTTACATTCTCATTTTATTAGAATTAAATCATATGTTTGCCTTTGAAGGAAACCATATGCTTTGGACACCCAAAATATCTTCCCTTACACCACCGAGCCGACTTTCCAAGCTAGATTCTTGTTATAATATTGATCCACGTATATCCTAAAAAAATTAGGTAGAGCAATGGATAGATTTGTCATACACGCTATAAGAATTTCAGATCGAACTGAACTATGGTTTAGGATTTACACCACTTTTAGTCACTGTTTTTGTAACTCTGAAAACTGTTTTTAAAAGCCCTTTTCAAAAATTCATAACTCGGTTTTCAGGGATCCAAACTGAATGAAATCAAATTGTTTTGGAAACGAGATCGAAAAATCTAACTTTTCTTAATTCAACTCTAATTCTGAAAACCGACGGAGATATTTTATTTCTGCTTTTTAAATTTGTGTGTTGAGTCTAGACAGATTCTGTCCTGTACTGTTTTGCAAAATGTCATATCTAGCACTATAGAATTCGGATTGCGACAAGGCTTAGATGTACGAGTTCCAAATTGATGACCCTACATCTTTTATGTTGAACTCTAAACTCAGAAATGTATATCGACATGATATATGCTCTACAAGTCACCCTTATTGCCGTCAAAGAAAACCAAAAATCTGTTTTATACTCTTAGACTAAAATAATCATAACTATAGTTTCAGAAATCCAAATCACACAAACTCAAGTTATTTTGATAAGTAGACTGAAAGACCTACCCTTTTATAGTTCAACTCCAGACCTGAAAACCGACAGAAGATATCACAAATTACACTTTTAAAACATGCGTCGGTTTTGGACAGATTCTGCCTAGTACTGTGCAGTGATACCAAGATGTGATTATCCTCTAAACTAGTAATCGGAATTAGTCAAGACTTGAACCCATGACTGTATAACATCTAGGAATACAATTCTTGTGTTGACACTATTTTTATAGGAGTTGAATAGATATTAGTTTCCTGTCCTTATTTATGCTACTGTTTCTGAATGATGTTATTTGGATAATTTGGTTTGTCTTTATTCATGCTATATGACATTCATGTATCCTTGTTTCTTGATCCTTGAAATGTTATATGGACATCACTGCATATTTACACGTTATATGTTTGATCTGAATCATGAATGCATGTATACTTGAATACTCGAACTCGTCCACCCGTGAGCCTAACATGAAATTGAAAGTACTCATGAACTTGAACCCGTGAAAAATAATATGAACTTGAATTTGAATTATCTGGGTATCGTTGAATGGAACAAAGTGCCCCGTCCTGGCCATGTGGGGGCCACCTCTAGAATCAATGCACAAGTAGGAAATGGAATATGGATCGTGTGTGGAACAAAATGTCACACGGAGCAAAGTGCACGTCATGACTATGATGGGGGGTCACCTCTTGAGTCCGTGGAGGCAAACTCTTGAACCCATGGGGGCCACCTCTTGAATCCACATACGACGTGGGATCCACAGTAAGATGTCCGTGGATACCACACAAGCATGACATGAAAGATGACTTGACCACCGGCTGGTAGAAAATGAATATCCTGATGAGTTAATACATAATAAAAAAAAAACAAGCATTATGTTATTTGTTTCGCATGACATATTCTTGCATTATATCACATGTGCATCACACTCTGTTAAACTAGAACACACAACGACATGTTAATACCTTGTCACGCTTGTTGAATGCATGTTATTGTTAGTTGAATTATATTATGATATTGCCATATTGTAAGTCTATGTTGCGTACCCCACGTGTTCGCGGGGAGGCGGAATGAGCAAAAAATATTTTTTACGGGCTTCGCAATATCGACTAGAACCACGGATCATTCATAAACCTTAGCTAGCACTAATCTTTGAGGTTTAACTACTAAGAAAGAATTGTTATACCTCAAGATACTAGTCCATCTTGTTCTTGTTGTCCTCCTTCTCTTCTTAAGCTCCTTGTAGTGAGAATGGACGGCACCTCCTCGTTGGCTCCTCGAAGTAATAGAAGATCCACCCGAAAGTTCCTACTACAAGCTTACACCTCCAAGATGAGGTAACTAAGTAACTTAGAGTGCTAATCCAAGTACCTAGATGATATAGAGATGGATTAAGGATTGATTAGTCTTGCTAACCCTAGGGTTCTCAACTCATGAGAGGATTAGGGTTAGGTGTAACACCCTAGTTCATTTATACCAGTTCTAGTCAAGTATTTCTTTATTTATGGTATTTTCCTGATTTAGTGTGTTTTGGGTGCGAATAGTGTTTTTGACATCTGTATTTGCATCCGACCCGACCCGCTTGCTTGAAACCTGTCTTGATTCATGTTTATGATCTATCCTGACTTGTTACGTAGACCCATCTATAACTCTATGAAATATTTACTTGCAAAATAAATTGTTTATAAATCATAGAAAAATCATTAGTATACGTTCTTTAGTTCGTTACGAAGCTAACTCAGAATACTATAACTCTATGAAATATTTACTTGCAAAATAAATTGTTTAAATAACGTAAAATGCAAATGAAAATATCTCTAAACTGCTGTCCAGGGAAATTCCAGCAGCAAACTTTCAATTTCGAATGTTCATAGCTTTTTGTAGAAAAAACCTAAGATACTTCAACTTATAAAAATGAAAACCTTATTGAATTATCTTTGTTTTGGTATAAGACACGTCCCTTTTGGAGAACGTTTGTTATTTTTAAGTTATTTTACAAATCATGGTGACGCTGAATTTCTGAACGGAACTTTCTTGTGCATGGTTAATCAATACCACTTTTATAGTTATTAATCGGTTTGAGTATGTTATCCATGTTAATATTGTTATATCAATATCTATTTAATAAATAATAGTGCTTGTGTTTTAATATTCAGCAAATTTTACCGATTTACAGTTTTATAGTATCCTTCTGTATCCGTACGGTTTATTACATATCTAGTTGCACGTCGAGACCATATTATTTCATTTTACTGTTACATTAGTATCCCATACTTGATCTTGTGCATCCTACATAGTCATGATGTAATCCCTGATAAATATTTGTCAATCCATGCTTTATTTGTGCATCCGTACTTGCTATAGTTTTATTATGAGCATCCGCTTGACACATGTGCACTACCTGTCATGACCTGATATACCACTGCTTGACTTAATACCTGATCTTGTTACTAAAGCTGACAATCTTGACCTATTGTCCCTACAGACATATCCTGTTGTCTATACAGACAAACCCGTACTTGCTTGATCCTGTGTTGGCATTAGCTCCAGATTATTCAATACCTGACTTGAACACATAACTTGGGGGTATGAGGAAATCAAGAATGTAGTTGAACATAACTCAAAGGGCTATTACATCATGTTAGCGTGGTCCCGTGGGGTATTAACGGGACATAGAATCACAGTCTATCATATCTTGTTACCGTGGTCTCGTGGGGAAAGAACGGGGCATAGACCGATGGGTTACGATGAGAATTACATTAATTGATTTCGAAGACTTAGAATAGATAACCCAGTAGCACAGTTTAGATTGATCACTGCACGTCACTTATACTGATATACTTCACTGTTATATATTCATGTTGACTTGTTACTGTTCTTACTCGTGCCTGCATGTCCTGCTACCCCTTGATTATATTATTGTTGATATTATGACGCACCGACGTCTGGGTTTTGCATGGCCCAGATCCTCTACTCTTGTCGCAGGCTGATCAGGAGTATTTCCGCCGTCAGGCCGAGCAGTGAGGATCCTGTTAGTATCCAGTTAGTATTCAGTTTAGTTATGTTTACTTTCCAGATGTTATTGCTCATTGGATTTATTGCTTCCGCATACTATTTCTTGACTCGTTTATTCTGGTATATGGACATGTACTAGATAGTTTATTTACTTTACTGTTCTTGATATCTTATAGACAGCCGTAATATGACTGTGGAGGGATGTTTCCTAGCTACAGGTAGCATGGTTGGCTCTGTCACGTGCCGATCTTAGCGCACTCTGGGAAGCGGGGCGTGACAGGGTTTGTTTGGTATCAGAGCCATAGGATTTAGGTTAATCGGGTTTGATTCTTTTGTAGTTGGGTATTGGACCCAATACACGAATCGGAAAATCCGTGATTAGGAACATATCCTGCCACATTATTATCGTAATTCTTGAATCATATCTTTCTCTTGACCCTTGTCTTGACGATATGCAAACAACTTTGCATCTTGGCTTGAAACCTTTTGGTTCCCTATTGTTTCTCCCTGTTCCTTTGATTCTGATACCAGGATTTGGGCGACTTGAACGGAGTTATGTGATTGTAACTATGAACTGCAGCATGGTTACAATGCGGTACTCTATTTAAGTAACTTAGAGTCCTGGTCTTGATTCATTTCCTTATTCAATGGTCGTTTTATTACCTTGGTTCTCTCAGTGTCATTGCTTACCAGTTCATGTTTTGCAGATTTCTTAGTGATTGATACCGGCAGCTATGATATTGTCTTGGGAATGGATTTTCTCGGCACTTTCCACGCTCACATTGATTGTAGGGCAAAAAAGTGATTTTCCAGATTCCCGGACATCCAGAGTTTGTTGTTGCTGGAGATAGCAGTTCTGTCGAGCCAGTCGAGTTTAGGGCTGGGCCGACAAACAATGTTCTTTTGACGATGGAAGTTGACAAGGAGAAAGCGCCAGCTGTAGTTCGAGAGTTCATGGACATGTTCGAGGAAATCTCGGGTTTATCGCCAAAACGAGATGTGGAGTTCGCGATCGATCTTGTTCCTGGCGCAACGCCAACCTCAAAGGCGTACTATCCAATAGCACCAGTGGAGTTGGAAGAAGTCAAGAAGCAGGCTACCGAATTGCTTGAGAAGGGTTGGATTCGCAGCAGCAATTCACCTTGGGGAGCTCCAGTTCTTCTAGTCAAGAAGAAAGATGGCACAAGAAGGATGTGCATCGATTATTGATCATTCGAAAATAGTGCATTCTCAACACGTTAATTTTCCTACTCTTATCATTCATATATAGGTGTTTATTGTAATTATAACACAGATTACGATTTCATATGGAAAATACCAAATAACCTGTGTTATAGTTATAATCGACATTCTAAAGGGAAATTAAGTGTTTATTACTACTTGCATTGATCTGTATATATCAACCCTTGTCTCAAAATTGTGTACAGGAAATTCTCCAGGTAAAGAGCCGGAATTGCTAAAAGTGCCGGTAAAAATACAGCAAGTTTTTGACCTGAGATCTGGCAGAAATCAAGAAAGAAACTTAGGATTCCAGACATCAGATAAAGACCCTAAACCCAACAGAAGAATTCCCTGGAATTTGCATGCAGTAACTCACCAACATGGCCGCGGATCCGCGGCCGAGTCGGCCGATTCGCCGTGGTTCCGCGGCCGTGTTAGCTCATCAGCACGTCAAATTTCTCCACGTGGCTTCTTGTAACGGCCTCAGCTTCCAGAAGACTCCCAAATAGCACGTGGCTTTATCCATAAGGCTTGGTCTAAAACATTATCCTAGAATATTCCTTATTCTAGAATATTCCCTCCAACAAACTTCTTCTAGAAGACTCTCTCTAACAACCTGGCTTTGGAGGGAAGATTCAAATTATTGGTTATGAAAAGGGATCTAGATATAGGGTTTGGAGGTTGTTGAATTTGGAGGGAAATTAATTAGGGTTGAATTTGAGTGGTAAAAATTGTAGTGGGATCCAAATCATTTCTAAATCAAATTGAGTGACACAATTTGATCCAAATCAAGATCTATCGAGTACCAAATCAAGCAAGCAACCAACGAGCCTTTTGAAGCAACGCCGATCTTCATCTGAGCAAGAGATCCACGACGATCCGCGACTCAAGAAGACGATGTGAAGCTAGTTTCGACGATTGAGTTCTCTCCTCAAAATCTTGTAATCTTTGAGTGAATTGTAACAAAACGTTGATTAATAAAAGGTGAAAATTATTGATCTTGCTTTTCTTTACATTTGAGCATTATGAAGAGTTATCAATTCTTGATTGTTTTCTTTTTCATGATGTTTAAGTGAAAACTCCGCTTGTGGAGGAATCGAGAAAATATGTAGATGATGATGATTAAATTCTTGAACGATTCATAAATCTTATGAGTTTTGTAAACTTTAGGAAATTGAGTCAACGACGACCTAGTTTTGAGCGAGATGCTTTATTGAATGTTTTCGCTCCAAATTAGAGATCCACGATCGATGATTGAATTTCCTAGAGGCTAGAATTTGAATGCTAATCAACGAAAGGACAAGGGATGATGATGGAGAAACCCTAGTTTCTACAATAGATCCCTAAACCTCGTTGATCGTCATCGATCTAGCAACAAATCTTCAATAGATAAGAATTTGTAATCATAAGTATTCATCATCACTATCAATTGGATCGGTTCCTACAAGCCTCTTTACAAATCTTGATAATTCATTCTATTTGGACATCTTCTTGATCTTTAGTATTTCTTGATTCTAGATCTCTATTTTCTTGATGATTCTTGAAACTAAATTTCATAATTATTGAATCAATTTTTGCAATTTCTTTTATCTTTTCATTTCGACTCATCTAAAACAAAATCGATCAAAACACACATCTCAGTGGACGATCCGTATTCATTAACGCGCTACACCGACACCTTAATTGATTGCGGTATAAATTTCTTTGGTTGTGAAACATTTTACCATACACACGAAGAATGATCAATCAAATGACGCCGCTGCCGGGGATGTGTGCTATTTTGTTCGTTTTTGTTATTTGAGTTGAAAAATTATTATTCCATCCAATTTTAATTCAAGATTTGCATCAAGCGCTTAACGATTTGTTGTGAATTTTGCGAGGGAATCTGGAATCATTTTACCGAGAAAATCAAGATTCAGAGAAGATCTACAGAATCCAGAGAAGCACAGGAAGTTGCAGAAAAATTTCGAAACCCTAGTTCCATCATCAAACCGCGGATCCGCGGCGAATGGTGTGTTTTTGCGGCGGTTCCGCCGCCGTTTAGGCGTTTCATAGATTCAAGTTTCTGTGGTATACTCTCTGTTCTTTCTTCTTCTCTCTGATCTTCTCCAATAACCATTTTCCGCAGGATTCTTTGCAAAATTCGCAGCGTCGCTAAAGAAAAATTTGTTGCGTTTCTTGAAATTGGTTGTTTGTGCATATTTTTAATACGGAAATTAAGGGGTAAAGACCAAATTCAGATTAGGTGGGGATTTCATTATCCTTCCTAAGCCCCGGAAATCACTCACCCTTCATTAACTAAAAAATATCTAGACAAGACTCTAAGGACCGTCACGCTCACTTAGGACAGAAGGAGATCGTGGGTAATCTATTGCTTATCCGCGTTTCTTTGGTGGTGTCTAAGGCAAGTGGTTACTTAATTAGGCCCACTACTTACGTAGTGGAGAACCTCCCACTTACCTGGCCACAGGAGGGATAAAGAGGCAGTAGAGAATTTATCATGTGATTTGTCTTCTGGAAGTCTAGGAGCGGTCTAGAGACTTGACCCAGGTGACCATTAGATATAGGGTTGCTTGTGCATGTTTGTGTGATTTTTCATAAATCCGTCCTTTTTCAAAATAAACCAATTATTTTCTCTCATTTTCCCCCTTTTTCCCCTCTTCTCTTCTTATGATGGGTGACCCAAACAGAAGAACTCTTGCCGAGCTTTGCTGTCCACAACCAGATATTTCTTGTTTTCGTAATCGCTTCGGTATACCGTCCAACTCTCCCATGTCCTTAAGAGATCGGATAGAACAAGCCGGTAGAAACAGTTGGCGACCTCAATCCATGTCCTATCAACAGTATCCTAATTCTACATCTGTTTCTGTTGATACTCCGAGTGAAGATGCCCCTAGACGCACGTTCATTGTTGAGCATATAGCTAGGGCTAAAGGCCAAAGTTTCAACCCAGACCAATATCAACCATCACCTCCACTTTCTAAAGAAGAATTTCATAATCGGTTTGTGGCATGTATGATGTCCAATAGCCAACCGACCAACCAATATCAATATTCTTCTTATCACAATGTTGACCCGACTCCTACCCAATTTTCGCAACCATTCTATTCTAACCAATCCAATCCGACTTTTCCACCTTCTCTAGACAGTCCTTCTAATTAGTTATTTGGGAGTTTTAATTGTCCACAAGAATTTCAATCTTATACTGAAACCCCTTATCGACCCAAGTCTAGTCTGGAGCAGACATTAGAAAAATTTCTGAACCGATTTAGGAAGGAAATGACAGAGTGGGGGCAAGCAAATAATTTCAAACCAGCCAAATTTTTTTCAGTATACAATTCGGGCATAGGACAAAATGAGAATTTGGGTAGTGAGAGAGAACTATACACCCTTCCTAATCAAACCTTTCCTTTCCAAACTGAAATCCACAACTCCAGTTTCACAGATTCATCGAGTACACAAAAAGATTCACCAATGGACGATAGAATGTATGAGAAGTTGTGTAATAATGCAGTGTTTGATTTACCCGACTGTGAAGGGTCCATTTCAAGTGAAACCATACCAAATCCTTGTGATCTCTACACCTCCACTCTTGAACCAAAATTGATTGAAAACCATTCTTTGAATGAGGTGTGTGAGAATTTTAACCTTCACTTGAATGAGGTGATTGACGTTGGGGATATATTGATTGATGAACCCGAAGTTTTGGATGAGTTTGTCCCACCAATTCATCAGATCCTTTCACTTCCTTGTGGTCATCATCTTGAGCCTTTAATTCTTCCCGAACCCCAAATACGTCTTCAAGTTGATAATAATGGTATACCCGAACATCCGACCGAAATTCAGCCTCCATCTTCCACATCTGGTTCAGCAATACTCGACACACCAATTTGTTTACCCATTTCACCCTCCACTCTCTTTGGTTCTTCTTCTGTTCCTGTAATGATAGTGAGTGTTGATGAATCACAATCTGTTAATTCAAGTTCAATAATACCAGAAAGTCAACTTGATTTGGATATTTTTGAAAATGAGGTAGATGAGTTTTTCGAGTCTTCTACCTCCATAATTTTTGACGAATCAAGTATGATAAATTCTGGCACAAAACCTATTGACAGCAAAATGTTCGATCACATCATTGATGAAATTTTTGAAGAACTTTTTGCTGACGAACTTGCATTCCTAAACAGCATGGATTTTGTGATTAATCAACCTCCACCTATAGAAGTTGAACCGCCACCACTCCTTCTTCTATATCATTCACATTCTCCCTGTCATTCTTTCATTTCTCTAATTTAAAACTCAAACCCTTTCCATCACACCACTTATCTCTTCCCCATCTCTTCCTGACTCTATACAACATGTTCTTCTACCGACCTATACGCTATACTGATAAAATCTTTGAATGGTTGGTATTAATTTTTGGTCTTTGTAAAGTCTTATTTTGACCAAATGACTTACCCCTCTTAAAATGCTTAATATTGTCTAACTCATGTTTGAAGGGGGGGGGTATATTTTTGGCTCTTGAAATTGCTTTTGTCCTCAAAATTGTGAGCCAAAAATAAGTTGGGGGGGGGGGGATTTTCACTTTCACTTATTCTTACCCCCATTAATAATGTCCTCCCAAGCTTACAGGTTTTTTTGATCTAGCAGAAGACAACAGTGAGGACACTGTTGAAAACAAGTTTGGGGGAGGTTTGTACTTATTTGCGCATCATTTGCATCATACTTTGCATAAGCACAAAACAAATAAATATACAAAAAAATATAAATAATAAAAAATAATAAAAAATATATATTTTTGTACATAAATAAGATAATAAAAGATTGATAGTGAAAAATTACATCCAAAATATTAGAAAAATTTAAGAAAACCAAGAAAGTTAGAAGTTTTCTTAAACGAAACTAGTAATAAGTAGTTATGAGCCGTTGTCCCAAGGGTTAGTAAGATGAAAGAAGTCACTAATCTGAGAATAAAAATAAGTCTGAAAAATAGTTTCTATTCTGGAAACCAAACATTTGAATGTTGATACCCTACTATACGCACTTACACACGTCTTGAAACTCGGGATAGTAGAGGATACCTTGAAATGCTCTTGTCTAAAAGCCAAAGTATGAAGGAAATAATAAATGGAAAATAAAAGATAAAATGGTGAAGAAAAATGAACACTAGTTTTGTTATCACCAAGGCAGCAATAAAAAAATATAGCGAGGGTGCTTCATCACCTAGTGCCTTAGACCAACTGGTCTGGGAGTCACTGCTAAGCCTTAGGTGTTGCAAGATGAGGAAAATATTAAATACACATATTAAGCGATCACATGAGTAATCGGTCGGTTAGTACCTCAAGAAGTATTAACGGTCGCATGAAAAATATGTGAGCAATTCCATCTAAATATTAATCGATTAAAAAGTACTGAGGTAGATGGACAAGAGTATGATAGCTTGAATTGAATTCTCTGAGTGTAGGGATGTCCTTTACACACACGTAGGGGTATATGATCGGTGTTTGGAAGAAAGATAGGAATGAAGAATAAAGACAATGTTTTATTGAGAGATGATGTGATTTTTAATATCTTCTCATGACTATTAAGATATGGCTCATGACAACCGAAAAGCTAGTATTAGTTGGAAACTCTAATTTTCAAAGTCTTTCTTTTATAATTCTTATCTTTATATGTAACTTTCAGGGTGTAATGACCCCAAAATCTTTATACATTTGTATTATCCCTCTTCAATAATATACCGTATTTATTTGTACTTAGTATTTTCCTTTTTCTATTAAATTTATTATTATTTTATTTCTCAATCTATTATGTATTTTTCTGTGTACAATTTTTTTTTCTTATATTCTTTTTAAGTAACAACATATATTTAATTCTAATTAAATATGTGCATCAACAACCTTGTAGCTCATTGGTTAAGTCTTTGCATTGTTATTCCATAAGTCACATGTTCAAATCCTCATTCTTGCAATTATTTTTTATCATTTTTTTATTCTTCTCATAACCTACAAATGAGACCTTTCATTTCCAAAATGAATGGTGGCCTTTCATTTCTCTTTTAATTCTCATGTTAAATGCATATATTATTATTCACCATTACAGCATCTTTATTTGTCCTCCTCTATCTTTTCCTTCCTCACATTTTTTTATCTCTCACTTCTCCCTCTTCACCTAGAGTCCAAGAAGAAGAACATGAAGAAGTCTTCAAGAAGGTCTCGCTAGTAACGCGAGGATATCGGCGGATAGACAAGTCCGGTGACAATACCGGCTTGTGTATGTAAGTCCCTTCTCTCTTTCCTTCCCTCCATCTCTTTCTTTTTCTCTTTATATTTCTCTTGTTTTATATTGCCATGAAAAACTTCCATTTACATATCATAGTTCCTAAATAATTAATTAAATGGATACATATATAAATAATGAACACACAAACATACACACATATATAGTTTGTAAAGTCTTTTTCATTACTCTCAATTCACATGTTAAGATTTCATAGTGACCAATTAGGATTGCATTTTTGTTGTTTTATTTTAAATCACTTTATTTAAAGCTTGTAAAAAAAATGAAGTTACGAATAAATACCATGGTTTTCTCATTTCTCACATATGACATATCAATACATTTAGTTTTAAAATAATTTTTATAAATTAATTTTTAATTCTGAAAATTTCAGAAAATTTACATATGATAGAATATATTATTTTGTACACGCTGTAAAATTTTTAGATCGAACCGCATAACGGTTTAGGAATTACATCGTTTTTATTCATTGATCGTAAAACAGAAAACTGCAGTTATCGGTCAACTTTTAGGACACATAACTTGATCTAACGATATCCAAATTGAGCAAACTCAGGTGTTTTTGATATCTACATCGAATGTTATAGATTTTATTGGTTTTATATTTTTACTGAAAACCGACGTAAAATATAGAAAACTGTGTTACAACATTAAGCGACGAATCTGGACAGAATCTGTCATGATTCGCACACTGTTTTTAAATTAGACATAACTCAAACTCCCGATGTCCGTTCGTGACAAAATTTAGATGTGTAGATGCACAATTGATAGAACTATAATTTTATGTATACTTGATTACTTATAAATGCATGAAACACCCCGATATAGGCTTTACAATACAATATATAGTTGCTGTCCAGAAATCTGAATTTCTGTTTTAAACGCTGATATTAAAATGATCATAACTAGAGCTTAAGAAATCCAAATCGTATGAATCTTGGTGTTTTGGATAAGTACTTCAAAATACCTACAATTTTCTAATAATTTTCGTAAACTGAAACCTGATGGAAATTAACTCAAACTGTGTTTTAAAAATATGTGACGGTGCTGAACAGATTCTGATATGTTTTGCGCAATGATACGAACACAGATATATCTCTCAAACCGGTAGTCGTATTTAGGTGAAACTGGAACTCACGTATTCAAAACACTTAGAGCCATATTTTTTTTATGTTCCGCATTCGTTCAACTTGATTAATTAGTCATACATAATATTTGTTTACAGCATTGTTTATTGTAGTTACTCGAATAATATACTTGACTCATTTCATACTATTCAAACATGTATACATATTTATCTTGATCATTAAATTGTTGTATGCATATAAAGATGATAATTAAATACTTTAGTTGTATTTTGAAAACTATACAAAATTATTTTTACATAAAACCCCCTCAAGTTATATAAATTACAATAAGGACCCTAGTCAATATAGGTTTAAGCGGAACCATTCTCTTAAGCCTCAGGGAGCCGGAGATATGGGTGCTTTCCTATCTAAGGTAGTCAATCTAACAAACGGTGTTATCAATATGGTAATTGTCTTTGAAAAAGACAGAAATCCAGCTGTCCATGTGCAGCAGTTACCGATAACACCAAAACTTAATTCAGGATTTCAATTTCTTTTCTAATTGTCTGACTCGGTTTGAGTCTCATTATAATCTGATTTGAATATGATTCAAGTACAATCTACAATCTACAATATTACAATTCAACACGAATCCATGAATCCATTATTCCATATATTCAATCTATCAATCTATACAACTTGACTGAACCGAACCATGGATATACATTCCATTTACATGATCATCCAGTTTACATGATTCTCCAGTTACATACATGATTCTACAGTTACATTCGTTTACTGATATCATGGTTTCGGTCAGTCATCCAATTATACAATCAATACAATTTACAATACAACAATACAATCAAGATAACACGGGGTTTAAGGGGTAGATTGCTACGGAAGGTGTTAAAGGTGGCACGAGGTGGTCAGATTTAATACACCTAACATGAATCCAGTTGCTGTTGTACCGTGGCATAAACGGTTCCTTGTACTACACGTGCCTCTAGTCTCTGGCATATAGAGACTCCCCTCGTATACACTGGTATTCTTCTGTACCAAGTTACAAACAACAGCGTTAACATAACATTACAACAATAGTATACAACTTTAAAAGATATCTTCTTATTTTGTCTATTCTACTTTCTTCTTACCTTTGGGACTTACCGAGCGATTTGTTCGCTGACGACATTCTGTTTCTCTCTTCTTTGAATGTCGTCAGGTGTTTTGGACCCGGCAGAAGTTGAGCCATTGCAAGAAGACTTGGAGCAGTTTATTGAAGACCCTGCACTGTAGTTTTATTGTACACTTTTCTTTTCAGTATTTTTCATTTCCTGTTATGCCACTGTTTAGGCATCTTTTATTTCAGTTGTATTTCCTTTCATGTATTGTACAAAGAATGTTAATAAATAAAAGTTGCTGTTCTTTTTATTCTTGTCTCTTGTGTATTTATTTTATATTTCTTAGATACGCTTAGCGTATGTACTTTTGAGTAAATACGTAGCGGACCTCGTCGCGTTTCCTTCACCATACACTGGGAAGCGGGGCGTAACACACGGTCTTCCTTTTATTATGGGATTTTGTGTGTGTAATCCGCTGAAAACCCTCAGGAGACAACACTCCTCCTACTAGGGACACCTAGAGGTTTAAAGGCTTGTTGCACGTGCTCAGTGCAATCGTGTTGCCTACGAAAGTGTGCTAGTTAGTTTTTCTCTTTCTTTATTTTCTCCTTCTTTTAAATAAAAATAAAGATGTTTGCTCGAGACGACCAAAATTAAGTTTGGGGGAATTTGATCAGTCGAAAATAGTGCATTCTCAACACGTTAATTTCCCTACTCTTATCATTCATATATAGGTGTTTATTGTAATTATAACACAGATTACGATTTCATATGGAAAATACCAAATAAGTTGTGTTATAGTTATAATCGACATTCTCAAGGGAAATTAAGTGTTTATTACTACTTGCATTGATCTGTATATATCAACCCTTGTCTCGAAATTGTGTGCAGGAAATTCTCCAGGTAAAGAGCCGGAATTGCTAAAAGTGCCGGTAAAAATGAAACAAGTCTTTGACCTGAGATCTGGCAGAAATCAAGAAAGAAACTTAGGATTCCAGACATCAGATAAAGACCCTAAACCTAACAGAAGAATTCCCTGAAAATTGCATGCAGTAACTCACCAACATGGTCGCGGATCCGCGGCTGAGTCGGCCGATCCGCCGCGGTTCCGCGGCCGTGTTCGCTTATCAGCGCGTCAAATTTCTCCACGTGGCTTCTTGTAACGGCCTCAGCTTCCAGAAGACTCCCAAATAACACGTGGCTTTATCTAGAAGGCTTGGTCTAACAACCTTATCCTAGAATATTCCTTATTCTAGAATATTTCCTCCAACAAACTTCTTCTAGAAGACTCTCTCTAACAACCTAGCTTTGGAGGGAAGATTCACATGATTGGTTATAAAAAGAGATCTAGATCTAGGGTTTGGAGGTTGTTGAGAGGTTGTTGCATTTGAAGGGAAATTAATTAGGGTTGAATTTGAGTGGTAAAAATTGTAGTGAGATCCAAATCATTTCTAAATCAAATTGAGTGACACAATTTGATCCAAATCAAGATTTATCGAGTACCAAATCAAGCAAGCAACCGACGAGCCTTTTGAAGCAACGCCGATCTTCATCTGAGCAAGAGATCCACGACGATCCGCGACTCAAGAAGACGATGCGAAGCTAGTTTCGACGATTGAGTTCTCTCCTCAAAATCTTGTAATCTTTGAGTGAATTGTAACAAAACGTTGATTAATAAAAGGTGAAAATTCTTGATCTTGCTTTTCTTTACAATTGAGCATTATGAAGAGTTATCAATCCTTGATTGTTTTCTTTTTCATGATGTTTGAGTGAAAACTCCGCTTGTGGAGGAATCGAGAAAATAGGTAGATGATGATGATTAAATTCTTGATCGATTCTTAAGTCTTATGAGTTTTGTAAACTTTAGGAAATTGAATCAACGACGACCTAGTTTTGAGTGAGATGCTTTATTGAATGTTTTCGCACTAAATTAGAGATCAACGATCGATGATTGAATTTCCTAGAGGCTAGAATTTGAATGCTAATCAACGAAAGGACAAGGGATGATGATGGAGAAACCCTAGTTTCTTCAATAGATCCCTAAAACTCGTTGATCGTCATCGATCTAGCAACAAATCTTCAATAGATAAGAATTTGTAATCATAAGTATTCATCATCACTATCAATTGGATCGGTTCCTACAAGTCTCTTTACAAATCTTGATAATTCATTCTATTTGGACATCTTCTTGATCTTTAGTATTTCTTGATTCTAGATCTCTATTTTCTTGATGATTCTTGAAACTAAATTTCACAATTATTGAATCAATTTTTGCAATTTCTTTTATCTTTTCATTTCGACTCATTTAAAACAAAATCGATCAAAACACGCATCTCAGTGGACGATCCGTATTCATTAACGCGCTACACCGACACCGTTAATTGATTGCGGTATAAATTTCTTTGGTTGTGAAACATTTTATCATACACACGAAGAATGATCAATCAATTTTCGAGAATTAAACCGGGTGAATATTAAGAACAAGTACCCGATCCCTCGTATTGGCGAATTGTTCGAGCAACTCATTGACGTGAGGGTATTCTCGAAGCTGGATTTGCGGTCCGGATATAATCAAGTTCGAGTTAAATCAGAAGATATTTGCAAGACCGCATTCCGAACTTGGTATGGACATTACGAGTATTTAGTGATGTCATTCGGAGTCACGAATGCACCGGCGATATTTATGGACTTGATGAATCGAATCTTTTCACTGTTCTTGGACCAGTTTATTGTGGTGTTCATCGATGATATTCTGGTCTATTCGAAGAGCCTTGAAGAGCATGTAGAACACTTGAAGATCGCACTGCAGACATTGAGACGAGAAAGGTTATATGCGAAGATGTGCAAGTGCGAGTTTTGGCTTGAAGAAGTGAAGTTTTTGGGGCATGTCGTATCCGGAGATGGAATCACCGTTGATCCCGAGAAGATTGTAGCAGTTTGAGATTGACCGATTCTGAAGAACGTAGCAGAGATCAGAGGTTTTCTTGGACTTGCCGGATATTACAAAAGGTTCGTGGAGAATTTTGCCCGTTTGGCTGAGCCTTTGACCAAGCTTACACGCAAGGAAGTACCGTTTGTATGGACGGATAAGTGTGCGTCAGCTTTTGAGGCGTTAAAGAAGAGATTGATAACCACTCCTATTCTGACCGTACCAGACAGTTCCGGAGGATTGGTGATTCACAGCGACACATCTGGGAAAGTGTTGGGATGTGTTTTGATGCAGCATGGGAAGGTTATAGCTTACGCATCGAGACAGTTGAAGATCCATGAGAAGAATTACCCAACTCATGATTTTTAGCTTGCATCTGTGATTTTCGCTTTGAAGATTTGGAGACACTACTTATTGGGCGAAAGGGTCGAAGTATTCACCGATCACAAAAGCCTAAAGTACGTGTTCACACAGAAAGAGCTTAACATGAGGCAGCGTAGATGGTTAGAGCTGATGGCTGACTACGATCTTGATCTTAAGTACCATCCGGAGAAAGTTAATGTTGTGCCGGATGCGCTTAGTCGGTTACCAGCAATTCGGATGTTGACTGCACAGAAGGAGCTTATCGAAGACTTTCGGAGATTCGAGCTGGAGATCGTGCTACCGCACTCTTCGGGACAGTTGATGCAGCTACAAGTACAGTCGTCGTTGATCGAGAATATTAAAGCAGTACAGTCACAGGACCCAAGATTGCAAAAGTTTCGAGAACAGGTTGAAGCTGGACTTCGAACGGACTTGTTAATTCATGAAGATGGTTCATTGCGATATGGTAACCGTTTGTGTGTGCCAAAAGGAGATATTCGCGAAAAAGTTATGAAGGAGGCACACAGTTCCGCGTATTCCGTACATTCAGGAGGCACGAAGATGTACCGTGATCTAAGACAACATTTCTGGTGGGAAGGCATGAAAAGGGAGATTGCTCGTTTTGTAGCAAAGCGCTTGGTGTGTCAGCAAGTTAAGGCTGAACATCAAAGGGTTGCCGATTTATTGCAACCACTTCCGATTCCTCAATGGAAGTGGGAACATATAACAATGGATTTCATGACAGCTTTACCGCGGAGTCCAAAAGGCAACAATACAGTTTGGGTGATTGTTGATCGATTGACCAAGGCAGCTCATTTCATACCATTTCGAGTTGGTCAATCAATGGAAACGTTGGCAGAACGGTACATGCAGGAGATTGTGAGATTGCATGGAATACCTGTGAGCATCGTATCTGATCGTGACACCCGATTCTTATAGCACTTCTGGAGGAGTTTACAGGAAAGTTTGGGGACGCGATTGAAATTTAGCACAGCTTATCATCCTTGGACAGATGGCCAGTCGGAGAGAACGATCCAAACTTTTGAAGACATGTTGAGAGCTTGCATATTAGACTTTAAGGGTTCATGGGAGGATCATCTACACTTGGTGGAGTTTTTTTTTACAATAACAGTTTTCAGGCGACGATTCAGATGGCTCCTTTCGAAGTATTGTATGGTCGCAAGTGTCTTTCACCTGTTTGTTAGGACGATGTTGGAGAACGAAGATTGTTGGGACCGGATATGATTGTGCAAACCGTGGAGAAGTTTAATACTATCCGGAATCATATGAAGGCAGCACAAGATCGGCAGAAGAGTTGGGCCGATATATCGAGAAGACCTCTAGAGTTCGCTGTTGGTGATCTGGTGTTCTTGATGATATCACCGACTAGAGGAGTGATTCGTTTTGGGAGTCGAGGTAAGCTTAATCCTCGATTCGTGGGGCCTTTCGAGATTTTGGAGCGTGTTGGAGAAGTGGGTTATCGATTGGCATTACCACAATCTTTGGCAAATGTTCATGACGTGTTTCATGTATCTCAACTCCGTAAGTATATTTGAGATGAAACACACGTGCTGGATCATTCGGAGTTGACTGTAAGAGAGAATTTAACCTTTGAGGAACGACTGATGTCGATTGTTGATCGAAAAGAAAAGGTCCTTAAGAACAAGGTTATCCCTCTCGTACTTGTTTCTTGGGGAAATCGCTCGTACGGAGAATCGACTTGGGAACGAGAAGACGAGATTCGACAGAAGTTTCCGGATCTCTTCCTGTAGTTTCATGAGTGTTTATCTTTTCTTGTCTTGGGAATTTCGAGGACGAAATTCTTTTTGTAGTTGGATATAATGTAACACCCTAGTTCATTTATACCAGTTCTAGTCAAGTATTTCTTTATTTATGGTATTTTCCTGATTTACCGTGTTTTGGGTGCGAATAGTGTTTTTGACATCTGTATTTGCATCCGACCCGACCCGCTTGCTTGAAACCTGTCTTGATTCATATTTATGATCTATCCTGACTTGTTACGTAGACTCGTGCACTTTCATTTTAATTTATACATTGCATACTCACATTTTATCTGGCATCTGCATTTTTAAATATAACATTTAAAGTCACATAAAATATTTTAAAAATACATTACATGGCCTGTTTGATACCCCTAACCCTGTGGGAACATCCGCGCATCTTGTTCTCGTCCCGTTCAGTGAAATGGACTTATTTGGATTGCTACGCGCATGTACGTGCATCCGTTCTTGGGGGTATGCATTTTCGTTATCCGGACATCCAATTTGAGTTTTGGTCGACATGTATATTTTTTATATTTTTGAAACTGAATTTTAGACCCGACCCGGGCGTATTTTGGACTAAATTTGTATTTACCAGAAAATCCAATTTTATTTCATTTAATATCTTTATTAAAATTTAACAGTTTAAAATATTTATAACTTATAAAATCTTTTTAAATTAAAATCTAAACCTTAATAACAACCCATTTCTCTCTCTCTCTCTTTCCTCGGCATATATATATTTATATATATATATATATATATATATATATATATATTTTTTTTTTTCTTTCCTTATTTAATACACAGCCTCTTCATCTTCTTCTTTCTTCTTTCTTGATCTTGTTTCTTAATTCCGGTGATCACCGCCGGAGCCGTGCTCGTCGCTGACGATCCGAGTGATCCAGTGAACGTACCTTTCCTATGTGATTACCCTCTTGCCTTGTCTGGACCCGTCCCGCGTGCCGCGTGTGCGTTGCGACGATTTACCGACGTCAGACGTGCCGTGCGTATCCGTCGCGTGATTCGATCGAGACAAGTTTACAACTTGCTACATGCTATGCTTTATGTAATTTATTTATATGTTTCCGTATTATTATTATCATCATCATCATCATACAGCTATATCTATATAATTTATACACCGTAGTTATTTAACGTTAATCGGTTTTATAATATAAAATATATGAAAGTTTACAACTTGCGACATGCTATAATTATATCTATAAAAATATTTATCGTCGTAATATTTCTTATTATTATCTTTAATTAGTTTATAATCTGCATTTTATAATGTTATACAAAATATAGTTTGAAAATATTATAGTTTACAAATGAAACGTCGTTGCAAAGCGGATACGACAAATCTGAAATTTACTGTACACCTTACCTTATAAAATTCATTATAAATTATAGAAAAATCATTAGTATACGTTCTTTAGTTCGTTACGAAGCTAACTCAGAATAATATAACTCTATGAAATATTTACTTACAAAATAAATTGTTTAAATAACGTAAAATGCAAATGAAAATATCTCTAAACTGCTGTCCAAGGAAATTCCAGCAGCAAACTTTCAAGTTCGAATGTTCATAGCTTTTTGTAGGAACAACCTGAGATATTTCAACTTATAAAATTGAAAACCTTATTGAATTATCTTTGTTTTGGTATAAGACAAGTCTCTTTTGGAGAACGTTTGCTATTTTTAAGCTATTTTACAAATCAGGGTGACGCTGAATTTCTGAACGGAACTTTCTTGTGCATGGTTAATCAATACCACTTTTATAGTTATTAATCGGTTTGAATATGTTATCCATGTTAATATTGTTATATCAATGCTTGACTTGATACCCGATCTTGTTACTAATGCCGACAATCTTGACCTGTTGTCCCTACGGACATATCCTGTTGTCTATACAGACAAACCTGTACCTGCTTGATCCTGTGTTGGCATTAGCTCCGGATTATTTAATACCTGAATTGAACACATAACTTGGGGGTAAGGGGAAATCAAGAATGTAGCTGAACGTAACTCAAAAGGCTATTACATCATGTTACCGTGGTCCCGTGGGGTATTAACGGGACATAGACTCACAGTCTATCATATCTTGTTTCCGTGGTCCCGTGGGGAATGAACGGGGCATAGACCGATGGGTTACGATGAGAATTACATTAATTGATTTCGAAGACTTAGAATAGATAACCCAGTAGCACAGTTTAGATTGATCACTGCACGTCACTTATACTGATATACTTCACAGTTATATATTCCTGTTGACTTGTTACTGTTATTACTCGTGCCTGCATGTCCTGCTACCCCTAGATTATATTATTGTTGATATTATGACGCACTGACGTCTGGGTTTTGCATGGCCCAGATTCTCTACCCTTGTCGCAGGCTGATCAGGAATATTTCCGCCGTCAGGCCGAGCAGTGAGGATCCTGTTAGTATCCAGTTAGTATTCAGTTTAGTTATGTTTACTTTCCAGATGTTATTGCTCATTGGATTTATTGCTTCCGCATACTATTTTTGACTCGTTTATTCTGGTATATGGACATGTACTAGATAGTTTATTTACTTTGCTATTCTTGATATCTTATAGACAGCCGTAATGTGACCGTGGAGGGATGTTTTCCAACCACAGGTAGCATGGTTGGCTCTGTCACGTGCCGATCTTAGCGCACTCTTGAAAGCGGGGCGTGACATTTGGTTTAAGAAGAGAGAGCTTGAGGAGAGAGAAGTGTTTTGTTATTATGAAATGAATCTTGACTCATTTGGATAATATGAAGCATGAAAAATATCTCATCAAATATCTAGCAACCATGCTTCATTTAAAACTTGAGATGAATCATCTCATGAGTCATGGTTCATTTAATGATAATTACACCTCATCTCCTCCACCTCATTTAGTTTAAATCATAAAGATTAAAACACAAATGAGTCTGTTCTCTGCCGAAAACCGGGAAGACATGCGTCTTGCCTGAATTTGGGGGCAGATGCTAATTGGTGCTATCTGTCTACCTCTTCGAAGATGCCAAGTTGATTTATGACACCATGTATCGAAGGTTTAGACGGATGCGGCCGATGTAGCTGACTTCGTCAGATTCCCCCTCATTGTGAGGGGTTTTTGATTGTGGGGATGCTCTTCCCTGCAGGCGCAAGCCCCTGCAGTTAATTACGTTACCGCATCGCGGTAACCACTTTCTTCTTCTCCAGATAGTCGCTTCGTGTCATGTGTGTTTGTTTTGTTTTTGGTTGCCTGTGGATTGTATACGAAGACTAATTTATGTTGTAGCCCGTAGGGCGTGGATTAGTCCAAATCCGTATTTTCTTAGATTTGGGTTTGGGGGTTGGGTTTAAGGATACGTTAGTCTCATTTGATACTAAGATCAACTTAAACGTTTGTTAAGGATGCGTTAGTCTAATTTTAGACTAAGATCAACTTAACAGTTTTTTAAGGACACGTTAGTCTAATTTTAGACTAAGGTCAACTTAACCATTTGTTAAGGATACGTTAGTCTAATTTTAGACTAAGATCTACTTAACGGGATCATTTAGATCAAAGGAAAGAGCATTTGGGCTCTATTGTTCTAATTTAGGGACTTTGCGGTCAATTGCCAGTTTAAGGACATGGTGGTCCAATGTTAGTTTAAAGACCTCACGGTCGAGGTTAAGGACATCATAGTCCGTGAGTTTAAAGACCTCACAGTCAAGGTTAAGGACATCATAGTCCGTGAGTTTAAAGACCTCACAGTCAAGGATAAGGACATCATAGTCCGTGAGTTTAAAGACCTCACAGTCAAGGTTAAGGACATCATAGTCCGTGAAATGTGTGGTTGTCGGGACCCGTCACCTCTCTGAAGACGTTGAAGAATTACAACGACAAATATCAGAGGAATGAAGAGATGTACCCTCGAACCAAAATGGATTAAGTGATCTGTAGTCCAATTTGGAACTAAGATCAATTAATTATATTATGAGCACATTGGCTCTGTTAAGTCTGAATTGAGGACTTATGGCCAACTTGGGCTAAGTCCAATTAAGTTTGAAATATTGACCCTTTGTTGGACCATTAGACATTTGTCTGGGTTCGGCCCCTCATCATTCAGCAATGCTTAAACAAGAGTTCGAGGGCTTTGGTAACATTTTTATCTTTGACTAAGCATTAAACATTATAGCTCTGAATTTTACTCAATTTTGAGATTCAGTTGAAGGGGAGGCCTTTGCCTCTGGAAAATTAACCAATTTGGTTAAAAATAGTGTTAAACGCTAGAGAACAACAGTGTTAAACACTGGAAATAAAATTCTCAAATTAGTGTTAAACACTAGAAATAAGATTCTCAAATTAGTGTTAAACACTAGAAGACAACAGTGTTAAACACTGGAAATAAAACTCTCGAATTAGTGTTAAACACTAAAGAGGAAGGGATCACGTGGGGACATGTGAAGGCGCCCAAAGGTGGGTCCAGATCTCCTTTACTTTGTTCTGCGAATAAATGTTAAACACTTTTGCTCTTTTGGCCATCACGTGTTGGCACGTGATGGATATTTGTGCGCTGATTATTAAAGCTTTTATCAAGGGGTCACGTGGTAACACGTGAGAGCGCCCAAGTTAGAATATGCCTTTGCTTTTATTCTCGTTGTTTTGGAGGTCACGTGGGAGCACGTAAGGCATTGCCTCAGGGCTAATTCCTTCTCATTTTTGGGGGATCTGTTTAGGGGTTACGTGGGGACACGTGACCTAGTTCCTCACATGCATGAAGATCTTTCAAGAATTAAATTCTCTGTAGGGTTAAACCCTAATTATGGTTTTAGAGGAATTAAATTCCTATGTATATGAAAGAATTAAATTCTTATGTAGGGTGAAACCCTAATTTAATTTAGGAGGAATTAAATTTCTGTGAATTTGGGAGAATTAAATTCTCATATAGGGTTAAACCCTAGTTCTGTTTTGGAGGAATTAAATCTCTCAACTTGTGGGGAGATCTGCTTCTGCAGATCTTTAACCAAAGGAAGAACTAAGTTCTTATTCAGAAGAGTTAAACTCTTAAATTGAGAATTAAATTCTCTTTGTTTTATGGAACTTAGATCTCTTTCCCCTTTCTCACCTAAGGTTTCTTTTCTCTGAAGAGATCTTTTTTTTCTCTCTTGAGAATTAAATTCTCCTCTCTTTTTTCTCTCTGTTGTATATTTCCCAAAAAAGTAGATCCCCTTCTCTTCTCTTCTTGGATCCTATTTATAGGAGAAAGAAAAGAATCAATTTGTTTTGTGAATCTTTCATTGAAATATTTTGGTTGTTTTTGTAACCAACATGATCTTTCAGATCACTCAGTGAATTTTATTCACTATTGGATTTTTAATCCAAAAGATATTCTGTCTGTTATTCTTGGTGAATTTTAGGAAAATCTTTCCTTGTATAAAATCTTTCCATAAATTGGTGATTTTTAATCACCATTTGATTTTTAATTCAACGGTGCTCTATTTCACAGAGCACCATCTTCTTTGTTTAGAAAGATTTAGAGAAATATTTTCCCGTTAAGGTTTTTAATTCCCTCTTAATTAGAATTTAATTCTATTAATTTATAGATCTTTGGGAACCCATCACGTGTTGGCACGTGACCTCCTGATTAAGCATTTAACCAGAATTTAATTCTGTTGTTTTAAAGAACTCAGGAATTATTACGTGTCAGCACGTGAGCCATGGTCACGTGTTGGCACGTGATGCCCCATTAGGATTTTTCCTTGTTATTTTATTATACCTTTAATTCTTTTCAGTGGGTTTAAAGGCCCATCACGTGTTGTCACGTGACTCCACTGATTAATTATTTCCAATTATTTATATCATTCAGTACCTACAGGCTTTGCCTGTAAATGGTCACGTGTGGGCACGTGATGCCTGGTCACGTGTGAGCACGTGATGTCTCATAACTTTTGATTCCGAATGAATTATGAGGCCCATAATATATCAAATCGAAGGATTTTTTGAGACACTTTCGATACCATCAGAATTTAGCTATTTCTCATTCGGGAGTTTGTCAAAATACAGCCCGGAAAATACTGGTTCGCATTTTCTTCATTAGATTACACGTGCATAGCATATTTGCTCATAACTTTTGATCCCGGATGAATTATGAAGCCCATAATATATCAAATCGAAAGCTTTTTCGAGACACTTACGATACCATCAGAATTTACCTGTTTCACATTCGGAAGTTTATCAAATACAGCCCGAAAAATACTAGTTCACATTTTCTTAAACGTATCGCTGCCATTTGATATCTTGGGCTCTTTTGCGCAGAAATATTTTGGCGGGAACAAATGCCCCCCACTACTTTGCCCACGTAAGTATATACGTGGGTGAAGTAGTGCAGAGTAATTCATAGCGTATGACCAGTTTTGGGTTGGTATATAATCTTCAGGATCTTGATCTGAGAAGATAACGAGCGGACACAAGCGTCGTCATTTATTATTGACTCAAATCTCGACTCTTAAGGGATATAGTTCCAAACCGTGAGGTCCATGAGCTGCACCCTTCTGTTTCTTTATGTCTTACTCTGGCGTGAAGTAGTTTATATGCTTCATGATTAACTTCTCCATTTCAGTGGTATATAGCTTTAGCAAGTGTGGCCCATAGATGGTAGATAACAGTTCATCTTGAACTTTTTATAAGATAGCGATGGCTTAGGAAACAGGGTTGGATCTGTTGCCTAAGACTTTCCAACTTTATGAGCCGTGGGGGTCTCACAAAGGCTTTTCTCCCTACGAGTCGTGGGGATCTCGTATGTGCTTTTTTTTCTCCTTAGGAGTCGTGAGGACTCCTAAGTGTGTTTTCTCTTGAGAATCGTAAGGATCCCACAAGAGAATTTTCTTTATGCGTAGGGACACTAATTTCCTCGCAAGTTGAGACGAATCGAGATATTCTCGTAAAGACATTGATTTCCTTGCGGGTCGAAACGAATCGAGAGGTTCTCGCCAAGGACGCTGATTTCCCTGAATCGAGATAAGAAGCGATGGATTAGGAAACAGGTTCAGATCTGCTGCCTAAGACTTTTCAACTTTATGAGCCGTGAGGGTTTCATAAAGATTTTTTCTCCCTACGTGTCGAGAGGATCTCGTAGGTGTATTTTCTCCTTAGGAATCGTGAGGATTCCTAAGTGTGTTTTCTCTTGAGAGTCGTAAGGATCTCACAAGAGAATTTTCTTCCTTACAAGTCGAGAGGACTCGTAAGTGATTGATGAGTTGACCTACTCCCGAGTTAAAGCATTGCTTCAACAGGGAGGTCGAGGGTTGAATTTGGTTTGTCTGCGCACCGCCGAGTCATGGAACTGGGAACTTTGCCGCGGCTCCGCTTTGCTGACGTCGTATATTCCTGCAGAGACACTGATTTCTCTGCGGGTCGGCGCGAATCGAGATGTTCTCGTCAAGGACGCTGATTTCCCTGAATCGAGGTTTTTGCCAAGGACACTGATTTCCCTGGAGTCGAAACGAATGGAGGTATTCCTGCAAAGACACTGATTTCTCTGCGGGCCGACGCGAATCGAGGTGCCCTCGTCAAGGACGCTGATTTCCCTGAATCGAGGTTTTTGCCAAGGACACTGATTTCCTCGGAGTTGAAACGGATCGATGTATTCCTGCAAAAACGCTGATTTCTCTGCGGGTTGACGCGAATCGAGATGCTCTCGTCAAGGACGCTGATTTCCCTGAATCGAGGTTTTTGCCAAGGACACTGATTTCCCTGGGGTTGAGGCGAATCGAGCTATTCCTGCAAAGACGCTAACTTCACTGCGGGTCGATGTGAATCGAGATGCTCTCATCAAGGACGCTGATTTCCCTGAATCGAGGTTTTTGCCAAGGACACTGATTTCCCTGGGGTTGAAACGAATCGAGGTATTCCTGCAAAAACGCTGATTTCTCTACGGGTCGACGCGAATCGAGATGCTCTCGTCAAGGACGCTGATTTCCATGAATCGAGGAGGTTACCAAGGACACTGATTTCCTCAGAGTTGAAACGAATCGAGGTATTCCTGCAAAGACGCTAATTTCTCTGCGGGTCGACGCGAATCGAGATGCTCTCGTCAAGGATGCTGATTTCCCTGAATCGAGGTTTTTTCCAAGGACGCTGATTTCCTCGGAGTTGAGACGAATCGATGTATTCCTGCAAAGACACTGATTTCTCTACGGGCCGACGCGAATCGAGGTGCTCTCGTCAAGGACACTGATTTCCCTGAATCGAGGTTTTTGCCAAGGACACTGATTTCCTCGGAGTTGAAACGAATTGATGTATTCCTGCAAAGACGCTGATTTCTCTGCGGGTCGACGTGAATCGAGGTGCTCTCGTCAAGGACGCTGATTTCCCTGAATCGAGAAGGTTGCCAAGGACACTGATTTCCCTGGGGTTGAGACAAATCGAAGTATTCCTGCAAAGACGCTGATTTCCTTGCGGGTCGACGCGAATCGAGGTGCTCTCGTCAAGAACGCTGATTTCCCTGAATCGAGGAGGTTGCCAAGGACACTGATTTCCTCGGAGTTGAACGAATCGAGGTATTCCTGCAAAGACGCTGATTTCTCTGCGGGTCGACGCGAATTGAGATGCTCTCGTTAAGGACGCTGATTTCTTTGAATCGAGGAGGTTGCCAAGGACACTGATTTCCTCGGAGTTGAAACGAATCGAGGTATTCCTGCAAAGACACTGATTTTCTTGCGGGTCGACGCGAATCGAGGTGCTCTCGTCAAGGACGCTGATTTCCCTGAATCGAGGTTTTTGCCAAGGACACTGATTTCCTCGGAGTTGAAACGAATCGAGGTATTCCTGCAAAGACGCTGATTTCTCTGCGGGTCGATGCGAATCGAGATGCTCTCGTCAAGGACGCTGATTTCCCTGAATCGAGGTTTTTGCCAAGGACGCTGATTTCCTCGAAGTTGAAACGAATCGAGGTATTCCTACAAAGACGCTGATTTCTCTGCGGGTCGACGCGAATCGAGATTCTCTCGTCAAGGACGCTGATTTCCCTGAATCGAGAAGGTTGCCAAAGACACTGATTTCCCTGGGGTTGAGACGGATCGAGGTGTTCCTACAAAGACACTGATTTCTTTGCGGGCCGATGCGAATCGAGATGCTCTCGTCAAGGACGCTGATTTCCCTGAATCGAGGTTTTTGCCAAGGACGCTAATTTCCTCGGAGTTAAGAAGAATCGAGGTATTCCTGCAAAGACACTGATTTCTCTATGGGTCGACGCGAATCGAGACTCTCGTCAAGGACGCTGATTTCCCTGAATCGAGGGTTTTGCCAAGGACACTAATTTCCTCGGATTTGAAATGAATCGAGGTATTCCTGCAAAGACACCGATTTCCTTGCGGGTCGACGCAAATCAAGATGCTCTTGTCAAGGACGCTGATTTTCCTGAATCGAGGTATTTTGCCAAGGACACTAATTTCCCTGGAGGTCGAGACGAATCGAGGTATTCCTGCAAAGACGTTGATTTCTCTGCGGGTCGACGCGAATCTAGGTGCTCTCGTCAAGGATGCTGATTTCCCTGAATCGAGATTTTTGCTAAGGACACTGATTTCCCTGGAGCTCGGTTGACTTGTTTCCGAGACGGAGCGTTGATCCGGCGGGGAGGTCATTGGTTGAATCTAGGCTGTCTGTGGACCGTAGAGTCTTGGAACTAGGGACTTTGACGTGGCTCTGCTTTGTTAACGTTGCATCCGAATCCTACTGGAATGAGGAGGAACGCCGTTGTTGGTCTCCAGGCTGTAAATGTGGCCGTCGAGACTTGGAACTAGGGACTCTGCCGTGGCTCCGAGATTGATTATCGCGTCTGAATCCTGCTGGAATGAGGAGGAACGCTGTCGTGGGTCTCCAGGCTATAGATGTGGCCGTCGAGACTCGGAACTAGGGACTTTGCCATGGCTCCGATTGGTGATGTTGCGTCCGAATCCTGCTGGAATGAGGAGGAACGCCATTGTTGTTCTCTAGGCTATAGACATGGCCGTCGAGATTTGGAACTAGGGACTTTGCCGTCGCTCCGAGATTGATTTTCGCGTATAAATCCTGCTGGAATGAGGAGGAACGCCATTGTTGTTCTCTAGGCTGTAGACATGGCTGTCGAGATTTGGAACTAGGGACTTTGTCGTGGCTCCGAGATTGATTGTCACGTCTAAATCCTGCTGTAATGAGGAGGAACGCTGTTGGTGATCTCTAGGCTGTCTGTGTTGACGTCGAGACCCTGAAGCTAGGGATCTTCCTTTGCTTCGTTTGTTGACATTGTGTCTGCAATATTGCGACAAATGTCAAGGTTGTCTCTAGGTTGTCTATGAACCATCGAGATTTGGAACTAGGGGACTTTGCCATGGTTCTGTTGTTTTGACCCTGGGGTCGTTTGTTGATGTCGCATCTGCATCCTGCTGGAGTAAGAAGAAACGCCGTTGGTAATCTCTAGGCTGTCTGTGAACCGTCGAGATTTGGAACTAGCGAACTTTGCCATGGTTCCGGGGTAGTCTCTAGGTTGTCTGTGAACCGTCGAGATTTGGAACTAGGTATTTTTCCATGGCTCCATTTGTTGATGTTGCGTCTGCATCCGATTGGAGGGAGGAAGAACGCCGGTGTTGATCTCTAAGTTGTCGATGTTGACGTCGAGACCCTGAAGTTAGGGATCTTCCTTCGCTTCATTTGTTGATATTGTGTCTGCAATATTGCGACGAATATCGAGATTATCTCTAGGTTGTCTATGAACCGTCGAGATTTGGCTTCGCTTCGACGAAGCCTGGTGGGACGATATGGTTCCCTTCTTGTTTGTGCCCATGGATTGTATACAGGGGTCAATTTGACCTCACCTGCAGGGAAAAAAGTTTCATTCTTTCCTTTTTTTTAATTCTTTCCGCGATGCTCTATCATTTCAGCTTTTTATATCGCGAAAATCGCGATTGCCCAATCATTTCGGCTATTTTTCGCGGTGCCCAACATTTCGGCTATTTGTTTTATTTTTACTCGCTGCTTTTTATTGCGAGTTGCCAATCATTTCGGCTATTTTGTATGCAAACATTTTTACTTGCTGATTTTGTTGCAAGTTGCCCCATCATTTCGGCTATTTCATATGCATTTTTGGCTCGCTGATTTTTTATTGCGAGTGTGGAACTTAGAATATGGTGCCAATCTCAGCATCAGCATCGCTACAACTGGAATATTGCCATGAGCGAATCATCATTTGCCATGAAAGGACTTGGAATTTGATACTGATTTAGGCATCAGCATCGCTACAACTGGGATATTGCCAGGAGCGAATTATCATTTGCCTCTGTCGATGTCGAACAAAGGTGGCTTAGCAAACAGGGTTAGGATCCCGTCGACTAAGGCTTTTGACTTCATGAGCCGTAGGGGTCTCATAAAGGTGTTTCTCCCCACGAATCGTGAGGATCTCGTAGGTGCGTTTTCTCCTTAGGAATCGTGATGATTCCTAAGTGTGTGTTCTCTTATAAGTCGTAAGGATCTTACAAGAGTGTTTTCTCCTTGCAAGTCGAGAGGACCTATAAGAGTTTGTTCACCGTGTGAGCATATCCCTAGTCGCTGGTGGGACTCTGTTAGGGAAATGTTTAATCGTGCCCGTGGATTGTATACAAGGGTCAGTATTGAACCGCTTATAGGGAAAAAGCGGGGTGTATGACGACTTAAGAACAGGTTCAGATCCCTGTAACTTAAGGCTTTTGAATCCTATGAGCCGTGAGGGTCTCAAAGGGGAATTCTCCTTACGAGTCGAGAGGATCTCGTAAGTGTATTTTCTCCTTAGGAATCGTGAGGATTCCTAAGTGTGTTGCTCCCTTGTGAGTCATAAGGATCTCACGCAGGTATTTTTTCCTTACAGAATCGAGAGGACCTTGCAAGTGTCTTTTAACGAGATTGCGCCCTTTCGGGTTTTCACAAACTTGCCGGTAGTCCTGCTGTTTTTACTCACGGACCCCTTTCGGGTTTTCTTCCGTGCCCATTTCGCTTATGGACGTACCCTTTTTTTTGTTTTTTTTTTTACCACGTCAGCCTGAAGATGCCACGGGTTGGTAGTAGTTTAACGACGTTTCGGTCATAGATCCGAGATTTTTCGGGCAACGTACGATTACGCAGCTAGATTTTCTCGCAAATCTTCGCATCTTTTGTGTCGGAGGTGGATTCCTTGAAGAGAGGGCTGAAGGAGATTTCTTCGTCAGAGTCACTTCTAAAGGTGATAACTTGGGATCCCTTGGTGTCGACTATGCGACAGTTGCCAACGGCTCTTTTGCGCTCATATGTCGTGCTTTTCTATTCCCGACGAGCCTTGCGCTTCACTCGTTGAACGTGTTGTCGGTGGGCAACATATCCCTGCCACCAGTTTTTAAAGGCTATGCACTCCTCGATAGGGTGTGCAATCCTCCGATGGTATAAGCAGAAGTTAGGATGTATGTCCGCCAGGAGAATTTCCTCTGAAAGAGGGCAACTTCATTCCTATTGACAGGGCCCTAGTGAATCATTTCCTTACTTTAATCTTGCTTTTGCTGGCGATAGGGATGCTTCGATCCGGTTGGGGTGCCTTGACCTTTTCGTCCAGTCGTCGGCGTTTGGCTTTTTCGAATATAGCCAGTTCGCGCTCTCGATTGTCTTTGCTTTTCTGACGGGCTTCGTTCAGTAGCAAATTGATCATCTCGTCAGACGGTTCCAAGGGTTTTGGCTTCAATCGTGCCCCAGCTCTTTTATGATGTCTTCTATCGTCGAGTGAGCTTCTTCGTTAGTTAACGCCGAATGAGAGGTCATGTGGCAACTTGCCACATGATCCTCAGATTCTTCTGACGAGTCATCCCCATCGTTATTGTCGTTATCTCCGCTTTCAAGGATATTGTTGAGAAATTCTTGGAGTGTGACCGGGGTTCGTGCCTTCTGGTTATATTCCTCCAGCACGTCAATATGCTTTTGCAGATCCGTGCGCTTGTCATCAAACTGCGTGGGCTTTTTGATCTTCTTCTTTTTCTTCGAAGACTTTGACGGCTGGGCCTGAATGTTTTGTCCACCATCACTATTAACTCCTAATGTTGGGTGTGGTTTCAGCATCCCCTCGACAATCTCCGGCTTTAGCGGGCTTTTCCACCTGATCGCCGGACATGTTTGAAGATCTTTAAGCATTCTTTTAGTTTTTACTGAAAGAACGACTTCCCATGGAGCTTCTTCTATAAAAGAGCATGATGCCCCCGGCGTGTCCACCCTTTTAGGGGTGTGCTGTTGTGGCGGATTTACCTTCCAGTTTTCAGACAGCGCAAACTTGCCCTGCTGGTATTGGTCTTCAACCCAATTTTTGAAAACGTAGCAATCTTCGAGTAGATGGCCCAATACTCGATGGTAGGGGCAATAATTGAGATCGTTGACGTCGTTCGGTCGCGTTGGGTGTCTCGACTCCGGTAGAGTGATGAGCTCATTGCGCACTGCCAGTTCAAACAGTTTTCTTATTTTATCCCCGGGAAATGAGTAAGGACGTCTCAACTTCTCATCGAGGGACCGCCGCTTGTTGCTTTGGCGAACAACCGGTCTCGGGACACTCGGTTGTTGTTGAGCGCTGGCGAAGAAGATTGCTTTCCCTTTGCCCTTTTCATTCCGAGGCTCCGACTTTGAAGGGGAAGGCCTATGGGTCATCTGGTCCATTTGGGCTTGCTTGTCAATCAAGGCCTGGAAGGTGGTCGGCTTGAAGAGGGACATATACGAGGACGCCTTTGAATTTGGCTCAAAGGTGGCTATGAGCATTTCCATGGCTGCAACTTCATCGATGCGTTGCTTGTATTTGACCAGAGATTTCGCCACCGGGTAACACATTGAACCCAAGTCTCATTCGGTCTAACCCTTTCGTTGATCAGTGCCGTCACGGTAGTGCGTTTATTCACACTAGCGAATCTCTGACGGGAGGGCATCTCCATTTCGTCAAAGGTATTCATGGAGTCATTCGGGAGTTCCACATACTATTCGAAGGAAATGCCCGCCAGACAGCTGATGAACTGTCATAGGAGAAGTATATCAGTATTGCCGCACATGGGTTCAAATCGCGCAATGTGCCGGCGAGAATTCTCAGTTCCTTTGTACATGTGACACGTTGGAAGTGTGTACTCTGGCGGGTACTATATTTGATTGTGCCATGTCGGATGCGGTCGACCAATCTTGATTGATCTATTTGCGGCTTCACTGGCATAGTGAGCTTCGATTTGCTGAGCGATATATTCGTTCAGCTTTGCTTTTAGGAATCATTTCCTTCTCAGCCATTGATGAGCTTTGCAGAGGATTTGAAATGTCATCTTTATCTTTAAGAACGACTACCGGCAGTTCATCCGCCAGTGGTTCCGATTGAACCATCATTCCAGCTATATCCTGAATCAGAAGGGCCATTTGGTTCATTTTAGTGGACATTTCTGCCGTTTCTTCATGTCCCTTTTTCAGAGCGTGCTTTAGGAAATCAACATCCGACCCCTTCTCTATTCTTTTTCCAGGTGCGTATTCAGAATTTTCCTTTAGACGATAGATTAGCGTTTGCTGCCGCCTGAGCAAGCATCTCCCGCAGCTTTTCACGTTGCAGTTGAACTTTTGTTAAGGACCGAGTTTGAGGTCGGTGACTAGTAGAAGCTCGGACTTTGTCTTTGGAATTAACCACATAGACTATGTGAACTACCATGCCCCCAGGTTTGGGGCGTTTGGAGTTTTAGCCTTTGGAGTTTGCTTCGGGCACTTGAGCTTTATTGGGCCTCTCTTTTTTGTGAAAAGCCGCTTTGGTTTTGGGAGGAACCGCTGTATCAGGATCCGTCTTGGGATGAGTCCCCTTGTATTTGAAAGAGGATTTGTCAAAGTTTGGCTGACGTTTAAGGGAAGAGCCGCGATTGACGACAGAGACCTTCACTCGCTTTCGTACTTTATATATAGATGGGGAAAGTTGCTTCAGGGAGTGAACTGGTTTCTGCTCTCATGGGATCTCCATGGGCTGCAGAGATTTCTTAAATATTGCGGTAGGAAAATTTTATCTGACCCTTCGCACCAATTTGAAGCTGTTCCTGATTGGAACAACATTCACCACTGAGGTTGAAACAGAACCATACGGAGAATTGCCCCCAGCTCATTTTTTATGATGCCAATACCGACGTCGACCATTTCTTACGACCGGGATTTGATTAGCTTCAGGATTTTGCCGAGCCTGCCCCCTGTTTCCTTTGAGAGCTTGAATATTCTGCCCCCTGCGTCGACCTTGGTCCTTGGCATGTGCCATTTGTTTGAGGACTGATTCCGTCGGCAAAGCTGCTGCTCGGGGAGCCCGCCTGTGGACGACAGACATCTTTTGGGCTTCCTCCATCGGCGTTGAGGCACTGAGGGTGGGAGGTGGGAGCATCGACCTAAAGAGAAGCCCATTGATTTCTTGAAAAGCCGGATTGCAGAGATTTGAGCCTGCAAGTGGCTCGTACTTGACTCCACCAGATATGACAGAGCCTGTGTTGCAAAAGTGGGAACAAACGCCATTCTTCATAAAGACGAAGCACCGACTTCAATATCCACTCCCCTAAGGACAACCACAAACATACACACCGCGATTATCTGATCATGAGAAAACACGACAAACGAAGTGTAGAGTGGAAAGAGGAAAAGGTCCCACCGGGCGTGCCAGAATCTGTTCTCCGCCGAAAACCGGGAAGACATGTGTCTTGCCTGAATTTGGGGGCAGATGCTAATTGGTGTTATCCGTCTACCTCTCCGAAGATTTTGACGGATGCGACCGATGTAGCAGACTTCGTCAGATTCCCCCTCATTGTGAGGGGTTTTTGATTGTGGGGACGCTCTTCCCTGCAGGCGCAAGCCCCTGCAGTTAATTACGCTACCGCATCGCGGTAACCATTTTCTCCTTCTCCAGATGGTCACTTCGTGTCGTGTGTGTTTGTTTTGTTTTTGGTTGCCCGTGGATTGTATACGGAGACTAATTTATGTTGTCGCCCGTAGGGCGTGGATTAGTCCAAATCCGTATTTTCTTAGATTTGGGTTTGGGGGTTGGGTTTAAGGATACGTTAGTCTCATTTGATACTAAGATCAACTTAAACGTTTGTTAAGGATGCGTTAGTCTAATTTTAGACTAAGATCAACTTAACAGTTTTTTAAGGACACGTTAGTCTAATTTTAGACTAAGGTAAACTTAACCATTTGTTAAGGATACGTTAGTCTAATTTTAGACTAAGATCTACTTAACGGGATCATTTAGATCCAACAAAAGAGCATTTGGGCTCTATTGTTCTAGTTTAGGGACTTTGCGGTCAATTGCCAGTTTAAAGACATGGTGGTCCAATGTTAGTTTAAAGACATCACGGTCGAGGTTAAGGACATCATTGTCCGTGAGCTTAAAGACCTCACAGTCAAGGTTAAGGACATCATAGTCCGTGAAGGACATCATAGTCCGTGAGTTTAAAGACCTCACATTCAAGGATAATGACATCATAGTCCGTGAGTTTAAAGACCTCACAGTCAAGGTTAAGGACATCATAGTCCGTGAGTTTAAGGACCTCACAGTCAAGGTTAAGGACATCATAGTCCGTGAAATGTGTGGTTGTCGGGACCCGTCACCTCTCTGAAGATGTTGAAGAATTACAACGACAAATATCAGAGGAATGAAGAGATGTACCCTCGAACCAAAATGGATTAAGTGATCTGTAGTCCAATTTGGAACTAAGATCAATTAATTATATTATTAGCACATTGGCTCAGTTAATTCTGAATTGAGGACTTATGGCCAACCTGGGCTAAATCCAATTAAGTTTGAAATATTGACCCTTTGTTGGACCATTAGACATTTGTCTGGGTTCGGCCCCTCATCATTCAGCAATGCTTAAACAAGAGTTCGAGGGCTTTGGTAACATTTTTATCTTTGACTGAGCATTAAACATTATAGCTCTGAATTTTACTCAATTTTGAGATTCAGTTGAAGGGGAGGCCTTTGCCTCTAGAAAATTAACCAATTCGGTTAAAAATAGTGTTAATCACTAGAGAACAACAGTGTTACACACTGAAAATAAAATTCTAAAATTAGTGTTAAACACTAGAAATAAGATTCTCAAATTAGTGTTAAACACTAGAAGACAACAGTGTTAAACACTGAAAATAAAACTCTCGAATTAGTGTTAAACACAAAAGAGGAAGGGATCACGTGGGGATACGTGAGGGCGCCCAAAGGTGGGGCCAGCTCTCCTTTACTTTGTTCTGCGAATAAGTGTTAAACACTTTTGCTCTTTTGGCCATCACGTGTTGGCACGTGATGGATATTTGTGCGCTGATTATTAAAGCTTTTATCAAGGGGTCACGTGAGAGCGCCCAAGTTAGAATCTGCCTTTGCTTTTATTCTCGTTGTTTTGGAGGTCACGTGGAAGCACGCGAGGCATTGCCTCAGGGATAATTCCTTCTCATTTTTGGGGGATCTGTTTAGGGGTCACATGGGGACACGTGACCTAGTTCCTCACATGCATGAAGATCTTTCAAGAATTAAATTCTCTGTAGGGTTAAACCCTAATTATGGTTTTAGAGGAATTAAATTCCTATGTATGTGAAAGAATTAAATTCTTATGTAGGGTGAAACCCTAATTTCATTTAGGAGGAATTAAATTCCTGTGAATTTAGGAGAATTAAATTCTCATATAGGGTTAAACCTTAGTTCTGTTTTGGAGGAATTAAATCTCTCAACTTGTGGGGAGATCTGCTTTTGCAGATCTTCAACCAAAGGAAGAACTAAGTTCTTATTCAGAAGAGTTAAACTCTTAAATTGAGAATTAAATTCTCTTTGTTTTATGGAACTTAGATCTCTTTCTCCTTTCTCATCTAGGGTTTCTTTTCTCTGAAAAGATTTTTTTCTTTTCTCTCTTGAGAATTAAATTCTCCTCTCTTTTTTCTCTCTGTTGTTGTATATTTCCCAAAAAAGTAGATCCCCTTCTCTTCTCTTCTTGGCTCCTATTTATAAGAGAAAGAAAAGAATCAATTTGTTTTGTGAATCTTTCATTGAAAGATTTTGGTTGTTTTTTTAACCAACATGATATTTTAGATCACTCAGTGAATTTTATTCACCATTGTATTTTTAATCCAAAAGATATTTTGTCTGTTATTCTTGGTGAATTTTAGGGAAATCTTTCCTTGTATAAAATCTTTCCATAAATTGGTGATTTTTAATCACCATTGGATTTTTAATCCAACGGTGCTCTATTTCACAGAGCACCATCTTCTTTGTTTGGAAGGATTTAGAGAAATATTTTTCCAGTTAGGGTTTTTAATTCCCTCTTAATTAGAATTTAATTCTATTAATTCATAGATCTTTGGGAACCCATCACGTGTTGGCACGTGACCCCCTGATTAAGCATTTAACCAGAATTTAATTCTGTTGTTTTAAAGAACTCAGGAATTATCACGTGTCAGCACGTGAGCCTTGGTCACGTGTTGGCACGTGATGCCCCATTGGGATTTTTCCTTGTTATTTTATTATACCTTTAATTCTTTTCAGTGGCTTTAAAGGCCCATCACGTGTTGTCACGTGACCCCACTGATTAATTATTTCCAATTATTTATTTTATTCAGTACTTACAGGTTTTGCCCGTAGATGGTCACGTGTAGGCACGTGATGCCCGGTCACGTGTGGGCACGTGATGCCCGGTCATGTGTGGGCACGTGATCCCTCATAACTTTTGATCCCGGATGAATTATGAGGCCCATAATATATCAAATCGAAGGATTTTTCGAGACACTTTCGATAACATCAGAATTTATCTATTTTTCATTCGGAAGTTTGTAAAAATACAGTCCGGAAAATACCGGTTCGCATTTTCTTCCTTAGATTACATGTGCATAGCATATTTGCTCATAACTTTTGATCCCGGATGAATTATGAAGTCCATAATATATAAATTCGAAAGCTTTTTCGAGACGCTTTCGATACCATCAGAATTTAGCTGTTTCACATTCGGGAGTTTGTCAAAATACAGCCCGAAAAATACCGGTTCACATTTTCTTAAACGTACCGCTGCCATTTGATACCTTGGGCTCTTTTGCGTAGAAATTTTTTGGCGCGAACAGAGTCATCTCCTTCTAGAAGCTTCCCGACAAATTACGAGAATGCCTCTCCCATCCGTATTTACGAAAAAACGGATATACTGAGACTAAATCAAATCCAATAATCTAATACTAGAATCTGGCTTAAACCAAAGCCCGCTAGTATAATCTGTCCGAATATCATACGTGCATAAATACACGTATATGTCCGAACCCTGTCGTAAAACTATACGACCTCTATATCGTTTCGACACTGCGCTGGCAGTGGGTTTAACCACAGGCCGCAAGTGGTACTAGCTGTACGTAATGGTCCCTAGGTAGATGTCGAAAAGAAGACCGATGAAGAAACCCATCCGAACTCCTACTAAGCCTGATGTGACAATCTCCGTACAGTCCGATCTGTTCGTCTATGACTATCGCATATCGGGCCTAGGGGGCGGCAAGCGTCAGTCCCCTAATAGCGGTATAAGTCGTGTCGGAGTGAAGCCCATTACACCTTGAGAAACTATCGGAATACCTACCAGTAAATCTCGCTTGCCCTGGCCACAGACGTTGCGTTGGCTCTCCAAACACAGTGCGATATCAACCCCCAATACCGGGAGAGACGAATCATATCTAACCGCCATTGCTTCCAAGTGCTTCGGGATTGCACCCAACTGCTACCTGTTTGCACGACTCAGTCGAGCCGTGGTAGGGTAGCAATCTAAGAACAGTGGGAAAACAATCGAGACGAAGCAGCAATGTCAAGTCAACGGACTATGCTGTACTCATGTCACCTGGGAACTGTTAACTGACGACGGGCATAATACCTATCAACATTTCCCTGCGAGTCCTGTCCGGTGTACCCGTAATCCAACGAGCACCTACATACTATCTCCAGTACAACGTAATGATGGCTGTGGGACAGACCATCTTCCCTGCTGGGACGAGAAGCGTATACACTAGTCTACTCCGGAGTATCGATGCCCTGTCTCGATAATCCTACGACTAGGGACCTGAAAAAGGATGTGCTTATTGACTACCCAGCCCCCACTAGTGTGACTGCCATCACAACGCTGGTAGTCAAGAAAGATCCTAAGGGCTCTATCAATATGTATTCGTGATATGCTAAAAGAAACATATACACATATTAAGATAGATATAAACCAAGTAGCATACTACTATATTGAGCAAGACTGTTAATATAACTGTGAATATCCCAAGCTTCCATTAAGTAATATACAAGCTAGTATGATACAATAATGGCCCCTAGGGCATATACACTAACAATCTCCCATTGCACTAGGGCTATGTACTGGCGTATCGCAGACCTATCAGCTCGAATAGCCTCTCGAACTGTGTCTGAGGTAAGGCCTTTATGAATGGATCTGCAGTGTTCTCATCTGTAGCAACTCTCCGGACCTCGATCTCCCGGCGATCTATGATCTCCCTGATCAGGTGATACAGCCTCAAGATGTGTCTGGACTTTTGATGGGACCTGGGTTCCTTCGGTAAAGCTATAGCGCCGTTGTTGTCGCAATACAGCGGTATTGGATCAACAATGGTAGGAACCACCTGAAGTTCTATGAGGAACTTCTTCATCCAGACAGCTTATTTTGCAGCATCGCAAGCGGCGATATACTCCGCTTCCATCGTCGAGTCAGCAACGGTGTCCTGCTTGAAACTCTTCCAGCACACCGCCCCTCCATTGAGGGTAAAGACATAACCTGACATAGACTTGGAGTCATCCTTGTCACTCTGGAAGCTTAAGTCAGCAAAAGCCTCGATCTGGAGGATTTTTCCGCCGTAAATCAAGAATATATCCTTAGTCCTTCTCTGGTACTTGAGAATGTTCTTTACTACTATCCAGTGCTTCTTCCCTGGGTCTGACTGATACCGGCTTACCACTCTTAGTACGTAAGCTACATCTGGTCTGGTGCACAACATCGCATACATTATAGAGCCTACCGCAGAAGCGTAGGGTATAATCGACATGCGATCCCTTTTCAAATCAGTCTTGGTTTGGAGAGGGTGATTCCGTGACAAGCCGGTAAATTACCTGGACTGCGAAAGTCCCAACATCCTCTTAGATCTATCACGATAGATCTGGATCCCCAGAATGTAAGAGGCATCACCCAGGTCTTTCATGGATAACCCGTGTGACAAGAATCCTTTGACAGATTGTAGCATAGGAATGTCATTTCCTATCAAGAGAATGTCATCCACGTACAAGACGAGGAATACGACGGTTCGTGCTACAATCTTACTATAAATACATGGCTCATCTGGATTTTTGATAAAGTCATATTCTTTGACCGTTTCACCAAAACAGATGTTCCAGCTCCGCGATGCCTGCTTTAGTCCATAAATGGACTTAAGCAACTTGCACACTTTCCCGCTGCTCCCACTCTGATTGAAACCTTCTGGCTGATCCATATAGACGCACTCGTCCAAATTTCCATTTAGAAAAACCGTCTTTACGTCCATCTGCCAGATCTCATAATCCTGGAAGGAAGCAATGACAAGAAGGATCCGAATGGATTTGAGCATAGCTACTGGAGAAAAAGTTTCGTTATAGTCCAAACCAGGCCTTTGACAAAAACCCTTTGCAACAAGTCTAGCCTTATAGGTTTACACCTGTCCATCTACACCAATCTTCTTTCTGAAGATCCACTTGCATCCTATGGGTTTTACCCCATCTAGAGCAAAGTCCAAAGTCCATACTTTGTTGGTGTACATGGACTCCATCTCGGCCCGCATTGCATCCAGCCATCTTACCGAGTCGCCGCTCTGAATGGCTTGCTGGAAGCTAGTAGGTTCATCATTATCAATGACGCAATCCTCTCTATCCCCGTCTATGAGAAAACCGTAGTATCTCTCAGGCGGATGAGACGGCCTATTACTCCTGCGGAGGGGTGCGGGAATGTCCTGTTCTTCTGGAACTTCTGGTTCTACCAAGCTTTCAGTAGTAGCTTGTGGTTCTGTAATTTCTTTCAGTTCTATTGCGCTCCCACTTGTTTCCTTTTCTAAAAACCACTGTTCTAGAAAATGGGCATTATGAGAAACAAAAACCTTTTGTTCCTCTGCGTAATAGAAAAAATACCCCTTGGAGTTCTTTGGATATCCCACAAACTTACACTGTACTGAGCGTGCCTCGAGTTTGTCCGCATGCTGCTTTTTAACAAAAGCTGGACATCCCCATATCTTCAGATACTGAAGATAGGGTTTCTTCCCACTCCACATCTGATATGGTGTGGTAGACACAGTCTTGGTACGAACCCCGTTCAAAAGATATGCAGCTGATTCTAGTGCATAACCCCAGAAAGATCGTGGTAACTCAGCATTACTCATCATGGAACGTACCATATCCAATAGGGTTCGGTTCCGTCTCTCCGATACACCATTGTGTTGTGGAGTGTATGGAGGAGTAAGCTGAGAGAGAATTCCATTCTCTTTTAGGTAATCCAGGAACTCGGCACTTAAGTATTCACCACCTCGATCAGATCTCAGTATCTTGATACTTTTGCTGGTTTGGTTTTCTACTTCATTCTTATATTCTCGGAATTTCTCAAAGGCCTCGGATTTATGTTTCATCAAGAAAATGAATCCATACCTAGAGAAATCATCCGTAAAAGTAATGAAATATGAAAAACCGTTTCTTGCATGTATAGACATTGGACCACATACATCACTGTGTATGAGTCCTAAGAGCTCGCTCACTATTACTCCATGTCCAGTGAATGGAGTCTTTGTCATCTTTCCGTTGAGACATGATTGATAAGTGGCATAAGATTGATATTCGAACGGATCCAAGTATCCTTCTTTATGTAACTTAGTTAACATTGTCTCATTGATGTGACCTAGTCTACAATGCCATAAGAAAGCTTGATTTATATCTGGAGACTTTCTTTTTAGTGTGTTCTGGACATTGAAAATCTGCAATTAGTTTAACACGTATATACCGTTATCTAGTGTACCAGACCCAATCAAACCATGATTAAGGTGGATGTTAACAATATCGCTTACAAACGTGAAATCATAACCTTCTTTTGATAACAACGATACTGATATGGTATTACACGTTAAACTAGGTACACAAAAACAGTTGCGCAAAACCAAAATTTGTCCACTCGTCAATCCAAGGTGATAATCCCCTACGGACACAGCATCCACGCTCGCTCCGTTAGCAACCTGGAGGGTCATATCACCAACCTTCAGTACTCTACGGCTTCTCATTGCCGGCAATAAATTGCATATATGAGATCCTGATCCGGTATCCAATACCCAGGAAGTAGAGTTGATTGACAGACAATTTTCAATTACAAACACACCTGAAGCCGAAGCCACAACTTGCCTCGGGTCCTGATTCTTGGCATTCCAAGCTTTGCAATCCTTCTTCCAATGGCCCTTTTTATGACAGTGGAAGCACTCACCCTTTGCCACTATCGGCACTGCAACCTTTGCTTTTCCCCTGGCTCCCACCTTACCAACACCTCCTTTCGGTTTGGTAGGGCCCTTCTTCTTCCTTTCTTTGGCTTTCGTCTTGGACCTGGAAGAGGAAGCACCACGAATAAACAGAACGGGTGTTTCCCTTCCTTTCTGCAAGGTGCCCTCTGCACTCCTTAACATATTGAGGAGTTCTGGAAGTTCAACTTCTTTACCTTGAATGTTGAAATTCAAGATAAACTGGGCGTAGGTGGAAGGAAGGGACTGGAGAATCAAGTCTGTATACAGCTCGTTCTCTAATGTTGTCCCGAGGTCCGCGAGCTCCTCTATGTAGCCAATCATCTTGAAGACATGTTCCCCAACAGATGATCCGACGGCCAGCCTCGACTGAAACAAGTTCTTCGAGGTCTCGTATCTACCTATACGAGATTGTTCTCCATACAGTTCCTTGGTGTGAAGAAATATGGATTCAAGATCCATATTCTTGTGCCTCCTCTGATGTTCATTATTCATAGAGGCAAGCACGATGCATTTGGCCTTCGCGCAGTCAATCTCCCAGGTCTTGTTGATTTCCTTATCCACGATACTGGATTCTTGACCTGGGACGGCATGGGCCTTAGTAGTAAGGACATACCCCAATTTGTCATAAGTTATTGCCATCTTGACATTCCGGAACCAATCTTTATAGTTTGGCCCTGTCAAAATATTTTTATCTAATAATAACTTAAGGCCCGTCATGTTCTTAGTCGCTGCAATTAGGAGAGAGAGAAGAAAACACTTTAGCTTGATGCACTTGCAAGTTTAGAGTGGTTTTTAGTTTATCTAAACAGGATGGCTCCCACTGTTTCTCGAATCCTTCCTCAAACCATAAAAGAAGAACTAGTCGGGACTATTCTCACCGTACAATACTTGCTTAACCGTTCATCCAGGCAAGTGTCGGTACTTCGAGTGAGGTTTTAAAACGCTTTCGCGAGGTTCCTTAATTAAATAACCTCTTTTCCCTGGGGGCGTAGCCCCGCTAACACCTTTCTCGACACCTACTTGGTTTATAGCATTGATCGTTGAGTGAAAGAATCTCCCGATGAGTAGCATATACTCACAGTAGGATCGGGATCCAAATATCATCGTGTGATAAAGCTGAAGGAATCCTACCAAAATTATCACACTCCAAATGGTATGCAACTCTAGCAAGTTTCAGTTTCTTTAGAAACTCCCGATATAGATTTTTGCCCCATGCTCTTATGACCTTGACGTTGGCCAAAATATCATAAGTCACATTTCAAGTTCTACCCATCATTATCTTGTTAATTTGAACCCACCCGTACATACCCCTGATGTTGGCCAAATGGCAGTACGACTGTCCCAAACCAACTCATCTATCTATGCAATAAATGAATACCCAGCAGCTACCAAACACCATGCCTTGGCGTTGGTCAAAATACATAGCTTGAATACTACTGAATACCCAAATGAAATGACGGAGGGCTACGAATGGTTTTGGCGAAACCGTGAACATAGTGAACTTGATATAATCGAAGGAGCCTAATAGCTTTTAAAAGGAGTGGTTTAAGCTCCGCAATTAAAAATCTGTTGTGTTCACCGACGGAAGCCGGGAAGACTGGACGTCTTTCCCTGAATCTGGGGGCAGATGCTAATTGGTGCTATCCGTCCACCTCTCCGAAGATGCCAAGTTGATTTATGGCACCATGTATCGAAGGTTTAAACGGATGCGGGCGATGTAGCAGACTTCGTCAGATTCCCCCTCGCTTGAGGGGTTTTTGATTGTGGAGACGCTCTTCCCTGCAGGCGCAAGCCCCTGCAGTTAATTACACTACCGCATCGCGGTAACAACTTTCTCCTTCTCCATATGGTCACTTCGTGTCGTGGGTGTTTGTTTTGTGTTTGGTTGCCCGTGGATTGTATACAGAGACTAATTTGTGTTGTCGCCCGTAGGACGTGGATTAGTCCAAATCCGTATCTTTCTTAGATTTGGGTTTGGGGGGTTGTGTTTAAGGATACGTTAGCCTTATCTGAGGCTAAGATCAACTTAAACGTTCGTTAAGGACACGTTAGTCTTATTTTAGACTAAGATCGACTTAACGAGATCATTTAGATCCGACAAGAGAGCAATTGGGCTATATTGTTTAGTTTAATGACATTGCGGTCGATAATTAGTTTAAGGACATTGCGGTCCAATGTTAGTTTTAAGACATTGCAGTCAGGGTTAAGGACATCATAGTCCGTGAGTTTAAGGACCTCACAGTCCGTCGTTAGTTTTAAGACGTCACGGTCGAGGTTAAGGACATCATAGTCCGTGAGCTTAAGGACCTCACAGTCCGAAGCAATGTGTAGTGTCGGGACCCGTCACCTCTCTGACGACGTTGAGGGATTACAATGACAGATATCAGAGGAGTAAAGAGATGTACCCTCGAACCGGGTGTAAATTGATTGGAAGAGCAGTTGTGCTCAGTTCAATTTATATTGAGGACTTATGGCCAGAATTGGGCTAAGTCCAGTTGAAAATGTTTAACATTTTATTCATGTTCTGCCTATTAGACTTTTACTTGGGCTCTGCCCTTTTATTAATGCATAGCATTGGGCTCTGTAATTAAATGCATAGCATTTAAAAATAGTGGTCTGATAGTGCGCCACGTTGCTTGTCAGGCACTTTGCGCCAATCAAAGAGCGCAATGCGCTAGCGCATGCGAAGGTGACACGTGTCACGCTCTGCGCTTAAGCGCAAGTCTGTTAGCGCACTGCACTTTCTGAGTGCGCTGCGCCGGTGCGCTGCACCAGTGCACTGCACCAGTGAATGACACGTGGCGCGCTCTGGCGCAGTGCGCCAGTCTAAGAGCGCAGTGCGCTGTTTTTAGAAGCGCAAAGCGCAGATTGTGTCTGTGGTTGACACGTGGCGCGCTCTGGCGCAGTGCTCCACTCCAATAAGCGCAAAGGCGCATTTCAAAAGTGCAAGGCACTGTCCAATAGCGCAGAGCGCATCTTGATCCAATTCAGATCAAAGAAACAAGTTTTTTGTTCTTCAAGGGAGGCCTTGCCTCAAGATCCAAGAACCAAAGTTCTTGTTCTCATCAAAAGGCTGTGCCTTTATAGATCAAAAGATCTAGGAATGAAGTAAATTACTTCTTTTTAATCTTTTAGATCTTTTTGATCTTTTTCTTTTTTATTGAAGATCTTGATCTTGTTCTTAGACCTTTGATCTTTTAGAAGATGATTCTTCTCTTTCTTAATGAGATGATTTCATCTTTGTTCTTCCAAGAGTTTAATTCTTTACCTTTAAAGATGAAGATGATGATCTTCTTTCTTCAAAGGCTTGCCTTTCTTTCTCTTTGAGGTTTTTCTCAAAGTTTGTAGAGGGTTCTGTCTCTTCTGTATATGTGTGAGACTTGGAGTCTAGGGGACTTTATATAGGGCCAATCGATTTGTTAAGTTAGTTACAGAGATCTTTCTCTGATTGATCTGGGGATATTTCCCCACCGTTGGATCTTTGATCCTAAGGCCTCTGTTTTACAGAAGGCAATCTTTTTATGTTAATAAGATTGGAAAGATCTTTCTAGAATTTTAATTCTGATTAATTAATAATTTATTATTTATATTCCAGTGCTGGCGCAATTGGCGCTAGCGTACCTGCGTTTGACACATGGCGCGCAGCGCAGAGCGCAGCGCAACTGCGCTAGTGCGCCTGTGTTTGACACGTGGCGCGCATCGCAACTGCGATGTTTGACACGTGGCGCGCAGCGCAGAGCGCAAGTGATCTGAAGCGTTGCTTCATTTTAAAATTTGAATTTTGAAATAGAGCTTTGCTCTGATTGGGGGTGCGCTGCCTTGGGCGCAGCGCTCTTGGCGCTGGCGTGTCTGCTTTTGACACGTGGCTCGCAACGCAAGGAATCTGAAGCGTTGCTTCAATTTTTGAATTTTGAAATTCAAACAGAGTTTTGCTCTGATTGGGGGAAACAAATGCCCCCCTACCGTTGCGCTCACGTGGCGCACACGTGAGTGCAGCGGTGGCAACATCTGAGCCCTTGGATCAACTCAGAAGTTGAGGTGGTGCTTCAGCGCCAATAAATAGGACCCTTGGTCCTCAGATGATTATCATCTTCTCAAGAAATTTATTTTCAGAGCCTTGCTCTTCTTTCCAAGAACTTCAAGAGTTAGAACTCTAGAAAATTTTAGGTAAAAATTTAAATTAAATTAAATTAATTCTAATTAACAGAGCCTTGCTCTCATAGATCTTTTGATCTAATGAAAACCCCTTTGGGGTTTCATAAACAGAGCTTTACTCTCAAGAACCCAAAGATCTAAAGAGATCTTGTTTCAGGGTTTCTTAACCCATGAACAGAGCTTTGCTCATTGACAATATGTATAGATCTTATGATCTTTTGATGAAGAACTCTTAAGAGTTTTTCCATGGATCTTTAAGATCCCAGAACTTTAATTCTTAGGAATTATTTTTTACTAACTTTTGATGGATTTTCCATCATCATTACAGAGCTGCTCTTTAAGGAATTTTATTTCCTCGTGACCTGAGTTTGACAAGTGTCACTCTGTTACAGAGCTTTGCTCTGAGAGGGAGATTTTCTCCTTGTCTCGAGGGATTTCTCATTTAATGCGAATATTTTTTGAGGATTTCCTCATTAATTGACAGTCTCATCCAATGATGAGGCTGTCTTATTAATTGATGCATTGTCAACTGGATTTTGTGGGTCCCCCTTTGGTCCCCCTCTCCATTGCATTGCAGTGTGGTACAAATTTTAAAGTACTGAGCGTCGGGATTTTAAAATTAAATTATAATACTGATAATTGAATTTCGCTTTTTCTTGCAGGCAACATGACTTCTGACCTTTCGTTCCCGTTTTTCCGTTCAGAGGGAGGATTCCCTGAGGCACCGGTAGACCGGGAGGTTCTTGCTCTCATTAAGGACTACGACCCGGAGTACAAGAACCTTCATCTGTGGGGTAGGTGGTACAGCGAAATTATCAAAGGTCGCCGAAGCTTCTCTTGCGCGACGCCGTCGGATCCAATCTCGTCAATCTCGTACGCAGATATACCCCCGGTGAACTATGCCGTGGAGGTTGTAAATTGGAATTCGGAGGGTCTTCTTCAACCTTCGATTGCTGCTATACCCGTGCAGCTGCCGGCAGCCGTGGATATTTTGGGGCGGCGCATATGCTAGGGTGAGTCGCACCCTTGGGGACAACCCTATAACATTGGATTGACCCCTCGACATTCGGTCGGATATTTGCAGTGGGCCAGGTACATCTTGTCAGCGAATAAGGCGCATTTGCTGAAGATCGGTCTGTATTCTGCAGTTTACGCCTCGCTGTTCAAATATTCTGCTCCTCCGACGTGGTGGGTTAAGGCGTTCGTGGAACAATGGAACATCCCCACCCATATCTTTCTTCTGATGGACAGGGAAGTTTCCATCCCCCTAGAAGAATTTGCTGAGATTTCCGGTCTGCCGGTGAGGGGGAGCACTATGAGGAGCTGCTCCCTCCTGATGAATATGTATTCGCCACTAAGCCGTTGGTAATGGACCTAACGCCGGAGAATGCTATTCAGCACCAGTTTCCGAGCCTGGTAAAGGTGCTGAATATGTATGAAAGCCTTTACTTGGAATCGGGAGGCCGGGGAGTTAGTTTCGCAGACTTCATCGCCTGCTTTCTTCGACCGGAGATTCTATTGCAACGGGGCGAAAATTTGGCCAAGCTTGATGACCCCTTCGGCCTTGGCTTAGATCGTCGACCAGCACTGGAAGCCGATCAAAAGGGTTTTTACCTCCCCGATGCTGCAATCATCCCCCTATCGGAAATCGCCGCTCCGGGCATCGACGAGGAGACTTTCTTTCTCGGGTTTCTGGGGCTATGGCTGTGCTGGTTCGCGCTCCCCATGCACCCTCGCTACATGAGGTCATCCGTCTTCTTCCCAGCGCATTGGATGATGGATGGCATACAATTGTCGATTGGAATTGCCGGGTTGGCCCACCTGTACCATGGTCTCAACGTGGCGGCGGACGCAAATGAACCGGGGGTGCAACCCGCCAATTTCCCGATGCACTACTTTACTTCGTGGATGGAAATGCATGTGTTCGGGGTATTTGGTATTCATAAGAGACCCTCGTTTTACGAGAAGTGCAGACTCCCGAGAGTTATGCGGCTGATCGGCGCTTCTATCGTGAATCCGCCTACGCGGGAGGTTAGGGGGTTGCTTCTTCGTCCGCGCACGGTCGGAGCAGACATTTCTTTCACGGACAAGGTCATGACAATCGGCCCGGAGACCTCCAAGGCGGTGTTGGCGTTGCGTGATAATTTCAAGGACGGGGCCTCCGTATTAAAAGCTCGGGAGATTCTACATCTGTACTCCATCCGGCCGGGCTTCCTCGTGTTCAGGAAGAACGAGGCGGCGCTTTTTATGTGGTACAACCCCCATCGCTTCGCCCAGCAGTTAAGTTATAACCAAGGGGTCCCACTGGAGGCGTTTTTGGAAGAGCTTGCGGCCACCAGGGAGGGGATACGGAGTGCACTACATCATTTTATGCGGCTGTATACGGGCTCCCACTTCTTCATTAGCGAGCCGAGTTGCATTCCACGGGCCCTCAACATATACAGGGCTTGGTATCAGCACGTGTCACGCCCCGCTTCCCAGAGTACGCTAAGATGGGCACGTGACATAGCCAACCATGCTACCTGTGGATAGGAAGAATCCATCCACAGTCACATTACGGCTGTAAAGATATCAAGAACTGAAAAATAAACTAAGCTATCTAGTACATGTCCATGAGCCAGAATGAATGAGTCAAGAAATAATGATAATATGCGGAAGCGAAGGATACAATAAATGAAACACATGGAAAGTAAAACTGCATACCAACAGGATTTTCACCGCTCGGTCTAACAGCGGCAATACTCCTGATCAATCTGCAACAAAGGTAGAGGATCTGGGCCATGCAAAACCCAGACGTCAGCGCGTCATAACATCAAGCAATAATAAATACAGGGGTAGCAATACATGCAAGTATGAGCATAAATGGTAAACAAGCATAACAGTGATATAAGTAAGGACAGTGGGGTAATGTGTAGTGAGTTATCTAAACTGGTCTAGGGGGTTAACTACTCTCAAGTCCTTGAAATCAATTTGATGAATCATCGATGTAACTCAATAGTATCCCGTGCATGCCCGGGACCACGGTCAAAGACTCTCGGGCTGAAACCGAAACATGCCGCTAGGCATTAAAGGAAAAGGGTAAAGATGAATGATGTCCATGGCATCATCCCAAGGCTGGCCTAGCCTCTAAAAGGTAATGGATAACGATGGATGATGTCAGCAGCATCATCCCAAGGCTGGCCCAGCCTCTAAAACTGATCGGTAAAGGTAGCACACTGTCGAGTTACAAGTCAGGTTTCATCATTGATTTCCCCATACCCCCAGTTGTGTGTTTAAGTCAAGTATTAAATAAACAAAAGCTAATGCCAACTCAGGATCAAGTAGGTGCAGGTTTGTCTGGATAGACAACAGGAACGGTCCGTAAGGACTACAGGACAGGTTTGTTGGCATTAGACGCAAGATCAGGTAACAGGTAAAGCCATGGTACGTCAGGTCAAGCCGGGTAGTGTATATAGGTGTCATGTCATATCAAGAGTCGTATGGTACCATGTCGTGTCAAGTAATAGGTGTAACAAGTCATGTTAGGGTGTATAAGATATCATGTGGGTGCTCATAATCAAACTAGCATAATCATGGGTATCCAGAACAAGCATATGTACTAATAAAATCAACAAGGTGGAACTTGTAACGTGAAATGCAATCAGGTACAGATTTAGGTAAGTAGATGCACAGTTATCAGTTTGGGTTTAAGGGATAGTTTCAACATTACTTAACTACAGTATAACAAATATGGATGTTAAAATCATGTCAACGTGGACTAAATAATCTAAAGATGGAATAGAATATAAACCGGGTTAGATGTATGCAAAAGGTCGTCCGACAAGGTATACAATATAAAAGGGGTACTGTGGGCTATGCAAATGATTGTTATATGATTTAAATATGAATGTGGGTACTATGTATAATAGAACTCAATGCAACCTGGCATGTTCGAGCTATGAATCTAAAATGATATAACGGGACGTCGAAATGTAAAATGGAAATTATGGTATTAAATGTAAACTACAGGTTTAACGTGCACTCCAATGGGTATATAGAGTAGTTTAAATAGCATATATAGTGATTCAAATAGCATGTAGCAAGTTTCACTTGCCTCGGGGATCCACAGATGCACGTCATGCAGTACGAATGCGATAAAACTACGGAAAAACTCCACTGGGGCATTCCGTCGAACACCTTGCGCGCATACACGAACATTGACGGAATGGAGATCTAGAGGCAGAGAAATCATCACAACGTTCAAATAATTGCAGGTCACACATTGGAGCCTCGGTTCTCGCTGCTGCTGCGACCGCGGAGACCAGATGTGGGATCACAACTAGGTGCTGGTTCGAGAGAAAGAGATGATGACGATGGCACGGCGAAGGCAATGGTGGTTGCTGGAGCTGGCCTGGTTGGTGCTACTCGATTGGGTTGCGCTTGGTGCTGGGGGTTCTGCACCGATGGGTCTCGGTGAAGGAAGAAGGTGGCACCATGGGTTGCTCGTGCTAGGGTTTCAGTTGGGTTCGGGGATGAAGGAGGAGTCGGCAGCAGGTGGAAGCGATGGGTGCTTGGAAGTTGTTGGGGATCGCCGATGATGGAGTAAACGAGGTTGGCGAGGTGCGCGCCGGGTGATGCAGCCGAAGGTTGGAAACTGACGGGGGTGAGTTTTGATAGGTGCTTGGTGAAGGAAGATGCAGGCGAGGGGAGATGGTTTCACCGGTGAGTTTATGGGGAGATGAAGAGGATGATGGCGGTGGTGAAGTCGAGGCACGGCTGTTGGGTCGGGATCGGCGATGCAATGTACTGGGCGCAAGCTGGCCGAAAAAGAAGGGTGCAGGTGAGATGATGGTTGGCGACGAGGGTGAAGGGAGGTTGAAGTAGTCGAGGAGGTGTGGAGGCGAGGTCGAGAAGCGGTCGACGACGGTGAGGCAAGGTCGGCGACGAGGTTGGGTTCGGTTGTGGCGATCGCGACGGGAACGTGGTTCTCATCAGGGTTGGCGAGACGAGAGAGGAGGAAGAGGAGGCGAGAGGAGGCTGACAAGGTGGAGGCGACGTCGGGCTGTGGGCGACGGTGAAGAGGCGGCGGCAGCTAGGTTTAGTCTAAGTGTTCGCTGTTAAAAGGAATGAGAGAAGAGAAACATAAAGATAAGGAGAGAGAAATTATGCGAGAGGAGAGAGAGAGGGATAGAGGTAGAGAGAGAGAGAGGTAGAGAGAGATCGAGATGAGAGAGAGAGATATGTGCACAGTATGGAGAGATAAATTTGTATCTTTGTGAAGGGGAGAGAGAAAGAGTTATCGCGGGTGAGAGAGAGAAGAGTGGGACCCAGTAGAGGAAAGAGAGAGAGAGAGATTCTGTTTTTTTTCTTTAAAAAGATTTAAGAAATATGGAAAATATAATTTGAGGGACATGAGAATAATGTTTAACTAAAAAATATTTTTTTAGTTAGGAAAACGTTAAAAGGAAAATAAGATTATAATATTATAATATTAACCCGTTTTGAGATTTTGGCAAATCCAAACTCACTCCAAAACATGCCCGGGTCGGGTCTAAAAATTCAGATTAAAAATATGAAAAATATATACGACGTCCAAATATTAAAACAAGTACTCAGGTAACGAAAATGCGTGCCCCCAAGAACGGATGCACGTACGTGCGCATAGCCATCCAAACACGTCCGTTTCACTGAACGGGACGAAAACAAGATGCGCGGATGCTACCACAGGGTTTGGGGTATCATGCAGGGTATGAAATGTAATTTTAAATTATTTTTCGTGATTTAAATTGTTATATGCAAAAGATGAGATACTAGATAAAATATCAGTATATACCAAATCATGAGATGTATTAGTCCATGCAACAAGTCAAGATAATTTATAAATAAGAGTCAAACAGGTTCAAGCAAGTTGGTCGGGTCGAATGCAATATAAAGTGTAACATCCATTCGGATCCCAACATGATAAATCAAGAATAGACCATGGATAAGTAAATATGGAAATAGAATTGGTATAAATGAACTCGGGTGTTACATTATACCCAACTACAAAAGAATTTCGTTCTCGAAATTCCAAGAACAAGATAGGATAAACAAACAAGAAATTTCAAGAATAGATGTGAAACTTCAGTCGGAATTCATCTTCTCGTTCCCAAGTTGGTTCTCCATGCGAGCGATTACTCCAAGAAACAAGTACAAGAGGGATAACTTTGTTCTTAAGAACCTTCCTCTTCGATCCATAATTCGACATCGGTCGCTCCTCAAAAGTCACAGCTTCTCGTACACTCCGTTTCGAATGATCCAACGCATGTATTTCATTACGAGCATACCTACGGAATTGAGGTACGAGAAACACGTCATGACCATTCGCCAGGGATTGCGGTAACGCCAAACGATAAGCCACTTCTCCAATACGTTCCAAGATCTCGAAAGTTCCAACGAATCGAGTACTCAGCTTTTCTCGACTTCCGAAACGGATCACCCCTCTAGTCGGTGATATCTTCAAGAATACTAGATCACCAACAGCGAACTCTAGAGGTCTTCTTGATGTATCGACCTAACTCTTCTGCCGTTCTTGCGCTGCCTTCACACGATTCCGGATATTGCTAACCTTCTCGACTGTCTGCACAACCAAACCTGGTCCCAACAATCTTCGTTCACCAACATCGTCCCGACACTTGCAACCATATAAAGCTTCGAATGGAGCCAACTGAATAGCCGCCTGGAACTGTTGCTGTAGGAAAAACTCCACCAAATGTAGATGATCCACCCATGAACCCTTGAAATCTAACATGCAAGCTCTCAACATGTCTTCAAGAGTTTGGATCGTTCTCTCCGACCGGCCCTCTGTCTGAGGATGATAAGCTGTACTAAACTTCAAACTAGTCCCCAAACTTTCCTGTAAGTTCCTCCAAAAGAGTGATAAGAAACGGTTGTCACGGTCGGTCACGATGCTCACCGGTACTCCATGCAATCTTACAATCTCCTGCATATGTCGTTCTGCCAAAGCTTCCGTTGATTGACCAACTCGAAATGGTATGAAATGAGCTACCTTGGTCAATCGATCAACAATCACCCAAACTGAATTGTTGCCCTTTGGACTCCGCGGTAAAGCCGTCACGAAATCACTGGTTATATGTTCCCACTTCCATTGAGGAATCGGAGGTAGTTGCAATAAACCAGCAACCCTTTAATGTTCATCCTTAACTTGCTGACACACCAAGCACTTCGCTTCAAAGCGGGCAATCTCCCGTTTCATGGCTTCCCACCAGAAATGTTGCCATAGATCTCGGTACATCTTCATGCCTCCTGGATGTACGGAACATGCGGAACTGTGTGCCTCCTTCATAACTTCTTCACGAATGTCTCCTTTTGGCACACATAAACGGCTACCATATCGCAACGAACAATCTTCATCAACAAGTCCGTTCGAAGTCTAGCTTCAACCTGTTCTCGAAACTTCCGCAATCTTGGGTCCTGCAATTGCACTGCTTTAATATCCTCGATCAACGACGACTGTACTTGCAGCTGCACCAACTATCCCGAAGAATGCGGTAGTACAACTTCCAAATCGAATCTCCGAAAGTCTTCAATAAGTTTCTTCTGTGTAGTCAACATATGAATTGCTGGCAACCGACTAAGCGCATTCGGTACAACATTAACCTTTCCCGGATGGTACTTAAGATCGAGATCGTAGTCAGCCATCAGCTCCAAACATCTACGATGCCTCCTGTTAAGCTCTTTCTGTGTGAACACCTACTTTAGGCTTTTATGATCGGTGAATACTTCGACCCTTTCGCCCAATAAGTAGTGTCTCAAAATCTTCTAAGCGAAAAATCACAGCAGCAAGCTCCAAGTCATGAGTTGAGTAATTTTTCTCATGGGTCTTCAACTGTCTCAACGCGTAAGCTACAACCTTCTCATGCTGCATCAATACACATCCCAAACCTTTCCTAGATGCGTCGCTGTGAAACACCAATCCTCCGGAACTGTCTGGCACGGTTAAAACAAGAGCGGTTATCAACCTTTGCTTCAACGGCTCAAAGTTGATGCACACTTATTTGTCCACACAAAATGGTGCTTCCTTGTGCGTAAGCTTGGTCATAGGCTCAGCCAAACGAGAAAAATTCTCCACGAACCTTCTGTAATAACCGGCCAGTCCAAGAAGCTCCTTATCTCCGCAACATTCTTCGGAATCGGCCAATCTCGAACTGCTGTAATCTTTCGGATCAACGACGATTCCATCTCCAGCTACGATATGCCCCAAAACTTTACTTCGTCAAGCCAAAATTCGCACTTGTTCATCTTAGCATACAATCTTCCTTGCCTCAATGTCTGCAGTGCGATCTCCAAGTGTTATGCACGCCCTTCAATACTCCTTTTAGTAAACCAGGCTATTCTCAACGAACACCACTATAAACTGGTCCAAGAATGGTGAAGAGATTTGGTTCATCAAGTCCATAAATATCGCCGGTGCATTCGTTACTCCGAAGGGCATCACTAAGTATTCGTAATGTCAATACCGAGTTCTGAACATAGTCTTGCAAATATCTTCTGATTTAACTCGGACCTGATGATATCCGGACCGCAAATCCAGTTTCGAGAATACCATCGCGCCACTAAGCCGCTCGAACAATTCACCAATGCGAGGGATCGGGTACTTGTTCTTAATAGTCACCCGGTTTAATTCTCGATAATCGATGCACATCCTCCTTGTGACATCATCTTCTTTACTAGAAGAACTGGAGCTCCCCAAGGCGAGTTACTTCTGCAAATCCAATCCTTCTCAAGTAATTCAGCAACCTGCTTCTTGACTTCTTCCAACTCTACTGGTGCCATTGGATAATACGCCTTTGAGATTGACGCTGCACCGGGAACAAGATTAATCGCAAACTCCATATCTCGTTTTGGTGGTAAACCCGAGATGTCTTCGAACACGTCCATGAACTCTCAAACTACAGCTGGCGCTTCCTCCTTATTAACTTCCATTGACGAAAGAACATTGCTTGTCGGCCTAGCCCTAAACTCGACTAGCCCGACAGAACTGCTACCTCCAGCAAAACAAACTCCGAATGTCCGGAAATATGGAAAATCACTTTCTTTGCCCTACAATCAATGTGAGTGTGGAAAGTGCCGAGGAAAAAATCCATTCCCAAGACAACATCTAACAGCAACGGGATACACCAGAATCGAACAATTCTAATGCGGTAAAGCATGAACGAGTAAGATACCGAGAAGACTTTATCCGAAGTCAAGATACCGAAGAGGATTAAGCACGAAAAACAGGATTCAAGCTGGCGATAAAACAATAACTGGTAAGCAAAGAAATCGAGAAAACAAGATAATATAACGATCATGGAATAAGGAAGTGAATCAAGACCAGGACTCCAAGTTACTTAAATAGAGTACCACATTGTAACCATGCTGCAGTTCATGGGTACAATTACATAACTCTACTCAAGTTGCCCAAATCCCAGTATCAGAATCAAGAAACATGGAGAAACAATAGAGAACCAAAAAGGTTTCGAATCGAGATGCAAAGGGGTTTGCATATCGTCAAGAAAATGATCAAGGGATAGATATGATTCAAGAATCACGATAGCAAAGTGGCAGGACATGTTCCTAATCACGAGTATTCTGATTCGTGTATTGGGTCCAATACCCAACTACAAAAGAATCAAACCCGATTAACCTATATCCTATGTCTCTGATACCAAAAGAACCATGTCACGCCCCGCTTCCCAGAGTATGCTAAGATGGGCACGTGACATAGCCAACCATGCTACCTGTGGATAGGAAGAATCCCTCCACAGTCACATTACGGCTGTAGAGATATCAAGAACAGAAAAATAAACTAAGCTATCTAGTACATGTCCATGAGCCAGAATGAATGAGTTAAGAAATAATGATAATATGCGGAAGCGAAGGATACAATAAATGAAACACATGGAAAGTAAAACTACATACCAACAGGATTTTCACCGCTCGGTCTAACAGCGGCAATGCTCCTGATCAATCTGCAACATAGGTAGAGGATCTGTGCCATGCAAAACCCAGACGTCAGCGCGTCATAATATCAAGCAATAATAAATACAGGGGTAGCAATACATGCAAGTATGAGCATAAATGGTAAACAAGCATAATAGTGATATAGTAAGGACAGTGGGGTAATGTGTAGTGAGTTATCTAAACTGGTCTAGTGGGTTAACTACTCTCAAGTCTTTGAAATCAATTTGATAAATCATCGATGTAACTCAATAGTATCCCGTGCATGCCCGGGACCACGGTCAAAGACTCTCGGGCTGAAACCGAGACATGCCGCTAGGCACTAAAGGAAAAGGGTAAAGATGAATGATGTCCATGGCATCATCCCAAGGCTGGCCTAGCCTCTAAAAGGTAATGGATAATGATGGATGATGTCAGCAGTATCATCCCAAGGCTGGCCCAGCCTCTAAAACTGATCGGTAAAGGTAGCACACTGTCGAGTTACAAGTCAGGTTTCATCATTGATTTCCCCATACCGCCAGGTTGTATGTTTAAGTCAAGTATTGAATAAACAAAAGCTAATGCCGACTCAGGATCAAGTAGGTGCAGGTTTGTCTGGATAGACAACAGGAACGGTCCGTAAGGACTACATGACAGGTTTGTTGGCATTAGACGCAAGATCAGGTAACAGGTAAAGCCATGGTACGTCAGGTCAAGCCGGGGAGTGTATATAGGTGTCATGTCATATCAAGAGTCGTACGGTACCATGTCGTGTCAAGTAATAGGTGTAACAAGTCATGTCAGGGTGTACAAGATATCATGTGGGTGCTCATAATCAAACTAGCATAATCATGGGTATACAGAACAAGCATATGTACTAATAAAATCAACAAGCTGGAACTTGTAACGTGAAATGCAATCAGGTACAGATTTAGGTATGTAGATGCACAGTTATCAGTTTGGGTGTAAGGGATAGTTTCAACATTACTTAACTACAGTATAACAAATATGGATGTTAAAATCATGTCAATGTGGACTAAATAATCTAAAGATGCAATAGAATATAAACCGGGTTAGATGTATGCAAAAGGTCGTCCGACAAGGTATACAATATAAAAGGGGTACTGTGGGCTATGCAAATGATTGTTATATGATTTAAATATGAATGTGGGTACTATGTATAATAGAACTAAATGCAACCTGGCATGTTCGAGCTATGAATCTAAAATGATATAACGGGACGTCGAAATGTAAAATGGAAATTATGGTATTAAATGTAAACTACAGGTTTAACGTGCACTCCAATGGGTATATAGAGTAGTTTAAATAGCATATATAGTGATTCAAATAGCATGTAGCAAGATTCACTTGCCTCGGGGATCCACAGATGCACGTCACGCAGTAAGAATGCGATAAAACTACGGAAAAACTCCACCGGGGCATTCCGTCGAACACCTTGCGCGCATACACGAACATTGACGGAATGGAGATCTAGAGGCAGATAAATCATCACAACATTCAAATAATTGCAGGTCACACATTGTAGCCTCGGTTCTCGCTGCTGCTGGGACCGCGGAGACCAGATGTGGGATCACAACTAGGTGCTTGTTCGAGAGAAAGAGATGATGACGAGACACGGCGAAGGCAATGGTGGTTGCTGGAGCTGGCCTGGTTGGTGCTACTCGATTGGGTTGCACTTGGTTCTGGGGGTTCTGCACCGATGGGTCTCGGTGAAGGAAGAAGGTGGCACCATGGGTTGCTCGAGTTAGGGTTTCAGTTGGGTTCGGGGATGAAGGAGGAGTCGGCAGTAGGTGGAAGCGATGGGTGCTTGGAAGTTGCAGGGGCTTGCCGATGATGGAGTAAACGAGGTTGGCGAGGTGCGTACCGGGTGATGCAGCCGAAGGTTGGAAACTGACGGGGGTGAGTTTTGATAGGTGCTTGGTGAAGGAAGATGCAGGCGAGGGGAGATGGTTTCACCGGTGAGTTTATGGGGAGATGAAGAGGATGATGGCGGTGGTGAAGTCGAGGCTCGGCTGTTGGGTCGGGATCGGCGATGCAATGTACTGGGCGCAAGCTGGCCGAAAAAGAAGGGTGCGGGTGAGATGATGGTTGGCGACGAGGGTGAAGGGAGGTTGAAGTAGTCGAGGAGGTGTGGAGGCGAGGTCGAGAAGAGGTCGACGACGGTGAGGCAAGGTCGGCGACGAGGTTGGGTTCGGTTGTGGCGATCGCGACGGGAACGTGGTTCTCATCAGGGTTGGCGAGACGAGAGAGGAGGAAGAGGAGGTGAGAGGAGGCTGACAAGGTGGAGACGACGTCGGGCTGTGGGCGACGGTGAAGAGGCGGCGGCAGCTAGGTTTAGTCTAAGTGTTCGCTGTTAAAAGGAATGGAAGAAGAGAAACATAAAGAGAGGGAGGGAGAAATTATGCGAGAGGAGAGAGAGAGAGGGAAATTCTGAGAGAGAGGGATAGAGAGAGAGAGAGAGGGATAGAGAGAGATCGAGATGATAGAGAGAGAGATGTGCACAGTATGGAGAGATAAATTTGTATCTTTCTGAAGGGGAGAGAGAAAGAGTTATCGCGGGTGAGAGAGAAAAGAGTGGGACCCAGTAGAGTTTCAAGGGAGAGATTCTGTTTTTTTTTCTTTAAAAAGATTTAAGAAATATGGGAAATATAATTTGAGGGACATGAGAATAATGTTTAACTAAAAAATATTTTTTTAGTTAGGAAAACGTTAAAAGGAAAATAAGATTATAATATTATAATATTAACCCGTTTTGAGATTTTGGCAAATCCAAACTCACTCCAAAACATGCCCGGGTCGGGTCTAAAAATTCAGATTAAAAATATGAAAAATATATACGACGTCCAAATATTAAAACAAGTACTCAGGTAACGAAAATGCGTGCCCTCAAGAACGGATGCACGTACGTGCGCGTAGCCATCCAAACACGTTCGTTTCACTGAACGGGACAAAAACAAGATGCGCGGATGCTACCACAGGGTTTGGGGTATCATGCAGGCTATGAAATGTAATTTTAAATTATTTTTCGTGATTTAAATTGTTATATGCAAAAGATGCGATACTAGATAAAATATCAGTATATACGAAATCATGAGATGTATTAGTCCATACAACAAGTCAAGATAATTTATAAATAAGAGTCAAACAGGTTCAAGCAAGAGGGTCGGGTCGAATGCAATATAAAGTGTAACATCCATTCGGACCCAAACATGATAAATCAAGAATAAACCATGGATAAGTAAATATGGAAACTGGAATTGGTATAAATGAACTCGGGTGAGACCGGAGTTCGCGCGCAGAAGAGGAAGAAGAAGTCGATCCTCTCTGCTGACGTTGCATTTAGTCAGGAACCTCATGCTCCTTATAGCGAGGGCTTGGGTGAGTACGGGACCAACGATGGCTTATTTATGCCACCAGACGATACTGATCTGGCGGCCGCCATCGCAGCTTCTGAGCGATTGGCAAGGCGCGACGCGTGGTTGGCTAAACTTGCGCAATCAGGTAATCACTAGTTGTATTTTTCGTCATTGCATCGTACCTCTATCATTGTTTTTTGACTAACGCTTTTCCTTCTTTAACAGGCATTTCTACCGAAGAAGCTATCGCCGCTTCCCTCAAAACTTTCGAAGAGGAGGAACGACTCAGAGCATCCTTAGGCCTTGGTACATTTCGATTTACTATGTCTTTCCTTCCATTTCTTATGAGTAATCTGACCCTCTCTTTGTCTTATCGCAGGGACAACAAGACCCACCTCGCAAACCGATGCGGGAATTCTCCCCGGGCCAGCTACCGAAGCCCCGGCCTCTTCGGGATTGCCGCAAGAGGCCCTGCTTAAAAAGCCGATGATGGAAGCTTTGAAGGCTCTGGAGGCAACCCTGAACGCGGATGATGACGCCTTGCTGGAGGAGGCTTCCAAGAGGTATGTCGTGACGGCCCGGGAGGAAAGGAAGCTCCTGAGGCGCGCAGCGAGGGAGCGTAGCGCTGCTCTGGCTGCGAGAGCGGGCTCAAGCGCCGTTACTCCCGCTGTTACTCCTTCAGAGGAGTTCCCGGTCGCCTTGTCTACTGCTCATAGACGGGCGGCGCGTGCGGCTCGGGAAGCCAACGGTAAATCCGCCTCAGGTAATGTGTTTTTGAGGCTTTGTTGTTAAAGTTTTAAACTGTCAGTTCTTATATATCTTGTCCTGCAGAGCCGAGTCTTACTGAAGGAGTGGCGGTGGCCGTCGAGCCTGATGGGACGGTGGAGGAGGTAGCTGCGGAACCCGAGGCGACGGCAGGCGGTGTAACCATAGTTGCCGGGCCCGAGCCAGTGGCTGACAAGACAGTTACGAATGTTATGCGCGAGATGGATACCATTGTCGAGCCCGAGGTGGAGGCAGGTGAGACGGCTGCTACTACTGAGCCCGAGGCAGCAGTGGACGAAGCGGCTGCGACCACTGAGCCTAAGGGGGTAACGGGCGAAACGGGCATGATCGCTGAGCACGAGATGGCCGCTCTTTCTCAAGAGTCGGGCACTGCTCCGATTATCTCTCTCCCTGCCTACGTCTCCTTGTCATCTCCTGGCGTTGCTAGCGTGACAACGGTTCCTGTGGAGTCAGGGGATGAGGCAACGGGAGGCAAGGCCACCCCAATGGAGGAGAGGGACGCCACCGTTGCATCAAGTGACGCACACGCTGCGGCTTCGGCTGGCGACTCATCAGGTAAATTTTGGGTTGCCGTCCTCTTTTTTTTATTCTGCAATTCTTCCTGACAGGGTTTATCTTGTTTCTAACGCAGGTGCGGCTAGTGCTGATGCCGCGTTACCCGAGAGAGCGCCGCCAGTTACCGCTCTGACGGTGATCACTCCTCTTCCTTCTCTCGCACCGTCGCAAATGCTGGAAGGTATGGATTTGTGACCCACCAGTCTTATCTTGGCTGCATAATTTATGTACTGACGTTGTACTATTGCGTCTTTGCAGGAGTCCTTTTTGACCACCTGTACCGGGTGCTACATCCCCACTTCTCCTACCCATCGGAGATGGCTTCATCTAGCGGCGCTGGTGAATATAGCTTTCAATTAATGCTCTTTCTTTTACCGATAATGAAATTATTTCTGATTCTTCTTTGCCCTGATTGCAGTGCTACAGATTGAAGGAGGAGATGTGAGATCAGTTGCGCCCCCGGTCCTCCCGGCTTTGCCACCTGCTGCAGCTGGTATAGTAAATTCCATTGTTCATGAATCTCTTATATTTCTAGATCCGTCATCTGATTGTGATTTGTTTTGCAGCTGTCGCTTCGACTCCGGTCCCTTTCGAGTCTCACATTATGATGCCGGCAGGCCCATTCTCCAGACGTCCATCCTCAAAGGGTGCTATGATGAGTCTGAGTATGCTGAGCGGATGCGTCGAGGAGCTTGACGCAGAAGCTCCTACATCTGCCGCAGATTTCGCTGCCGAGGTTAATCCGATGCTGGCGACGCTTGTAAATTTCCATAGTCTTGGGTTAATCACTGCAGGGAGATCGAGGCATGTCTGCATCAGCTTGAACTTATGCGTCCTACCCCCAAGACCCAGGCTTTGAACTCCCAGCGGGTCGCATGGGTTGAGCAAAGTGTTCCGTTCCTTCGCTATTTCGAACGAGAAGCAACTCATAAGCAAAAGGAACGTGAGGCGACTGCTGCTGAATCTGCCCAACTGCGCGCTGAGGTTGCGGCTAATACCGCCCAGCTGAACGCCATTTTTGAAAACCTTCAACGATGTATCTCAGACGGGTTGGTATTGAGACGGAAGCTCGACTCTATTGAGCGGGTTACGCAGAGTCGCGAAGCTGCGCAAAGGGAAATTGATGAGAATATTTCATCATACGTGCAGCAAAGGACTCGAATCGAGGCGGAGCTAGCCGCGGCGGCCGATCGTGAGAAGGCACTGAAAGAAGTGCAATAGCAGCTTGCAGATTTGTTGAAAACGCTTCCTTCTTAATGAAAATTTTGTATCATTTGTAATTGTGAATAAAATGTATTTGTTTCTTTTATTCTTTAACACGATGTATTTTGTACTCAATCGAATTCATGAATAAAAGATACACATTCTTCATAATGTCTTGTGTCATTTCTCTGCTTTCTTATTTCTTGCTGTGTTGTTTGTCATGTGATTTTAGCAAGTGCGGTCTGTAGATAGCGTATAGCTGTCAGTTTTAGGCTTTTTGTAGAGTGGCGATGGCTTAGAAAACAGGGTTAGGATCTGCCACCTAAGACTTTTCAACTTTATGAGCCGTGAGGGTCTCATAAAGTATTTTCTCCCTACGGGTCGAGAGGATCCCGTAGGTGCGTTTTCTCCTTAGGAATCGTGAGGATTCCTAAGTGTGTTTTCTTTTGAGAGTCGTAAGGATCTCACAAGAGAATTTACTCCCTTACAAGTCGTGAAGACCCGCAAGTGATGGGTGAAGTTGCCCTTATCCGCATTTCACGGAGTCAGGGGTTGCTCTGGATGCTTCCCACGGGTTCACTGTCGTGTTTGGCGAGGACCAGGCTTCGCTCTGGACCTTTTCCAGGATACCGTAGTTTAAAGATATCGCGGTCGAGGTTAAGGACATCATAGTCCATGGATTTAAGGACTCCACAGTCCGTTGTTAGTTTTAAGACATCACGGTCGAGGTTAAGGACATCATAGTCCATGAGTTTAAGGACCTCACGGTCCAATGTTAGTTTTAAGACATCGCGGTCGAGGTTAAGGACACCATAGTCCGTGGATTTAAGGACCCCACAGTCCGATGTTAGTTTTAAGACATCACGGTCGAGGTTAAGGACGTCATAGTCCGTGGATTTAAGGACTCCACAGTCCGGTGTTAGTTTTAAGACATCACGGTCGAGGTTAAGGATATCATAGTCCGTGGATTTAAGGACTCCACAGTCCGTGAAATGTGTGGTTATTGGGACCCGTCACCTCTTTGAAGACGTTGAGGAATTACAACGACAAATATCAAAGGAGTGAAGAGATGTACCCTTGAACCAAGGTAAAAATCAGTTTAAAATCATTTTGGTTGATTGTTAGTTTTAAGACATCACGGTCGAGGTTAAGGACATCATAGTCCGTGAGTTTAAGGACCTCACAGTCCGATGTTTGCTCCGGATGCTTCCCACGGGTTCACTGCCGTGTTTGGCGAGGACCAGGCTCTGTTCTGGATGCTTCACACGGGTTCACTGCCGTGCTCTGCGAGGACCAGGATCCGCTCTGGACGTTTTCCACAGGGTCAGAAGTGACGTTATCTGTGTTCCACGTGACCAGGAATTTGCACTAGATGCTTCCCACGGGTTCACTGCCGTGTTTGGCGAGGACTAGGCTCCGCTCTGGATGCTTCACACGGGTTCACTGCTATGCTCTACGAGGACCAGGATCCGCTCTGGACGTTTTCCACGGGGTCAGAAATGACGTTATCCGTGTTCTACGTGACCAGGAATTTGCACTAGATGTTTCACACGGGTTCACTGTCGTGTTCGGCGAGGACTAGGCTCCGCTCTGGATGCTTCACACGGGTTCACTGCCGTGTTCTACGAGGACCAGGATCCGCTCTGGACGTTTTCCACGGGGTCAGAAGTGACGTTATCCGTGTTCCACGTGACCAGGAATTTGCACTAGATGCTTCACACGGGTTCACTGCCGTGTTCGGTGAGGACTATGCTCCGCTTTGGATGCTTCACACGGGTTCACTGCCGTGCTCTGCAAGGACCAGGATCCGCTCTGGACGTTTTCCACGGGGTCAGAAATGACGTTATCCGTGTTCCACGTGACTAGGAATTTGCACTAGATGCTTCACACGGGTTCACTGCCGTGTTCGGCGAGGACTAGGCTCCGCTCTGGATGCTTCACACAGGTTCACTGCCGTGCTCTGCGAGAACTAGGATCCGCTCTGGACGTTTTCCACGGGGTCAGAAGTGACGTTATCCGTGTTCTACGTGACCAGGAATTTGCACTAGATGCTTCATTCACACGGGTTCACTGCCGTGTTCGGCGAGGACTAGGCTCCGCTCTGGATGCTTCATACGGGTTCACTGCCGTGCTCTGCGAGGACCAGGATCCACTCTGGATGTTTTCCACGGGGTCAGAAGTGACGTTATCCATGTTCCATGTGACCAGGAATTTTGCTGATTATATCCGCATTTCACGAAGTTGGGATTTGACTCTCGGTCATCTGTATACCGTCGAGTCATGGAACTGGGAGTTGCCGCTGTTCCGCTTTGTTTGATGTTGTGTCTGCTGGGGAGGAGGAGTGTGATTCCTTCTCTGTTTGTGCCCCTGGATTGTATACAGGGATTGATGTGATATCACCTGTAGGGCATAAAATTTCATTCATTCATCATTTTTTTTATTTCTTTCCGCGATGCTCTATCATTTCAGCTTTTATATCGTGAAGGTCGTGATTGCCCCATCATTTCGGCTATTTTTCGCGGTGCCCCATCATTTTGGCTATTTATTTTATTTTTACTCGCTGCTTTTTATTGCGGGTTGCCCAATCATTTCGGCTATTTTGCACGCATACATTTTTTTACTTGCTGCTTCCGTTGCAAGTTGCCCCATCATTTCGGCTATTTCGTATGCATGTGTGGCTTGCTAGCTTTTCGCTGCAAGCTTGGGATTAGACACCGATTTCGGCATCAGCACCGCTACAACTGGGATATTGCCAGGAGCGAATCATCATTTGCCTCTGTCGATATCGAACAAAGGTGGCTTAGCGAACAGGGTTAGGATCCTGTCGACTAAGGTTTTTGACTTCATGAGCCGTAAGGGTCTCACAAAGGTATTTCTCCCTGCGAGTCGTGAGGATCTCGTAGGTGCGTTTTCTCCTTAGGAATCGTGAGGACTCCTAAGTGTATGTTCTCTTATAAGTCGTAAGGATCTTACAAGAGTGTTTTCTCCTTATAAGTCGAGAGGACTCACTAGGGTCGTTCACCGTGCGAACATATCCCTAGTCACGGATGGGACTTTGTTAGGGAAATGTTTATTCGCGCCCGTGGATTGTATACAAGGGTCAGCATTGAGCCGCTTGTAGGGCAGTAGTGGAGGTTGTGGGGGCTGCTTAAGAACAGGTTCAGATCCCTGTAGCTTAAGACTTTCGAATCTTATGAGCCATGAGGGTCCCATAAGAGGATTCTCCTTACGAGTCGTGAGGATCTCGCAAGTGTAATTTCTCCTTAGGAATCGTGAGGATTCCTAAGTGTGTTGCTCCCTTGTGATTCGTAGGGATCTCACGCGGGTGATTTCTCCTCACAAGATCGAGGGGAGCCTGCAAGTGTCTTTTAACGAGGTTGCTCCCTTTCGGGTTTTCACAAACACTCGCCGATAGCCCTGCTATTTTTACTCACGGAGCCCTTTCGAGTTTTCATCCGTGCCCATTTTGCTTATGGACATACCGTTTTTTTTATTCCTTTTTTCTTTTCTAATGAGGTTGCGCCCTTTCGGGTTTTCACAAGACTCGCCGGTAGCCCTGCTGTTTTTACTCACGGAGCCCTTTCGGGTTTTCATCCGTGCCCATTTTGCTTATGGACATACCGTTTTCTTTTCTCTTTTTATTCTTTTTTTTGTATCGGCTTTGGGATGCCGCAATCCACCGTATTTTATTGATATCTCGGTCAACAGCTAGTTTTAGGACATAGTGGTCCGTCATTAGTTTAAGGACGTTTCGGTCCGCTGTTAGTTTAAGGACGTTTCGGTCCGCTGTAAAGTAAGCCGGTTACTACTTATAGAGTTTGGGCTTAGGAAGATAGCGAGCGGACATAGTCGTCGTCATCTATCATTGACCTAGGCCGTGACTCGTCAAGCGTAGTATTTCTTCAGGAAGCGACCGTTTATTGGCCTGAAAGGTCTTTCACCGTGCATGTCCATGAGTAGATAGGCTCTACCCTGGTAGACCTTGTTTATGATGTACGGGCCTTCATAGTTCGGCTCGAATTTTCCCCGCTTGGCGCGATTGGGGATCATAGGTCTTTTGACCACTAACACGAGTTCGCCATGGCGGAATGTCCTCGGCCTGGTCAATCTTTCATATGAGCGCGTCATCTTTTCTTTATAAGCCTCCAGATTTTGTTGCGCTATAAGCCGGATTTCATCAAGGGCATCGAGCTCCTCGAGCCGAAGGTGAGCATTCTCTTCGTCTGTTAGCTCGTAATGAACTGCCACTCGTAGAGAGGGTAACTCTATCTCGAGGGGGAGTACCGCTTCTGTACCGAATACTAACGCGTACGGCGTTGTGTTCGTGGCTGTCTTGAACGTAGTTCGATACGCCCAGAGAGCTTCTTGCAGCCTCTCGTGCCAGTCCTTCTTATTTCGGGACACCGTCTTCTTCACGATCTTTGTTAAGGTTTTGTTGAAAGCCTCAGCGAGACCGTTAGCTCGGGGGTTATAAACTGAGGAATATCTCAAGTCTATGTTGTGTTGTTGTGCGAAGCGGCTAATCTTGTGGCTTCTGTAGGCTGGCCCGTTATCGGAGATGATCCGTCTCGGAGTTCTAAACCGATAAATGACGTGCGTCTTGAAGAAATGGAGGATATTCTCCGTCTTCACTTCCCTCAGCGGTACTGCTTCTGTCCATTTGGAGAAGTAGTCAGTCGTCGCCAAAATGAATCGATGTCCTCTGGACGATGCTGGTTTGATGGGGCCGATTATGTCAGTTCCCCACATTTCAAACGGCCAGCTAGCCACTGTTGGGTGTAGTGGATTTGGATGCTGATGGATAAAGTCTCCATGGATCTGGCATGAGTGACATTGCTTCGCGTACTGGAGGCTGTCTTGGATCATCGCGGGCCAATAATAACCCATCCTTTTAATCTTTAATTTCATCTTTGGGCCTGCTTAGTGAGAACCGCAGAGTCCGTCGTGAACTTCTTGGACGATCTTCTTGCTTCTTCAGGTTCCAAGCATCTCAACCACAGAGAATCAAATGACATCTTATACAGAGTATCATTGACGAAGGCAAAAGATAGGGCTCGCTTCATGAGCTGATGTTTTGAGGACGCATCTTCAGGTGTTCGACGGGATTTGAAGTAGTCTATAAAGACTTCTCTCCAATCTTCGACATTTTCTTGGTCTTTCACTTGTAGATCCATTTGCTCGGTCGCTCCCTTTTCCTCGGACGACTCCGGAGATATTTCTGCCGGTGCAAGAACCCGACGGCTTTGTACCACGATTCTTACGTCATCGAGGTTCTCATTGGCCAATTCTTTAGCAAGCTTGACTAATGCATCCGCTTTGCTATTTTCCGCACACGGTATGCTTTCGAGGGTGTAGGAAGGAATTTGGATCAGCAGTTGCTGCACTCTCTCGTCGTACTTTACCAGTTCTGGTTTGCACGTTTGATAGTCGCCGTTTACTTGACTAACGACCAGTTGGGAGTCTCCGTATATAAGGAGGTTTTCAATTCCCATGTCGATGGCGATCTCGAGACCTACTATCAAAGCTTCATACTCGGCTTCATTGTTTGTCCTCGGCTCTGTTAAGGAGAAAGCAAAGCGCATTATCCCTCCTTGTGGGGTCACGAAGATAAGGCCTACCCCCGATTTGATTATGGGCGTGTTCTGTTTGCGATTCTTCATGGAAGACGCTCCATCAAAATAAAGTTCCCATCGGGTATCACCACCGTCGATCGCATCAAACGCATGTTCGTCTGGCAGTTCGCAATTCAAAGGGGAATCGGCCAGTATCGGATGCTCGGCGAGGAAGTCGGCGATGGCCTGGCCTTTCACTGCCTTAAGAGGTTGATAAGTTATTGAGAACTCCATCAGGAGCAAGGCCCATTTAGCGAGCCGACCTGTCAATATGGCCCTTGAAATCAAATATTTGAGAGGGTCCACCTTCGATATGAGACGGACTTCATGCGCCAATGCATAGTGCCGGAGTTTCGTTATCGCGAAGATCAACGCCAGGCAGTGTTTTTCGATGGGAGAATAATTGCTTTCTGCCCCCATGAGAACTCGACTCAAGTAATAGAGAGCTCTTTCTTTCCCTTGGTCGTTCTCTTGTGCCCATAATGCGCTTAAGGAACCTTCGAGGGCTGTTGTATAAAGAATAAGGGGCTTTCCCTTGACCGGAGCGACTAGCACTGGCGGGTTCTGCAGATACTGCTTGATTTCGTCCAGCGCGCCTTGGCATTTGTGATCCCAGACGAACGGGGTTCCCTTCTTCATCAGATGACTATAAGGACGACACTTGCCAGAGAGATTGGCTATGAATCGCCGGATATACGCGAGCTTCCCTTGGAGAGACCGCAATTGTTTGAGAGTCCTTGGAGGAGGCATTTCCATGATCGCTTTGATCTTTGACGGATCTATCTCGATACCTCGGTGTCGGACGATGAATCCTAGGAATTTACCCGAGGACACCCCGAACGCGCATTTGAGTGGGTTCATCTTCAAGTTATATTGCCGAAGGCGTTGAAATACGATCTTCAAATGTTCGAGATGTTCCTCGTATGATTTGCTTTTCACCACGAGGTCGTCAATATAGCATTCGACAATTTCATGTATGAGGTCATCGAAGATCTTCGTCATGGCCCTCTGATAGGTGGCACCGGCGTTCTTTAGACCGAAGAGCATCACTTTGTAGCAGAATATACCCAAAGGGGTCTGGAAAGCGGTGTGCTTCTGGTCTTCGGGATGCATCTTTATCTGATTATATCCTGATGAGCCGTCCATGAAGGAGAAGACTTCGTGAGTGGACGTATTGTCTATCATCAGCTCAGTGACCGGTACTGGGAAATCATCCTTCGGGCAGGCTTTATTGAAATCCCGGAAGTCCACGCATATGCGTACTGTCCCATTTTTCTTCATCACCGGGACGATGTTAGCGATCCAGTCAGGATACTGAACTTCCTGGATGAAGCCAGAGTCGATCAGCTTCTTGACCTCAGCATTGATACTCATCTCAAGCTCGAGCAGCATTCTTCTCGGTGCTTGTTTGACTGGCTTGATGTCCGGGGATATCGTCAGTTTGTGGACCACAATCTCTGGATCTAATCCTGGAATTTCGGAATAGTTCCATGCGAAGCAATCTCTATGCTGCATAAGCACGCTTTTTAGCGCAGCCACCCTCTCTTCAGATAGCAGCTCACTGACGAACGTAGGTCGTGGGTCACTTGCCGTTCCCAAATCAATTTTCTTGAGGTTATCTGCAGCAGTATGTATTCCATCTTCCAGCTCTTTTGGCGCCGGTGGAAGCTCTGAGATCACCTCGTCATCATTGTTTTCGAAGCACCAGGGAAGGTCATGCATATTCTTAGGTTCTTTTTTTGATGATGTTATCATATGACAAGTACGAGTTCGCTTCCAAGACCGATGTGGATCTGGTTCTACTCTCGCAGCTTTGGGTTCATGCTTCTGCGACGGTGTTACCCTCCAATTGTCGGATAGAGCGAACTTGCCGAGTTGATATTGGTCTTCGACCCAGTTCTTGAAGGTGAAGCAATCTTCGAGAGGATGTCCTATTGCTTAGTGATAAGAGCAATAGTCTGGATGAGAGACCTCACCTGTTTGCTCGGGGTGTTTAGACTCCGGAAGTGTAATCATTTGGTGTTTTATAGCTAGGTCAAGTATCTTCTTTGTCTTGTCTTGAGGAAAAGAGTATGCTCGACTCATCTTTTTCATAAGGGGCAAATCCGGACCGCTCGATTCCCGCTCGCGTGACTTCTTGGTCGCGCTTTGTCGTTGTTGAATGCCTTTTCCGCTTTTTGAATTGTTTCTGCCTCGCGTCGGGTCTTTCTTACAACAGGTTGGCCGGGAGCGGCATTTTCATCTTTCGCAGCATGTTGAAGAAGGCGTTGCGTCCTGGCTTTCTTGTAGATGGCCATTTCGCGGTTATGGTCGTCTCGAACTTTTTGACCAGCTTCCCTTATAAGCTTGTCCATTTGTTCTTCGAACGACGGACTGGGCATTTTTGCGTCGGGGGCTCTTTCTGGTTCAGGGTTAGCATTATCCTATTGAGCATCTCCTTCTTCATCAAAGTCATGTATGACATAGCAGTCATGGAATAGCTCCCGTTTCTTGGATCGAACGTATCCAAGCCCGATTGCTTCCATTCTCCCGTTGGGCAACTTACGCTGAGTTCCGGGAACGTTCCAGACCTTGTCATAGAACTTAGCTTTTCTAGCGGTCTGTTTGAAGGGTATCCCTTGGCGCTTCAACAGCCTTTTCAAGCCTTCTGTATAATATCTAGGCAGACGGATGGGCTGAAGCCTGTCAAGTGTAGGATCCGCGTCGTGCCAGATTTCTTTCTCCACTTTAGTTTCTCAGGAGCGGTAGAATAGGATCGCCTTTTCGCCTTCTCGCCTGGGAGGGATATAGAACGTTTGCAGCTCTTCCACACTGTAGGTATCAAGCGCGTCTAGTTCTTTATGATGTTTGGGCGGAACCATGGCAACTTGCAAACTTTGCTCTTCATCAGCGAATGTTCGTATTGGAGGCCGAGCAGAGAATATAGCATTAACCTCGTCTTCTGAGTCGCTGCCAAAGATCAGCATGGGAGCGGACGGTCCCGGCTTGTTGTACTGGGGTGGGCCTGAATAAACCATCTCTTCCTTTTCCTCAGTATCACTCCCGAAGACGGGAATGGTGGTGATAGCTTTGTTCTCCGGTCTGTGACATCTTTCTGTGTCTTCGAAATCCGGCAGGAAATATTTTGCATCTTCATATTTGCGGACTTCGTTTACGGAGAATGGATTCAGCTCTCCCGTCACAGTGTACTCGAGGCCGTCTTTAAAATACTTCATACACTGGTGCCGTGTAGAAGGAATAATGTTGTACTCGTGTAACCAAGGCCGGCCAAGCAAAGCGTTATAGCATGTCTTAGCGTCAATGACATGAAATTTAACATCCGTGATAAGTAGCCCGAATCGTAATGTCAATATCACAGACCCGAGAGTCCGCGATGTCTGGGAGTCGAAACCGGAGATGGTAATTTTATCACGAGCAAGATGCTGGACGCTCATGCAGATTTCTTTCAACACTCCCACGTTGAGGAGATTAACGGAAGACCCATTGTCAACCAGGATTTTTCCTATCTTTATATCGTGGCAGTACCTCGAGACATAGAGGGGACGGTTGTGCTCGCATGTCCCAAGGAGGAGGTCTTCGTCGCCGAAGGTGATATCGGCTATGTGTACTTCCTCCAGCTCGTCCTTCATCTTTTCTTCGGCGAGAAAAGCTTGGAATTGCTCTGGTTCTTGGAGCGCCTTGATCAATGAATCTCTCGCCTCTTTGGATAGCAAAAGGGCGTCGAGAATACTGAGCTGCGAGGGTAACTTCCTCAAGTGCGCCAGAACGTTATAGTCCACCTTACTCTTCTTTGGTGGGTCCTTGGCGGTCAGTTCTTTCATGACTTAGTCGTCCAGGGCGATATCCTCGGAGACCTTTTCTTTTCCCTTATCTTTTTACTCGTGGATCCAAGATTCTTTTCTGGAAGCGTGCGATTGCGCAGCTGGATGTTTTCACAGGCCTTCGGTTCTTCCTCCTTCCCCAATGCGGATTCTTTAAAGAGGGGGCCAAGAGCCATTTCTTCGTCAGAGTCACTTCCGAAAGTGAGAATTTTCGATCCCTCGGTGTTGACCATGCGACAGTTACCGGTGTCTCTTTTATACTCCTCAGTCGCACTTCTTTGCTCCCGCTGAGTTTTGCGTTTCATCCGCTTAAAATGTTGCCGGTGAGCAACATATCCCTGCCACCATCTTTTAAAAGCATTGAACTCCTCGGTGGGGTGGGAAATCTTTCAATGATATGAGCTGTAGCTAGGATGCATCTCTGCTTCACCGGGAGTGTTTTCTTCGGAGGGTGGTAGCTTCATTCCCATTGATATGGCTTTAGCAAACCTTTTCCTCGTCTTGAACTTGTTTTTATCCGCAACGGATGTCTTTTGATTTGGCGGGAGTTTCTTGACTCTTTCGTCCAGTCGTCGGCGTTTGGCTCTTTCAAATATGGCCGTCTCGCGTTCCCGATCAGCTTTACTTTTCAAAAGAGCCGTGTTCAGGAATGCATTGATCATTTCATCTGACGGCCCCAGAAGTTCTGGTTCAGGTTCAGGCTCTGCCCCCAGTTTCTTTGTGTGAGAAGTTTCTTTTTCGTCTGTTGATGAGTGAGAGATCACATGGCAGCTTGCCACGTACTCCTCAGATCCATCCGACGAGTCTTCTCCATCATCTTTGTCCTTAAGGACGTGGCTGAGGAACTCTTAGAGCGTGACGGGAGTCCGCGCCTTCTGATTATACTCCTCCAGCGCGTCGATCTATTTCTGCAGGTCTGTGCGCTTGTCGCCAGGCTTCACGGGCTTTTTGGATTTCTTCTTCTTCTTCTTTGAAGATCTTGACGGCTGGGTGTGAGCGCTTGGGCCATCACCACAAATCTTTGGAGTTGGGCGTGGCTTCAGCATCCCTTCGATGATATGGGGTTCTAGCGGGTTCTTCCACCTGATCGCCGGGCATGTCTGGAGATCATTCAACATCTTTTTGGTTTTGGCTGAAAGCACGACCTCCCATGGAGCTTCTTCAACAAAAGAACAAGTTGCCCCCGGTGTGTCCGTCTTCTTAGGAGTGTGTGGTTGCAGTGGGTTTACTTTTCACTTCTCGGACAGCGCAAACTTGCCTTGTAGGTATTGATCGTCGATCCATCCCTTAAAGACGAAGCAATCCTCGATCGGGTGACTTACCGTTTGGTGGTAAGGGCAGTAATTGGGATTATTCACTTCGCTGGGTTGTGGCGGTCGCCTGGGATTTGGCAAATTGATAAGCCTGTTACGCATCGCCAGCTCGAACAATCTCTTCGTTTTGTCCCGTGGGAATGAGTAAGGACGCTTCATTTTCTCATTGTAATAGCGTCGTCTCTCTTCCAACTGATCCGTTAGTTTTGGAGCACTGGGCTGTTGTTGGGTGTTCGCAACGAAGGTCGCCTTCCCTTTACCCTTTTTGTTCCGCGGTTCCGGTTTCAGAGGAGACGGTATATGACCCATCTGATCCATCTGTGAAATAGTTGCATGAGGGTCTAGGGTGCCTACGAACATGCCCTCTGCTAGTGCTTCCTCGATGCGCTGTTCGCACTTCGACCACAGATTTCGCCATCGGATTGCGTATTGAACCCAAGTTTCGCCTGGCTTCACCCTTGCATTGATCAATGCCGTTATTGGGGTGCGTTCGCTGGCGCTCGCAAATCGCTGAGTGAATAGCAACTCCATCTCTGCGAAAGTTTTGACAGAGTCGTTTGGAAGCTCGGAGTACCACTCAAACGCCGCCTCCGATAAGCTGCCGACGAATTGGAGAAGCAAGAGCTTATCATCGCCGCCAGTGTTGCCACAAAGAGCCCTGAACCGAGCGACATGTTTATGGGGATTGCCCGTCCCCTTGTAGACATGGAATTTCGGGATTGTGTATCCCGGCGGGTATTTTATCTGATCATACCAGCTCAGATATGGTCGCCCAGTTTTGACAACTTGGCCGGTTGCCTCAGTTGCCTGGTGAACTTTTATTTGCTGAGCAATATAGTCATCCAGGGCGGCCTTGGAGATTGTTTCCACTTTGGCTGTTGAAAGAGCCGGAGGTGGATTCGACGTTTCTCCTATGTCGTCTTCAAGGGTAATCGGAGGATCTTCGGCTGGAGGATCCGGCTGTATCATCATCCCGACCATGTCTTGGAACAGGAGAGCCATTTGCTTTATATTGGCCGCTTGTTCTGCAGCCTCCTTGTCCTTCTTCTCGAGCATTCTTCGAAGGAATTCAGCATCAGTCTCGTGTTCGCGGCGCTGCTCCGATTTCACCGTCCACAGTAAGCATCATTCTCTCACCTCCATCCTCCTTCCCCTATTCTTCCTTTCTTTCTTGCATATTTGTATCGTGGTGACTTACTGTTCATTTGTTCGCCGGAATCCGGTGATGCCGGCGACGTGTCCCGACGTTCCAGCGCGGTACCCCGACCCGTGTGGCTTCACTGTTCGTCGTTTGGGTTCTTTCCGTGAACCGTGCACCCGTCACGAGTTTTCCCCGACGACGTTTAACGTTCCGTTTTCCCGATTCGCGACCCGTCGAGGCAAGTACCCCTTGCTACATGCTAAACAATATTTACATATACTTGATGACACCCTAAAACCTGCAATTTAACCTTGGTATTATATTTTCTCTTTTTCGTATTCAATATTGTTATATAACATTTTATCTTTCAAACTTGGAACCTATATATGTAGATATCATTGCATCCATGAAGTCTTAACTTGGTAACATGATTAAACGGCTATAATTGTCTTACTGCATTCTTATAATGTTGAAATCATCTCTGTGACACAATTGATAACTGTATTGCTAATTGAATGAATCTGCCTATTGCTTAATTCATTGCTTAGATCATGTTGTTAACCATGCTTGATTATGTAACTGAGTATGAGCACACCCATGATATTGTTTACGCCTTGACCTGAATTGCTACATACATATTGATTGACCCGACATGGTACCATATACTGCTTGACTTGACATGATGTACCATGACCTGACCCGTTACCTGATCTTGTGTCTAATGCCAACAAACCTGACATGTAGTCCTCATGGACCGTTCCTGTTGTCTATCCAGACAAACCTGTTTACCTGATCCTGTGTTGGCATTAGTTTCTTGATTACGGGATACCTGACTTGACATACACTTATAACTTGGGGGTATGGGGAAATCAAAGGTGAAACCTGACTTGTAACTCAACAATTCACTACCTGTTCTGATCAGTTTTAGGCTAGGCCATCCTTGGAATGATGATGCTGACATCATTCATCTGTACACATTCTTGTTTGGTTCCTAGCGGCATGTCTCGGTTTCAGCCCGAAAATCTTGGGGCCGTGGTCCCGGGTATGTACGGGATACTATTGAGTTACATCGATGATTCATCAATTTGGTTTCAAAGACTTTAGAACAGAGAACCTGATAGAACAGTCCAGTTTACCCACTGCACACTACCCTGCACTGCTCTGATTCATATTATTGTTACCCTTGCTTTATTCATGTTTATATTCGCATTGCCTGTTTATTATGTTATTACTTGATGACTTGACGCGCTGACGTCTGGGTTTTGCATGGCCCAGATTCCGTACCGCTGTCGCAGTCCGAGCAGGAGTACTTCAGCCGACAGGCTGAGCTGTGAGTGTTAGCAGCAGTTAGCTTTTCTTTACTGCATTTTATTCCTGATGTGAGCCCGCATTATGGGACATACATTCCAGTTATTTTGTATTGGATCTTTCGCTTCCGCATTTTATTATTCTTGACTCATGTTATCTTGGATTATGGACATGTTTAGATAGTTTTATTTTGTTCTTGATATCTCTACAGCCGTAATGTGACTCTGGATGGATACTTCCTACCCACAGGTAGCATGGTTGGCTATGACACGTACCCATTTTACCGTACTCTGGGAAGCGGGGCGTGACATGGTTCTTTTGGTATCAGAGCCATAGGTTAGTCGGGTTGATTCTTTTGTAGTTGGGTATTGTATCCAATACACGAATCAGAATACCCGTGTTTAGGAAACATGTCCTGCCACCTTGCCGTTTACCATTCTTGAATCACATTCTTCCTGATTATATCCTTTACGATGTGCAAACTTCCTTTGCATGTCAACTCGAAAACCTGATTCCTTGTTATCTCTAGGACTTAGGCGAATTGGGTGGAGTTATGTAATTGTGGCTATGATACCGCGGCATAGTTACAATGCGGCACTCTATTTAAGTATCTTGGAGTTCTAGCCTTGATCTATATTTCAAATCTATCATCATGCTAATGTTGGGTGTTTTGATTTCAGGAATATGGCCGGTAAGAATTTGAAGACGTACCAAAGGCGTGTGGACGAAGCCGCCATGCTTGGAGTGAAAAGAGGAATGTTGGAGAATCAAAAGAAACAGACCGAACTGATCCAGCAGCAAGCGGAATCGTTTCAGGAAGGTTTGCAGATCGTTCAGCAGTCTGTGAACAATATTGGAGCTAAACCAGTCGACCGAGTAGGGACCGTAGCAGATTTCCGGCGTTTGGGTCCGTCTACATTTACTGGTTTGGAGGAGCCGTTGCCAGCGGAGCAGTGGCTAATTGACACAGAGAATTTGCTTATTGCGGCACAGATTCCAGATGAGAAAAGAGTTGACGTGGTACGCATTCAGTTAGTGGACTACGCCCGAGAATGGTGGCTTGTGGAAGAGAACCGCTTGCCCAAGCCGATCAAGTGGGTGGATTTTTCAAAGAGTTTCCTGGAGAAGTTCTTCCCGCGGACTGCACGGGAGGAAATGGAAGAGAAATTCATCGGGCTAAAGCAGAATGGAGCACCCGTGGATGTGCATGCAGCAGAATGGACAAGACTCAGTAGATTCGCTGGACCTTTAGTTGCCAACGATGCAGACAGGGCACGGAGGTTCATGCGCAGCTTGGACGTGGACATCCAGAGGCAGATTGTCTCCCTGGGTTTGGCCACTTTCTCACAAGTACTTGCGGCAGCCCGAGAGCAGCAGAGTTTATCCGGGATGAAGGGGAGTTTGCAGCAGACAGCAGTTGCAGTAAGGAAGCCAGCATTTGTTCCAAACCGAGCTCATGGTCGCAAAGGTATCCCAGTGGACCGTCGAGGTGTAGCACCCATGAAGAAGCCTGTGGTCGTCGATCGAAGAAAGAGCATGACTTGTAACTACTGCAATTTACCTGGCCACATGCAAAAGGATTGTCGAAGGAGGCTGGGACTCTGTTTGGTTTGTGGAGCGGCAGATCACGCCGTCAATGCTTGTCCGTCGAAGCTTCGTACGAGAGATGATTTTCAGAAGCCTCCGCAAAGACCGTTCCAGGGATAGAAACAGCTGACTCAAGGACCTAATCAGGCTAGAGCTTTTACCTTGACAGCTGAAGGAGCTAAGGCGTCAGGAGAAGTTGTTTCAGGTACTCTACTCGTTCATGGTTTTCCCGCATTAGCGTTATTTGATTCTGGTACATCCCATTGTTTTATGTCATCCAAGTTTTTAACTACACACTCGATTGACTACACGACCCTGTCTAGTTTCTGGGACATACACACTGGGAATGGGAAAATCATAGCTAGTAGGGAATGTAAAGATTGTACAGTTGTTGTGTGCGGACGGGAGCTTTTTGCAGATTTCTTGGTGATTGATACGGGCAACTACGAAGTCGTCTTGGGAATGGATTTTCTTGGCACTTTCTACGCTCACATTGATTGTAGGGCAAGGAAGGTAATTTTCCAGATTCCCGGACATCCCGAGTTTAGCTTCACTGGAGGAAGCAGTTCTGTCGGGCCAGTCGAGTTTAGGGCTAGGCCGACAAACAATATTCTTGCATCAATGGAAGTTGATAAAAGTGAAGTGCCGGCTGTCGTTCGTGATTTTATGGACGTGTTTGAAGATATATCGGGATTACCGCCGAAGCAAGACGTGGAGTTCGCAATTGATCTTATTCCTGGTGCAGCGCCAGTATCCAAAACATATTATCCAATGGCGCCAGTAGAGTTGGAAGAAGTCAAGAAACAGGTTGCTGAATTGCTTGAGAAGGGTTGGATTCGAAGCAGTAAATCGCCTTGGGGAGCTCCAGTTCTTCTAGTGAAGAAGAAGGATGGCACAAGAAGGATGTGCATCGACTATCGAGAATTAAACCGGGTGACTATTAAGAACAAGTACCCGATCCCTCGCATTGGCGAACTTTTCGAGCAGCTTAGTGGCGCGAGTGTATTCTCGAAGCTGGATTTGCGATTCGGATATCATCAGGTTCGAGTGAAAGAAGAAGATATTTGCAAGACGGCGTTCCGAACTCGGTATGGACATTATGAATACTTAGTGATGCCCTTCGGAGTAACGAATGCGCCGGCAGTATTCATGGGCTTGATGAACCGAATCTTTTCACCATTCTTGGATTAGTTTATTGTGGTATTCATTGACGATATTCTGATTTACTCGAAGAGTTTTGAAGAGCATACTGAGCATTTGAAGATCGCACTGCAAACGTTGAGACAAGAGAAGTTATATGCAAAGATGAGTAAGTGCGAGTTTTGGCTGGAGGAAGTAAAGTTTTTGGAGCATGTTGTGTCGGGCGATGGAATTGCCGTCGATCCCGAAAAGATTGCAGCAATTCATGATTGGCCGATTCCAAAGAATGTTGTGGGGATAAGAAGTTTCCTTGGACTCGCCGGGTATTACAGAAGATTTGTGGAGAACTTTGGTCATCTGGCGGAGCCGTTGACCAAGCTTACGCGCAAGGAGGTACCTTTTGTATGGACGGATAGGTATGCATTAGCTTTTGAGACGTTGAAGCAGAAGTTGATAACCGCCCCTATTCTGACCGTGCCAGACAATTCCGGAGGATTGGTGATTCACAGCGACGCATCTGGGAAAGGATTGGGATGTGTTTTGATGCAGCATGGGAAGGTTGTAGCGTACGCATCGAGACAGTTGAAGACCCATGAGAAGAATTATCCAACTCATGACTTGGAACTTGCGGCTGTGATTTTCGCTTTGAAGATTTGGAGACACTACCTTTTGGGCTAAAGGGTCGAAGTTTTTACTGATCATAAAAGCTTGAAGTATGTGTTCACACAGAAGGAGCTTAATATGAGGCAGCGTAGATGGTTGGAGCTGATGGCTGACTACGATCTTGATCTTAAGTACCATCCGGGGAAGGTTAATGTCGTGCCGGATGCGCTTAGTCGGTTACCGGCAATTCAGGTGTTAACTACGCAGAAGGAGCTTGTTGAAGATTTTCAAAGATTTGACTTGGAGGTTGTGCTACCGCATTCTTCGGGACAGTTGATGCAGCTGCAAGTACAGTCATCATTGATCGATAATATTAAAGCAGCACAATCGCAGGACCCTAGACTGCAAAAGTTTCGAGAACAGGTTGAAACCGGTCTACGAACAGATTTATTGATCCACGAAGATGGTTCGTTGAGGTATGGTAGCCGTTTGTGTATGCCAAAGGGGGGTATTCGTGAAGAGCTTATGAAGGAGGCACACAGTTCAGCTTATTCTGTACATCCACGAGGCACAAAGATGTACCGAGATATTCGACAACATTTCTGGTGGGAAGGCATGAAACGGGAGATTGCTCGCTTTGTGGGAAAGTGCTTGGTGTGTCAGCAAGTTAAGGCTGAACATCAAAGGGTTGCTGGTTTATTGCAACCACTTCCGATTCCTCAGTGGAAGTGGGAACATATAACCATGGATTTCGTGACGGCTTTACCGCGGAGTCCAAAGGGCAACAATGCTGTATGGGTGATTGTTGATCGGTTGACCAAGGCAGCTCACTTCATTCCTTTCCGGGTTGGTCAATCAACAGAGACTTTGGCAGAGCGATACATGCAAGAGATTGTAAGATTGCATGGAGTACTGGTGAGCATTGTGTCTGATCGGGATACTCGGTTCATATCACACTTCTGGAGGAGTTTACAGGAAAGTTTGGGGACTCGATTGAAGTTTAGCACAGCTTATCATTCTCAAACTGATGGTCAGTCGGAGAGAACAATCCAAACTCTTGAGAATATGTTGAGAGCATGCATGTTGGACTTCAAGGGGTCTTGGGAGGATCATCTACATTTGGTGGAGTTTTCTTACAACAATAGTTTTCAGGCAACTATCCAGATGGCTCCATTTGAAGCTTTGTATGGTCGTAAATGCCGTTCACCTGTTTGCTGGAACGATGTCGGTGAACGAAGATTATTGGGACCAGATTTGGTTGTGCAGACAGTTCAGAAGGTTAACACTATCAGAAATCATATGAAGGCAGCACAAGACCGACAGAAGAGTTGGGCAGACACGTCGAGAAGACCTCAAGAGTTCGCCGTTGGTGATTTGGTATTCTTGAAGATATCACCGACTAGAGGGGTGATTCGTTTTGGAAGTCAAGGAAAGTTTAGTCCTCGATTCGTTGGACCCTTTGAGATCTTGGAGCGTGTTGGTGAGGTAGCGTATCGTTTGGCGTTACCGCAGTCCTTGGCAAATGTGCACGATGTGTTTCACGTATCTCAACTCCGTAGGTATGTTCAAGATGAAACGCACGTATTGGATTATTCGGAGCTAACAGTACGAGAAGACTTGACTTTTGAGGAGCGACCGATTGAAATCGTGGATCGAAGGGAAAATGTTCTTAAGAACAAGGTGATCCCTCTTGTACTTGTTTCTTGGGGTAATCGCTCGCATGGAGAGTCCACTTGGGAACGAGAAGATGAAATCCGGCAGAAGTTTCCTCACCTTTTCTTGTAGTTATCTATCTTTGTATTCTTGGAATTTCGAGAACGAAATTCTTTTTGTAGTTGGGTATAATGTAACACCCGAGCCCAATGCTACTAATTTCAGTTACCGTTTGAACGTAGTATGGCACTTATTTCATTTATCTTACTTGATTGTTACTTATTGTAATTTTATCCCGACAATTCATTTTTGCATATAACAATTTAAGGCATCAAAAATAAAATTAAAAATATTCATCTTGGCCTGCTTGACACCCCTAACCCCGTTGTAGCGTCCGTGCATCGTGTTCTCGTCCCGTTCAGTGAAACGGGCGAGTTTGGACGGCTACGCGCACGTACGTGTGTCCGTTTTGGGGGTATGCTTTTTTATTGTAAAACACTTCATTTTAAATTTTGGATCCCGCCTAAAATTTTATTATTTCAATTTCAAATTTTTGAACCCGACCCGGACGCGATTTGGAAACGTTTTACTTTGCGCCAAAATCCCAAATTTTAATATTTTTAAACCGTCGAAATATTCTTAACCTTATACTATATTTTCTATTCCTAAAAATCTTTTATTATAATCTATTCCTAAACAAACGAATTTACTCAACCAATCAAAACCTTCTTTTCCCCGTGGGCCCCACCTCCTCTCTCTATCTCTCCTCTCCCCCCCCCCCCCCGTTCTCTCTATCTCTCTCCACTTTCTCTCTCTCCCCATATATCTCTCTCTTTCACTCATATAATACATCTTCCCTCCTCCCTTTCTTTTAAAACGCAGGAAACCCATCGCATAAACCCTACAGCCGCCTCACCCCCTTCGCCGCTGCAGCACCAACACCGACGACACCCTCGCCGGCCTCCACGCCTCCTCGCCCTCGACCGATCCACCGCAACTCCCTCCTCCTTTTCCCTTCTCCCCGTGCACCCTGCACCAGTACCGCGGCCGCCTGCACCCCCTGCACGCGTCTGCGCCGCCGTGAGCCGCCGCCGGTGACCTCGTCCCCGCTTCCCGGTCTTCGTGCGCACCCAGTAATCCTACCTCTCCCTCCTCTCCTTCTTTCCTTCTTCTTTCCCATCGCTCGGCTATTTGACCGCCGGTGATCCCTTGCAGGGCGTGCCCGGAGATCTGTCGACGCCGTCGAACGTCGCGACCTCTTCACCGTCCACAGTAAACATCATTCTCTCACCTCCATCCTCCTTCCCTATTCTTCCTTTCTTTCTTGCATATTTGTATCGTGGTGACTTACTGTTCATTTGTTCGCCGGAATCCGGTGATGCCGGCGACGTGTCCCGACATTCCAGCGCGGTACCCCGACCCGTGTGGCTTCACTGTTCGTCGTTTGGGTTCTTTCCGTGAACTGTGCACCCGTCGCGAGTTTTCCCCGACGACGTTTAACGTTCCGTTTTCCCGATTCGCGACCCGTCGAGGCAAGTACCCCTTGCTACATGCTAAACAATATTTACATATACTTGATGACACCCTAAAACCTGCAATTTAACCTTGGTATTATATTTTCTATTTTTCGTGTTCAATATTGTTATATAACATTTTATCTTTCAAACTTGGAACCTATATATGTAGATATCATTGCATCCATGAAGTCTTAACTTGGTAACATGATTAAACGGCTATAATTGTCTTACTGCATTCTTATAATGTTGAAATCATCTCTGTGACACAATTGATAGCTGTATTGCTAATTGAATGAATCTGCCTATTACTTAATTCATTACTTAGATCATGTTGTTAACCATGCTTGATTATGTAACTGAGTATGAGCACACCCATGATATTGTTTACGCCTTGACCTGAATTGCTACATACATATTGATTGACCCGACATGGTACCGTATACTGCTTGACTTGACATGATGTACCATGACCTGACCCGTTACCTGATCTTGTGTCTAATGCCAACAAACCTGACATGTAGTCCTCATGGACCGTTCCTGTTGTCTATCCAGACAAACCTGTTTACCTGATCCTGTGTTGGCATTAGTTTCTTGATTACGGGATACCTGACTTGACATACACTTATAACTTGGGGGTATGGGGAAATCAAAGGTGAAACCTGACTTGTAACTCAACAGTTTACTACCTGTTCTGATCAGTTTTAGGCTAGGCCGGCCTTGGAATGATGATGCTGACATCATTCATCTGTACACATTCCTGTTTGGTGCCTAGCGGCATGTCTCGGTTTCAGCCCGAAAATCTTGGGGCTGTGGTCCCGGGTATGTACGGGATACTATTGAGTTACATCGATGATTCATCAATTTGGTTTCAAAGACTTTAGAACAGAGAACCTGATAGAACAGTCCAGTTTACCCACTGCACACTACCCTGCACTGCTCTGATTCATATTATTGTTACCCTTGCTTTATTCATGTTTATATTCGCATTGCCTGTTTATTATGTTATTACTTGATGACTTGACGCGCTGACGTCTGGGTTTTCCATGGCCCAGATTCCGTACCGCTGTCGCAGTCCGAGCAGGAGTACTTCAGCCGACAGGCTGAGCTGTGAGTGTTAGCAGCAGTTAGCTTTTCTTTCCTGCATTTTATTCCTGATGTGAGCCCGCATTATGGGACATACATTCCAGTTATTTTGTATTGGATCTTTCGCTTCCGCATTTTATTATTCTTGACTCATGTTATCTTGGATTATGGACATGTTTAGATAGTTTTATTTTGTTCTTGATATCTCTACAGCCGTAATGTGACCGTGGATGGATACTTCCTACCCACAGGTAGCATGGTTGGCTATGTCACGTGCCCATTTTACCGTACTCTGGGAAGCGGGGCGTGACAGGTGCTATCCGTCCACCTCTCCGAAAATGCCAAGTTGATTTATGGCACCATGTATCGAAGGTTTAAACGGATGCGGGCGATGTAGCAGACTTCGTCAGGTTCCCCCTCGCTTGAGGGGTTTTTGATTGTGGGGACGCTCTTCCCTACAGGCGCAATCCCCTGCAGTTAATTACGCTACCGCATCGCGGTAACAACTTTCTCCTTCTCCATATGGTCATTTCGTGTCGTGGGTGTTTATTTTGTGTTTGGTTGCCCGTGGATTGTATACGGAGACTAATTTGTGTTGTCGCCCGTAGGACGTGGATTAGTCCAAATCCGTATCTTTCTTAGATTTGGATTTGGGGGGTTTGTGTTTAAGGATACGTTAGCCTTATCTGAGGCTAAGATCAACTTAAGCGTTCGTTAAGGACACGTTAGTCTTATTTTAGACCAAGATCGACTTAACGAGATCATTTAGATCCGACAAGAGAGCAATTGGGCTCTATTGTTTAGTTTAATGACATTGCGGTCGATAATTAGTTTAAGGACATTGCGGTCCAATGTTAGTTTTAAGACATTGCAGTCAGGGTTAAGGACATCATAGTCCGTGAGTTTAAGGACCTCACAGTCCGGCGTTAGTTTTAAGACGTCACGGTCGAGGTTAAGGACATCATAGTACGTGAGCTTAAGGACCTCACAGTCCGAAGCAATGTGTGGTTGTCGGGACCCGTCATCTCTCTGACGACGTTGAGGGATTACAACGACAGATATCAGAGGAGTAAAGAGATGTACCCTCGAACCGGGTGTAAATTGATTGGAAGAGCAGTTGTGCTCAGTTAAATTTATATTGAGGACTTATGGCCAGAATTGGGCTAAGTCCAGTTGAAAATGTTTAACATTTTATTCATGTTCTGCCTATTAGGCTTTTACTTGGGCTCTGCCCTTTTATTAATGCATAGCATTGGGCTCTGTAATTAAATGCATATCATTTAAAAAATAGTGGTCTGATAGTGCGCCACGTGGCTTGTCAGGCACTTTGCGCCAATCAAAGAGCGCAATGCGCTAGCGCATGCGAAGGTGACACGTGTCACGCTCTGCGCTTAAGCGTAAGTCTGTTAGCGCACTGCACTTTCTGAGTGCGTTGCTCCAGTGCGCTGCACCAGTGAATGACATATGGCGCGCTCTGGCGCAGTGCGCCAGTCTAAGAGCGCAGTGCGCTGTTTTTAGAAGCGCAAAGCGCAGATTGTGTCTGTGGTTGACACGTGGCACGCTCTGGCGCAGTGCGCCACTCTAATAAGCGCAAATGCGCATTTCAAAAGTGCAAGGCACTGTCCAATAGCGCAGAGCGCATCTTGATCCAATTCAGATCAAAGAAACAAGTTTTTTGTTCTTCAAGGGAGGCCTTGCCTCAAGATCCAAGAACCAAAGTTCTTTTTCTCATCAAAAGGCTGTGCCTTTATAGATCAAAAGATCTAGGAATGAAGTAAATTACTTCTTTTTAATCTTTTAGATCTTTTTGATCTTTTTCTTTTTTCTTGAAGATCTTGATCTTGTTCTTAGATCTTTGATCTTTTAGAAGATGATTCTTCTCTTTTTTAATGAGATGATTTCATCTCTGTTCTTCCAAGAGTTTAATTCTTTATCTTTAAAGATGAAGAAGATGATCTTCTTTCTTCAAAGGCTTGCCTTTCTTTCTCTTTGAGGTTTTTCTCAAAGTTTGTAGAGGGTTCTCTCTCTTCTGTATATGTGTGAGACTTGGAGTCTAGGGGCCTTTATATAGGGCCAATCGATTTGTTAAGTTAGTTACAGAGATCTTTCTCTGATTGATCTGGGGATATTTCCCCACCGTTGGATCTTTGATCCTAAGGCCTCTGTTTTACAGAAGACAATCTTCTTATGTTAATAAGATTGGAAAGATCTTTCTAGAATTTTAATTCTGATTAATTAATAATTTATTATTTAAATTCCAGTGCTGGCGTAATTGGCGCTAGCGCACCTGCGTTTGACACGTGGCGCGCAGCGCAGAGCGCAAGTGATCTGAAGCGTTGCTTCATTTTAAAATTTGAATTTTGAAACAGAGCTTTGCTCTGATTGGGGGTGCGCTGCCTTGGGCGCAGCGCTCTTGGCGTTGGCGTGTCTGCTTTTGACACGTGGCGCGCAGCGCAAGGAATATGAAGCGTTGCTTCAATTTTTGAATTTTGAAATTCAAAACGAGCTTTGCTCTGATTGGGGGAAACATGTTGTTTTAAAATAACCGAGTGGTTTCTTTTAAATTGTTCCAGCGATTCAACTTTGGTTTATTTTCTTTGCATTAATATAATGCGTCCCATCAATTAACCTATCATTGCAGAAAACAACGAAAATACGACGTCCCCTTATGCCATCCACATTCGCCACTGGGCCCCGTCATTCACCCGTTAGGTTACTTAACTAACGACAGAGAGGGGGCTGGGCTAGCGCGGGTGCAAAACATAAGCAACGTCTACTAGATATCATATATAGATATTGTACATTTGTCAGACGCAATAATAGACATTCCAGATCACAGATGAACATATTGGATATACAAGCAATCCGCATTTCGTTTGAGCCAGCAATGAAAGACGGATTACACAGTCGTGATGAATAGCCAAAACCCTACCCTAGACCCCTACGGGTACGGCAAACTACCTGCCAAGTACCCGAAGTGAAGCGGTCTCCCTCAACGACGTGAGTAGGCCACTAAGCACTTCAAAGTACCCGGTAGTTTGTGCACCCCACCTTGGGTCTATCCTAGGAGCAGAAAACAGTAAATGAAATAATACAACGGTGGCTACAACCTCCACCCGGATGTGCTCCGTGAAATAATATTACAACAAATTACAATTTTCATTTGAATGAAATAATGAAAACCCAAATCTCATAACCCCGGTTATTCATCCACGACAATCCAACAAGTTCATATACTCAAACCGATATATTCCAACATCACAGATATATGCAACCCCCTGATAACCGACATATAGCAATTAGGGGAGGTTTACGAACACATAAAACAATCACAATGCTTGTAAAGTAATACGACATTAGAATTGCGCACGCAATTAGCAAACACATCCAATTTTCCAACACATGAAAATCCAGTGTGCTAAACATTCAAAAGTGATAGTTTTGAGCCAATCCGGGAGTCGAAACGAACTTGAAACGCGCCCGAATCTTTGCGGAGGCGAAGGAACATGAAAATACATCGAACATGGGGCCTCGGGGGGGTACCCACCCTGTGGGGCCACCTCGAGGTGGCCCCACAAAGTGGGCAAACCCGAGAGCACCAAATGATGGTGCTCTCGGGTCACCACCTCCCAAGGCCACCAAATAGTGGCCTTGGGGGGTAGTCCCGGCCTTTGGTCCCCCCCGGGTTGTCCCCGGGGTGCGCACACTCCACACCACGGCTTCTCGGTTCAAACCGTAAGCTCACGGGGTGTGCAAACAACTAAAATCCTCACTTTTGAAAACTGTTTTTGTCGACCGTTTTTGTCCGACAAAAACGGTGTAATTCTAATATCGCTACAAGCTATCTATGGTTTATGAGAGGCTATGTTACCGCTGTAAGTCTATATTGCGCACCCCACGTGTTCGCTGGGAGGCGGAATGAGCAAAATATGATTTTTACGGGCTTCGCAACATTGACTAGAATCGCAAATCATTCATAAACCTTAGCTAGCACTAATCTTTGAGGTTTAACTACTAAGCAAGAATTGTTATACCTCAAGATACTAGTCCTTCTTGTTCTTTTTGTCCTCCTCCTCTTCTTAAGCTCCTTGTAGTGAGAATGGAAGGCACCTCCTCGTCGGCTCCTCGAAGTAATAGAAGATCCACCCGAAAGTTCCTACTACAAGCTTACACCTCCAAGATGAGGTAACTAAGTGACTTAGAGTGCTAATCCAAGTAACCTAGATGATATAGAGATGGACTAAAGATTGATTAGTCTTGCTAACCCTAGGGTTCTCAACTCATGAGAGGATTAGGGTTAGGTTTAAGAAGAGAGAGCTTGAGGAGAGAGAAGTGTTTTGTTATTATGAAATGAATCTTGACTCATTTGGATAATATGAAGCATGAAAAATATCTCATCAAATATCGAGCAACCATGCTTCATTTAATACTTAAGATGAATCATCTCATGAGTCATGGTTCATTTAATGATAATTACACCTCATCTCCTCCACCTCATTTAGTTTAAATCATAAAGATTAAAACACAAATGAGTCATCTCCTTCTGGAAGCTTCCCGACAAATTACGAGAATGCCCCTCTCATCCGTATTTACGAAAAACACGGATATACTGAGACTAAATCAAATCCAATAATCTAATACTAGAATCTGGCTTAAACCAAAGCCCGCTAGTATAATCTGTCCGAATATCATACGTGCATAAATACACGTATATGTCCGAACCCTGTCGTAAAACTATACGACCTCTATATCGTTTCGCCTGAAGCAGGGAAACCCTCTGTGTGGGACTCTAAAGACTCGACATTACGCTGGCAGTGGGTTTAACCACAGGCCGCAAGCGGTACTAGCTGTACGTAACGGTCCCCAGGTAGATGTCAAAAAGAAGGCCGATGAGGAAACCCATCCGAACTCCTACTGAGCCTGATGTGACAATCTCCGTACAGTCCGGTCTGTTCGTCTAAGACTATCGCATATCGGGCCTAGGGGGCGGCAAGCGTCAGTCCCCTAATAACGGTATAAGTCGTGTCGGAGTGAAGCTCATTACACCTTGAGAAACTACCGGAATACCTACCAGTAAATCTCGCTTGCCCTAGCCAGGGACCTTGCGTAATGGCTCTCCAAACACAGTGCGATATCAACCCCCAATACCCATATCTTAAATGATAACGATGAAGATGGTGGGTGCCGATCGTCGGAAAAAATGAGAGAGAATGTATTATTTCGACGCCATAGGAGAAAATTCCCTCCTATGGTCTCTTTCATCCGGAAAGAGGCCATAGGATGGAATTTCCTCCTATGGCGTCGAAAAAATTAGCCCTCCATCGTATTTTTCGATGATCGGAATCCATCATCTTCTTCGTTATCATCTAAGATATGGGTATGCCAAATTTCATGTGATTCTACAACATTTTCACCGTTAATTTAGCAATGTAAAAATTTCTATTGTCGATAAGCCGTTAATTTTGAACCCACTAATTCAACGGTGAAAAAATTGTAGAATCAAATGAAATTTGGTGTACCCATATCTTAGATGATAACGATGAAGATAATGAGTACCAACGTTGAAGATAATGAGTGCCGATCGTCGGAAAACATGATGGAGGGCTTATGTTTTCGACGCCATAAGAGGAAATTACATCTCATGGCATCTTTCCTCCATTATTCTCTCTCTCTCTCTCTATATATATATATATATATATATATATTCTTGCATGCATGAATGCATGTTTTGGAAGAGAAAAACCTAAATTGCCAAAAAAAATGTATACACTGTAAACCCAAAAAACCTACAGCATAATCCATAAACAAAGTCTCACTTCACACAAACAAGACAAATCCATAGATAAAACTATCAACTCAAAAAAAAAAAAAAAAAACCCCAATCCCAGAGAACCAAAAAGGGCAGAAAAATCCCAATTTGACAACTATATTATTCTTCCCTAACAAAAAATTTCTTCTAAACCACCAAATCGATAGTAGAAAGACCACAGGATATCAAATTATAAACAATATAAAACACTAATTTTGTATTAAAATCTCACCATACACACACTTGCTTAAGCTACATGCAGCTTGAAGACATGGGGAAGAGATCCAGTTGGGTTTGAAGGAGACTGTGCTCTGTTGAGGAGACGAGGCAAAACTATCGTGAGGGCTGAGGAGATGAAGATGGTGACCTTGGTTTTGGAGTTGAGAATAAGAATAAGGGTTAATTTCACTGAACTCCACTTTAATTTGCCCAAATCCCATAATACTCACATATATAGTTTTAAATAGAGGGGAAACTACTCTATTTGTTTGAGGGGCCCACCATTTGCCTAAATATGAAATGATATTTTTGTCCTTCATATTAATTTAACATTTAAACATATATAATCCTCGTACCTCCTCCCCCGCCGTCCCGTCGACAGCAACCTCTCCGCGGGCACAGACCCACAATCGTCACACTCGCTACCGACAAACCCTACCGCCACTCCGAACACCATCTTTTTCTTCATGCTCCTTTCTTCATACCACCACCATCATCTTCTTCCTCCAAATTCTCATCAGCACCACCACAACCACCATCTTCCTCTTTCAAATCCTCCGCCTAAACCACAACTTTTTTCCTCCAAATCTCACCACCATCACCATCTTCTTCCTCCACTTTCAACCCACCACTACCACCTTCTCCCTCCGAATCCCCTCCTCCACCAACACCACCACTTTCTTCCTCCTCCAAATCACATCCTCTTTCACTTCCTTCAAACCGCCACCACCACCTTCTTTCAAATCCTGACTATCACCATCTTTCTTCTCCAAATTCTCACCACCACCTTTTTCCTCCGAATCCCCACCATCAACCACCGCCGTGTTATGTATATCTTTTAAATGGCACGCGTTTATCTGGTTGTTCGATATATCTTTTAAGTGGCCCACACTTTCCTTAATTATAATTAAATAAATTATGTGCTAAAATTCTATTTTTCACTTGAGAAGATATTATCTCAAAATATCTATCAAGTTGATAGAACGTGAGATAAGAAAGTTTTTTAAACTGAGTCCTCACTCTACCTTATATAGACGGTTTTCCTTCATCAAGAAAAATGTACGCCAAGATTAGGAAGGCCAAGAGAGAGAAATATGATTTTCTTTAAGGATTTGATCAATCTCTTCAAATTTTATCATGGATATGTTCTCTTTTAAATTGTTTGATATGTGAAATCTATAGAGTTCTAAGATCTTGGGTATTAAAGTTTATGCAAAGATTATGATTTGATTTGCATAAATAAAAAATGGTTTACACGTCGTTACCATCATCTTCTTCGTTCTTCCAATTCCCACCACCATCACCACCAAAGATTCAAATAAGATAGGGCTAGAGGAGAGAGAAGAAGAATTTTTAACAAAAAAATAAAGAGAAGGACATTTTGGGGATTTTTCAATAGTGTTACTGTAACACCGTCAAATAGGATGGTTTTCTGTTTATTTAAAAGTATATAATAGTATTATGATATTTAGACACAAACAAAGATGGAGTTCGGTGAAATTTAAGAAAAAAGGACAGTAGTAATTACAAAGACTGACTTAACCCATGTTAACTTAACCATCTAACTTAAGTGCCAGATCTTAACAAAATGTTGTATTTAGTTTAATCGGAAAAAAAATTTGGCATTGCTCGTCTTGCCGGGAAGAGATCCAAGGTTTTTTTTATAATTGAAAGTGTTGGGTGTGGCATTTAGAAATATCAAAGTTTGGGTGTGTTATATCAAAATACGCAAGTTTTGAGTGTGGTGTATCAAAATAACCCTATTTTTATATCTTATTAATTTAGTTTTGTGTATCACACGTGCTGTAATAAGTTGACAGGTCATCCGTGTTTAGACGGCGGCAAATTAGAATGTTGTTTTTTCATGTTCTTTTTACACCCTTTCTTTGGTATTATAACACTAGATATGTATATACCTTTTTCCCTTGCAAAAAATTAGAATGTTGTTTTTTCATGATTTTTTTACACATGAAAGAAAAACCCAAGAGGGTACATACCTTTTTCCTCGCAAAAAATTGCTAAACCAAAAAATAAAAAAAGATTCGGCCCGCAGCTCAAAATTGCATAATGTAATTATCTAATTAATCATATTCACCATTCATCATGTGATGTGTGCATGACTAAGGTTTTGTGTCCATGTTTAGTGCATGTAGCAATTCATTCAATAAATGGTTGCAACCATGTGCCCATATCCTTTACAAATCAAGCTACACCCAAAATAAGTTGGTATTTTGAGTTTAGAAACGTCTGCTTAGCTTTATCTTACACTGGTGATCGTGCTTTCTATTTATATTAGTTTAATGATAAAACACCAAAATACTATGGTTAAAAGATTCATCATCTCGAATTAGACCTAATAGCTTCTTCTTCTTTTTCGTTTTTTCGCCCCATTATATTTCTTAAGAAAATTAAAGCTCACTTAAATCGTATGAATTAATGATAATGTTATGACCATTTGGTCATGGCAACTTCGTGTCGTGTTAAATTGGAATGCTAATCAAGGTTCTTGATCACTTCGAGCTTGACCAGGAACAAGGGAAGCTTGAATGCAATATGCGGGCTTGAGTCATCCATCTATGTGGCCAATTTTAAATTATTATTAATTACAAATCTATATAATCAATAATAATTTAACATAGGTTTATCCCATCTTTTTCCATAAAATATAAAATAAAACATAATTTTATATATCCGCTTCTTTACCAAATAGTACATGAAAACCTAATATTTTAAACTGCCTCGTTGACAAATCAGCCGTGAATCCTGTCTAAATTCAAACAACGTAATAATTCTTATCCAAATAGTTTATTTAATCTTATCCGATCACAAAAAATCTTATAAAACCTAGTATAAAGCAAAACTTACTTCTCTCACCCTTTTTTAAAAGAAAATGTAAATTAGTGATACAAGTACAATCTATCTGTCTATACAACAATAGAAAGTATTATCAAGAGTGGAAATTTAGATATTTCCACTTTTGTTCCCATTCTCAAATTAACATCTTTAGCATAAAAATAGGATTTTATAGACAAATTTGAGTTTTTGATGAAGTTGTGAGGGCAATATTGGAAAATCTTTAAAATGACAAAATTTTAATATTTCCACTTTTGCTCACACTCTTACTTAATATTTTTAGTATAAAATTTGGATTTTATAGGTAAATTTGAGTTTTTGATGAAGCTGCGAGGGTAATAATGGAAAATCATTGAAATAGAAAAATTTCAATTTAATTACACTTTTGTCATTTCTCAAGAATTGTAATATTGCCATCAACTCAAAACCTCACTTAGATTTCCACTAAAATATCATGAGATTTCAATGTTTTTATAGATAAATGACATCAATTTTTTACAAATAAATACCATTTTGAATAGATACCATGGACTTTTTTCAAATAAATACCATGAACTTCTCAATACTTTTAAATAGATACAATGGACTTTTTAATTTTAAATCAATACCATGAATTTTTTACATTTTTCACATAAATATCATGGGCTTTGCTTATTACAAATATATAGAAAGAATTTTTAATGTTTTCAGATAAGCAGGATGGATTTTTTTATAAAATTAAAAATCATCATCTTTAAATATTTTGATAGATATCATGGGCTTTTTTATTACAAATAAATATCACGAACTTTGTTTATTATAGAAAAAACGATGAATTTTAGATAAAGGCAATGAACTTTGTTTTCTTTTAGCTAATAACTCAAAATCTCACGAGGATTTCCACTAAAATACGATGAATTCTTAATATTTTTAGATAAATGTCATAGGACTTTTTATTATAGATAAATATCGTGAACTTTTAAATTGATACCGTGGACTTTTTTCATTGAATACCATGAACTTCCGAAAGTCTTTTATATAGATACCGTGGACTTTTTAAATTTCGAATAAGTGCGATGAATTTCCAATATTTTTCATATAAATACCATGAGATTTTCTTAATAAAAAATAGGAAGAACTTTTAATGTTTCTCATGCAAGTACCATGGGAATTTTTAACAAATTAAAAAATCATAATCTTTTTAATGTTTTCCAAATAAACGGTATGGATTTTCTTTATTAGAAATAAATATCACAAATTTTGTTTATTACAATACGATGGGTTTTCAAATAAATATCATGGGATTTGTTTTATGGTACTGAACACCATGGATTTTGTTTTATTACTAAAAAAATACAATAGACTTTCACATCAATAATCTTGAACCATAAATAATTATAGTTTTCTATAATCAACTTTTCATTGTATAAATTTTTTATTGATATTCGTATGTTTTACACATCGCGCGGGGTTTAACCCACTCATTCATTATACTAATAGAATTCGGTAGGTGATATTGAAAATTTTCGCTTTCAGCAGAACTTCAACTTATTTACGGTTCTGCCATCAGTTCAATGTCATTGAATAGACATTGTTGGGCATTCTTGAAATTACAATTATGCATGAAGGGCGATTGAGTATTGTGAGAGGCTTCTCCTCAACACGTGATCTCCAATTTTTTTGGGCCAAATCACGGTCTCCGCTTGTTTCTGAAGTCGAAAAGATGGAATGGGTGCCTCACTTGTTTAAAAACTTTTAACTTAAGCCCCATCATTCTTTTCTTACATAAATAGATACATATTAAAGCCATTACTTAGATTTTCACTAAAATATCATCAATTCCCAAAGTTTTTTAGATATATGGTATGGATTTATTTACAAATAAATACCATCAACTTAGAATAGATACAATGGATTTTTTTAAATAAATACCATCAACTTTCCAATGCTTTTTAAATGGATACCATGGACTTTTTCATTTTAAATAAATACCATGAATTTCCGAAATTTTCCACATAAATACCATGAGCTTTGCTTATTACAAATATATATAGAGAACTTTTAATGTTTTTCAGATAAGTAGCATGGAATTTTTTTTATAAATTAAAAATCACAATCTTTTAACATTCAACATTTTTCGGGTAAATACCATGAATAACTATCAAGCATATTCAACGTTCTTCGGATAAATACCATGGAATTTTTTCCAAAAATAAATATTATGGACTTCCACCGTCTTTCTGTTAAATGTCATTTTCATAGATTATTCCAAAGCCCATCATATCACGTGGTGTTTACCACTAGTCGATTCTGTATTATTCAGCAAAATCTAACCCTTCCCTAAATATGAATTTAAAACCATATATATCAAGAGTTTATGTCATTATGTAACCTAACCTTTTTCTCTGAGACTTTTTTTCCATCAATTATTTTATTTTTTTCTTTAGGGCCGATTTTCTCCTCCAAGGAAGACTTAGGGGGTTATTGATTTTACATTCTTTTATTGGATTTGTACTTTTATTAGAATTGTATTTTATTGTGTTATTGGTTTTTGAACTCGGATTTGGATTTTAAAATCTAGCGTTATTAGTTTTGGACTCGGATTTGGATTTTAAAATCTAGTATTATTAGTTGTGGACTTGAATTTGAATTTTAAAATCTATTGTTATTGATTGTGGACTCGGATTTGGATTTTAAAATATTGTATTATTGGACTCGGATCTGGATTGGACTCTAAAAGTCCAAATTTCAAGTACCACTGTATAAAACAAAGCTAAGAAAATTGAGAGAAAAAAAGTCCTGGAAAAATTGTGGTCTTTTTTTAGTGTTTGGGCGTTGAGACATCTCCGTTTTCGTTACCTTTTCAAATCTTAGGAAACTTATTTTTCTTTTTATTCTTGATCTCAACTCGTTTTATTTATATTTTAATTGATTATATTATATTTTTTAAAACTTCTTCATGGAATCCTAAAATGATGTTTTTTCCCTTGATCTCATCACATTTTTATCTATGTTCGGATCCGCAAACCCAAATAGATTTGGAGCAACGAAAACTTAGTACAGATCGGGTTATACAAGCATTAGCAAAATTATCAAGTCTCCACCATTCAAAGCCTCAATGCTCGTAAACCAAATATCCATTAAGGGCCCGTTAGTGAATCAAGTCGCCCCTGCCTGTCTCACACCATCGCCACCTTTATCGGATCCTTCTCTTTGGCGACAACACGGGAGAACTCTAAATATTTTGGATTCAGTTGCTTATTGTTTCGGGATAGTTCTTTGGCGACAATGCTTTTATTTACGGTGATATTGGGACGAACCGTCCTCCGATTTCTTTATTTTAATTTAATTAATTTATTATGATGTACAAATAAAAAGACTTCGCTACTTAAAGATAGTTTTGAATTGTAAATAGAAGTTATTTATTGAAGAAACGAATTGTTTCTCTTTTATATGTGGCGATATGTGATTTTTTGCAACTAAACCTCAAAAGTTTTAATTCAAAAAACCTATCAGAACATTTCTCATTATTTTAAACTTGTAAAATCTTATATATCACATCCGAAATGGGTAGCGGGTGCATAAGCCATATTTGGATCCAATTTTTCAAAAAGCAAGTCCATCTCTTCTCCTCTGAAATCTTAATATTAAAAGGAAAATTTCTGTTATCTATATATTTATAAATATGTTTCTTTTGCTAGATTCCAATGTTTTATCAAATTTTTATAGGGCATCCTCTTCATTAGAAGTATTTAGATACCAAATTGACATGTCAATCATTTTGGTGCCTAGAGCTAAATAGTTTAAAAGGTCCTCAACAACTAGAATGACAAGACAACATTTGATGCATGCCATTGAATTTATGGTCGATGGATGAGTGTAAATTGACCGAGAAGACTAGCCATGGCAAGATTAGAAGAGAAGAATTATAAACAGGGAAAGTAAGAAGAGCTGGGTAGAATTTAGGAAACAAGATAGGAAATTTATCACCAATAATTCGGGTGTTAGTTAAGAACCCAAAATTCTTACAAATTAACTAAGATGATCATACACACTCCTCTTTCAAACTTCTCCTTTTCCTCTTTCTATACAATTTTCCTTGCAAGAGAACAACATTAAAAAGAAGAAGTGACGGAACTCCCCATGTAACTAACTTAGTTGGTCCCAATCTATTAGGCGTGTACCAAAATCATTTGAACTTTGATGATGCTCAATATCGGTGATCTCCCAGATCATGACACGTGGCAGATGACGTGTCCCAGAGCATGCAAGAAAGGGCCTACAATGGCCGACTAGACCGCTCCCATGCCCGTCCTACAAATAAAGCCGGCTCGCCTCCGACCCTCAGCACAATTGACCTCCTCGGCCTCACAGCCCATCTCCGGGCTATCGCAGAACCAAGATACCTCGGCTCTCCCGCTCGTCCGCGAGCTCTCCCGCCGAGGTCATCTTTCTCGGTCTTATCAACCGACCAACGGCACCGCTCACAGGCGCAACCGCCATACCGCGAATCTCGCCATGCGTGAGATATTCGCCGGCCACATCCCGCGTCCCACGCCATCACGATCCCCCATTAACGAGCTTGTCTCGCCATTAATGGGAGATCCCGCTCATCACGCGGGCGTGACGTCGGGAGCGTAACTGCCGGAGTGATTCTCGCGCCTACCCTGCCTGCTGCCACCGCTATATAAACTCATTCTTCAGACGGTTCAACTAAGCCATTTTTACTCCACTAAGCCGTTACTCTGCTTGGATTTTCTCTCTAATTTGACCGTCGAAGGGTCTTCGGTGGTACAACCACCCCGGGACTTCCTTGCAGGTAGCTCGGCGACAACCAACCTCAAACCCATTGAGATCCACACGCTTTAGGAGCCTACCTCCAGATCCAATCTCAGTCATCCATCGCCGCCATCAGCAGATCAACGGAAGGCAACATCTTGGCGCGATCTAGGCCGCGTCAGCTGGCGCCGTCTGTGGGAACCCCTTGATTCTATAAAAACAAAAGTTGATCTTCCGATCTCAGTCCAATGGCGAGCGATCATCACGACGATCCAAGCACTAGCCGCCGCCTCCCCCTCAACGGAGGCACGGACGAACCTCCTCCGCCGAATTCCATCAGCGCCCTTGCCGGCCGAATAGACCGACTCGCGTCTTTCGTCGAGGCGCTCATTCGCGTCCAAACGGCAGGACAAGACTCCCAGGTCGCCGCACCCCCGCCTCGGGACCGGGACCCCTACCGGGAGAGAGAAGACTCCGTTCGCGTCGGCGCTGCCGACCACCGCCTCCCTACCTCCTACGGCCGCAGATCTCCCGGGCCAATACGTTCTAAGACCCGCCGGGTGCCCCACAGTTCCACGCCGAGGTCCGTCGCCAGAGCACCTCACCCCGAGATCCTTCGCGCACCTGTCCCTCCCGAGGAGATGTCGGTCAGCTCGCCTGTTACCAGGCATGACCGACACCCCTTCCCTCGACAGGGTCGCGCAGACGAGACTCTCCACGGCGGCTCGAAGACTACCCCACTGGGGGATCTAAGGAACCTCACTGACAGGAACCGGGGCCGCGGCCAGACACAGACCTCCAACAGCAGAGGCCAGGGATCATAATGCGCCGAATCGTCAGTGTACCACGGCCGACTCGACGCCCTCGAGAAGAAGATCGAGGGTATGCATCGGGAAGGTCACCGCTTGAGCGACGGGGCTAAATACGCCGCCGACTCGCTCACCAAACCGTTCACCGAGGAGCTACTCGCCGTCCACGTCTCCTCTCGCAACAAGCCCTCGAAGGTCTCCCTCTTCGACGACAAATCTAACCCGAAGGACTATTTGGATGCATTCATCGCGGGAATGAGCTTCCAAGACAACTCTGACGCCGCCCAGTGCTGAGCTTTCCTGGCCACTCTCATCCGCTCCGGACGGGACTGGTTCAAAGGACTCGAGCCACGCTCGATCTCAACTTTCAACGAGCTGGCCACTCAATTCCTCGCCACTTCGTCGGGAACAGGCGGCAAAAATGCACAGTTGACCATCTCTTCACGATCAATAGCGGGGACAAAGAGACGTTCAAAGCATACGTCACCCGCTTCTACAACGCCCTTCTTGAGGTCCCAGAGCACCGGGACGAAACGGTCATCACAGCACTAAGGTCTGGTCTTAGGCACAAAGAGTGATTATGTTCCTTTGCATTAGCACGATCTAAGACCATGGCCGAGGTAAAGGCCTGGACCGAGCTCGAGGTTCAGCTCGAATCCGAGGTGAATACAAATCTCCCCCGGGCAGAGCAAGCTGACCAAAAGAAAAGGGCAGGAGAAGAGAGAAGGAGACCAGAACGTCCAAAGCCCTATCTTCCGAAGTTTCAGGAGTACACCCCGCTCAATGTCTCCCAGACAGTGCTACTAGAAGAGGCTAAGAGCGAGGGGTTCATCAAGCTTCCCCCGATCTCACGCATGGCCTCAAAGCGAACCCGGGGCCCCTACTGCGGCTTCCATAGGTCGCTAGGCCACTCCACGGAGAGCTGTAAACAACTCCGAGACTATATCGAGGAGCTCATCCATTCGGGGCACCTCGCAGCGTACTTGAGGGACAAGCAGCAAGCTGATCGCGAGCAGGAGCAGCATCCCCTCCCGCCGAGCTGACCATCGGGCAAATCATGGCCGTGTCAGCCGAAGATACGTCTGGTACACACGAAGCTCGGTGCCATATGCCGGGCAGAGATGCCAACAGACATCCGAGCGGCTCAAGCTGCACGAATAAGATCATCTACTAGTATGTATTTTCTTTCCAAAGCGATGTACGCCTTTCTTGAGATCTTTTTGTTTATATAATAAAAGGGGTCAATAAAGCATTGCAACGAAAGAAAAAGAATCTTATTCGTTCAATGGGTACTATGGGCTCCTCAGCCGTACATAAAAAAAAGGGAATAATTACAATAGCGGGAGAATGGGGTGCAGAGAGCACTGCTCATGGTACTCTAAGCATATTTCCTCCAGCCGAGCCCTCGCGGTGTCTAACCTCTGCCTCCGACTCCCCCCGCGAGCATCGGCATCGTGCCTCAACTGGTAACACTCAAGTACGAGCGCCTCCGAGGGGTTTAGCCGACTCGCAGAAATCAGGCCGAAATGCCTCAGAGACCTCATCTTTCCAACGGCCTCGTATTTCAGCTATTCAGACAAGGAGTTGTAGAGCCCCGGCGGCACCCTCCAGATGGAGTACATCAACAGTTGAAGGAGGGGGGAGCGCCGGGGGAGCAATCGGCCGAAGTGATCCTCGATGCGTCCTATCACCAACTGTACCGTGTCATCAGTGCAGTACTGGTCGTAGAGGTACACATCCTCGAAGTTTATGATATCGGGGATGGTGAAAGGGAAATCCTCCATTCTGGCGTTTCGGGTCTAAGGAAAGGAGTAATCGACATTCCCTCCGTTTTATAGCCCACAACGCGTGGGAGTCCAACAATCGCCCGTTTCACCCGCAACACAGGCGCCACGAGGCAAATGCCGCGCCTCCCCATGCGAAACCGAAACGACGCTACTCCGGCGCTTCGCCTTCCCCATGCCCTCGTGACACGTGTCTCCCGTGACTGTCCAACTCCTCGGTACTTACCTTGGGAAGGTCAGACAGAATCTCGCCAAGAGGCGACCGAGCAGCTTCTTTGCTCGGTCCTTCCTCATGGAGCTAAGCCCTCACCAAGAGGCAGCCGAGCGGCTACCCTGCTCGGCTATCCCTGGACGGTAGCTTCCCTACCCCACGACGCCAGGGATCTAAGCCCTCACTGAGAGGCAGCCGAGCGGCTACCCCGCTCGGCTATCCCTGGCCGGTAGCTTCCCTACCCCATGACGCCAGGGATCTAAGCCCTCACTCAGAGGAAACCGAGCGACTACCCTGCTCGGCTATCCCTGGCTGGTAGCTTCCCTACCCCACAACGCCAGGGATTTAAGCCCACACTAAGAGGCGGCCGAGCGGCTATCCTGCTCGGCTATCCCTGGCTGGTAACTTCCCTACCCCACAACGCCAGGGATATAAGCCCTCACTAAGAGACAGCCGAGCGGCTACCCCGCCCGGTTATCCCTAGCCGGTAGCTTCCCTACCCCCACAATGCCAGAGATCTAAGCCCTCACTAAGAGGCAACCGAGCGGCTACCCTACTCGGCTATCCCTGGCTAGTAGCTTCCCTACCCCACAACGGGACTAAAAGGCAGCCGAACGGCTACCCCTCCCGGCTATCCCTGGCTGGTAGCTTCCCTATCCCACAACGCCAGGGATCTAAGCCCTCACTAAGAGGCAGCCGAGCGGCTATCCCTGGCTGGTAGCTCCCCTACCCTACAACGCTAGGGATCAAAGCCCTCGCCAAGAGGCACCGGACAGCAACCCTGCTCGGCCATCCTTAAGGATCAAAGCCTTTACCAAGAGGCACCGGGCAGTAACCCTGCTCGGCCAATCCTTAGTAGGCCCCTCCCGCGCTAAGGATCAAAAGCCCTCGCAAGAGGCAACCGGGCCCGTCCTTGCTCGACTATCCTTGGCTGGTAACTCCCTACCCCAATACACCAGGGATCAAAGCCCTCGCCAAGAGGCACCGGGCAGCAACCCTGCCCGGCCCGTCCTTAAGGATTAAAAGCCCTCGCAAGCGGCAACTGGGCCCGCCCTTGCTCGGTTATCCCTGGCTGGTAGCTCCTTACCCCAACACACCAGGGATCAAAGCCCTCGCCAAGAGGCACCGAACAGCGACTCTACTCGGCCCCGTCCTTAGTAGGCCCCTTACGGCCCCTCCCGTGCTAAAGATCAAAAGCCCTCGCAAGAGGCAACCGGGACCGCCCTTGCTCGGTTATCCCTGGATGGTAGCTCACTACCCCAACACACCAGGGATCAAAGCTCTCGCCAAGAAGCAACTGAGCAGCTTCACTGCTCAGTCCATCCATGGCAGGCCTTGTACGACCCTTACAACGCCAGGGATCAAAGCCCTCGTCTAGAGGCACCGGGCAACTACCCTGCTCGGTCCATCCTTAGCATGCCTCTCCGAGCCTTCCACGCTAAGGAACATGACTTCACCAAGAGGCATCTGGTCTATCTACGTCTGGGCGATCTCCACCTCGACTTCGGAGCCATGGAGATTCAAGGCCTATATCGCCCGCTTCTACAACGTCCTCCTCGAGGTGCCCGAGCACCGGGACGAGACCGTCATAACGGCACTCAGATCCAGTCTGAGGTACAAAGAATGGTTGCGTTCCTTCGCGCTGGCTCAACCAAAGACCATGGCCGAAGTCAAAGCGTGGACCGAGCGCGAGGTCCAGCTGGAATCCGAAGTGAATGCCAACCTTCCCCGGGCGGATCGGCCCGACCAGAAGAAAAGGATTTGGGAGGACAGGCCGGAGCGTCAGCAGCCCTACCACCCGAAGTTCCAAGAGTATACCCCCCTCAACGTCTCCCTCGCGGTGTTGCTGTTGGAGGCCCAGAATGAGGGGTTCTTCAAGTTCCTCCCAGTCCCACGTCAAGCCGCTAAGCGAACCCGGGGCCTCTACTGCGCTTTCCACCGGGTAGTGGGCCATGCCACGGAGGACTGCAAACAATTGAGGGACTACGTCGAGGAGCTCATCCAGTCTGGGCACCTCGCTACTTACCTAAGGAACAAACGGCAGGCCGACCACGAGCAAGAGCAGCCTCGCCCATCCACCGACCTTATCATCGGCCAGATCATGCTTGTTTCAGCAGACAGCCGCCCCAGGGCTTAGGGAGCTCCATGCCCTACACTAACCACGGGGGCCGACAGCCCTTCAGGGAGCTCGGCCCAAGCCGACCAAGTCATCCTTTAACCTGTACCTGTCCTTTTTCTTTCCTTTTTCTAAAAGCAATGTAAATTCTTCCTAGGATCTACCGTTGGCTAAATAAAGATCAATGGAACATTGCGAAAAAGAAAGGAAATTTTTGTTCATTCAAAGGGTATTATGGGCTCCCCGGCCATACATGCAAAAAAAAAAGTTACAATAGCTGGGGTAAGGGGTGCAGCGAGCACTGCTCGTGGTATTCGGCGAAGATCTCCGCCAACCGGGGCAGCGCGAGTTCCAGCCTCTGTTCCTTGTTCCCCCCGCGGGCGTCAACCCCGAGCCTCAGCTTGTAGCATTCCCGGACGAGCGCCTCCGAGCGCGCCAACCGGTTTGTGGAGATCAAGCCGAAGCGCCTCAAGGACCGCAGCTTGCCCACGGCCTCGTCGAAGAGCTGCTCCGACAGGGGGTTGTAAAGCCCCGGCGATGCCCTCCAAATGGAGTACATCAGTAGCTGCAGCAGGGAGCAACGCCTAGGGAGCAGCCGACTAAAGTGCTCCTCAATGCGAGCAACCACCAACTGCACCGTGTCCTCGGTGCGGTCATGGTCATAAAGGTACACATCTGCAGAACTGATGATTTCGGGGATAGTGAATGGGAAATCCTCCATTTTCGATGGCCTATCTGCGAAGGGGGAAGAACCAGTACCCCTTATATAGCCCGCTGTGCAGCCCAACGGCCGCTACACGGCGTCCATCGAGCGTCGCCCGGTCGAAACGAAGCGACGCATCATGTGGCATCCATCGAACGTTATCCGGTGGAAACGAAACGGCGCGTCCCTGTCGCTTCACCTCCCCCGGCATTCAATGCGCTAGATGCACGCGCCGTCTCCCCGACCGTTCCTATTCCACGCACCTACAGCCGAACGACCAGGCTGCGCCTCGTCAAAGATTCAACTCAGCAGCCGACCTGCCCAAACATCCCCGACCGGCAGCTCCCCTGCCACAACGCTGGAGATCAAAAAGCCCTCCCAGAGGCAGTCGAGGCCAGAGGTCCCATCGCTCGGCTATCCCCCGCGGGAAGCTTCCCTGCCACAACGCCGGGGATAAAAAAAAGGCCCTCCCAGGGGCAGTTGAGGCCCGAGCTTCCCTCGCTCGGCTATCCCCCACAGGCAGCTTCCCTGCCACAACGCCGGGGATAAAAAAAAAAAGCCCTCCCAGAGGCAGTCGAGTTCCAAGGATCCCTCGCTCGGCTATCCCCCGTGGGCAGCTTCCCTGCCACAACGCCGGGGATCAAAAAGCCCTCCCAGAGGCAGTCGAGGCACGAGGTTCCCTCACTCAGCTATCTAGCATGACAAAAGCCCTCGCCAAGAGGCACCGGGCAGTAACCCTGCCCGGCCAAGGGTCTTTGGTGGCTTCCTACAGCCTTATAGCTTTCCTCGCGCCAAGGGCCAAAGTCCTCCCAGAGGCAGTCGAGTCCTTGCCCGGCTATCCCCGGCTGGTAGCTTCCTACCACAACCGACAGGGATCAAAGTCCTCGCCAAGAGTCACTGGGCAGTAACCCTGGTCGGTCCTCGTCCTGAAAGATCAAAAAGCCTTCCAAGAGGCAGTCGAGGCCTGAGGTTCCCTCGCTCGGCTATACCCCACGGGCAGCTCCCCTGCCACAACGCCGGGGATCAAAAAGCCCTCATACTGAGGCACCCGAGCAGCTACCCTGCTCGGTCAAACAACGGCTCCTACCCTCTACGCCAGGGATCAAAAGACCTCACAAGAAGCATCTAACGAACCAAGCTTTCGAAAGAGACGGTCGATCAGCTACCCTGCTCGGCCACCCTTGGCGAGTAACCCCCCTAACACCGAAATAGATGCATGAAGCCTTAGCAGGAGATGACAGCGCAGCTACCCTGCCCGGTCACCCCCAGATGACGGCCGATACTCTAATTAGAAACGGAGGCCAGGGCTGTCCAAATCTAAACGATCTCCCCTCGACTCCGGGGCCCAGAGAGATACCTCATCGGAAACGCTCGTCGGCAAGCGATTGCAGTTAACTCGACGGACGATCGTTAGACAGAGGGTCGATCTGACAGAAAAGCATGATGGCGCAAGATAAATATCCCAAAATGAGTATTCGTCGCAAACAGATGGCAAAAAGGAAAACTTCATCACAGCTGAAGAAGAAAAACTTTATTACTACTGCCAAACATAAGTTTTTTACAAAGGTATTCTCTGGCTCTTCAGCCTTACAAAATTCAAAAGAAAAACAAGATGAAGACAGGAGGGCGGGGGCTCTACGCCTCGGGCCCGGGCACGGCCTCGAGGTCCTCAACCTCCACCACTGGGGGCACAGGGTCCTCAGCCCCCTCCCCGCCGGGAGCCTCTCCCCCTTGCTCGTCGACGCCCGCGAGGGGGAACTCGGCTCGCAGATCCACGTCGTCGAACTCCGGCAACCTAGACTTGACGGCATCAAGGGCGTCGTGCCAAATGCGAGTCGTGGCCACGGCCAGGTCGTCATAAAAGTCCTTTGACCCCTTGTAGCTCGCCACGGCCCTCGATTCCGCCGACTTACAGGCCTCGGCCGACGCCCCCAGCTCCCGCCGAAGGGACTTCACCGTCTTCTTGAGGTTGCTGGCGAGCGCCTGGGAGTCCTCGAACTTGCCCTTGGAGATCGCGGTGGCCTCGCGATGCCGGGCAACCTCTCTCTTCCCGGCATTCACCTCGCCCTCCAGGGCGGCGATCCTCGCCGACATCGCCTCCTGCTCCCGTCTGGAGCTCTCTTGCAACGCGGCGAGCTGGCCCGCGGCCTCCACCGCCGGTGCTACCACCCCGGTCTCCATTCGAAGGGCAAGGGCCACGTGCTGGAGAGTCTGGGAAGACATAAAAAGGGGAAGGATAAGAAATATGAAGGAAAACACTAAATCTTGTCGCGCGCTGGGGGCTTACCTGTACGGCTTCCTGGGCGATCGACGCCAGCTGAGCCTTGAAGGTTCCTCCGGGAACCCGACCCCCGGCCGAGGTCTCTATCTCGTGGAGGAGGTTGTCCGCGACCGACAGCCCGGATGGCACCGTGAACCAGAGCCCCCTTCCTCCACCACGGTCGGCGAAGACCGGCCCCGGGAAACTCTCCGGGAACTCCTCCTAAGCGGCTCCGAGGGGGAGCTGATCTCCTTTTCCGAGGCCGTGTCCTCCACAATCAGGGCCCGCTTCCGGCCCGATACTCTGCTGGGGCCCGGGGCGGGATCCGCCACCGGGCGTCCTCGGGGCACCGCCACCGGGGCGGCGGGAGCGGGGGCAGCCTGCGCCCGGGAAGAGCTGGCGCCCCCGGCCCTAGTAGGCTGCTTCGGTTGGTGCATAGCGTTTCGGAGAACGCCGAAGTCCATAGATCCTGCACAAAACAAACACCCCACTTATCAGCAACGCGAGTAAAGCATAAACCCAGAAACGCAAGCCTAACTTACCAACGAACTCGACGGGGCTAAGCCCGGCCCAGCTCAGAACCCTCTCGGACAGCAGCACGTCGTATCGAGGGATAGGTTCCCACGACACCACTCTCACCGCGGCGGGGTCATCGGACAAGTTCCCCGGCAGACTCTTCTCCTTCGACCACTTGGTGGGCACCGGCCAGTCCTCGCCCTCGGGAGGGGAGACGAAGAAAAACTTCTTCTTCCAGTCGTGAATGGAGGAGGGCAAGGCCACGACCCCAGCCCCGGCAGCGACTCCGGGCCGCTTCCTAAAGGTAATATAAACCCACCTCGGGTCGCCAGCTCGACCGCCGGGATGACTCTTAACAGCAAGAGAGGAATCGAGAAGGGAAAGGCTGAAAGGGGCCGCCTGCAGCTTCAGGTAGATCAGGAACCCAAGGAGGATCCTCCACCCGTTTGGCACTAACTGGCCGGGGGCCAAGCCGAAGAAATTCAGAGCAACGATGACCTCAGGAGAGAAGGGCAAGCGCATTCCACCCCAAAAAGCTTCCAAATACAAGGCAATCTTCCTGCCTTGTACCTGGTCTGCCCTCTCTCCTTCCTCGGCCAGACGAAGCGCGTAATGCGGGGGAATGTGAAAGCGAGCTCGAGCATTGGCGAGCTCGTCCTCGTGCCTCACCCAGCATGGGGTGCTGGGGGCTACATTTACCGCCTCCTCCCTGGAGGCGGCCCCCGCCTCACGACCTCAGGGAGAGGCCCCAGCCCCCGCTCCCCGAGGGAACTCGGACACATCTAAAAGAACCCTAACATCTACTCCTACGACGTGTACTGATTCTACAGAGGAAGACATCTAACCTAGGAAGGAAACTCTTCGAGGGTTGGGAACGAGAGAGGGGAGACGAGCGTCGAGCAACTGGGGCTTGAGTATGAGGAATATGAGAGAGTAAGGGCCTCAGGACGGGCCCCACCCTTATTTATTACCGCATACGACCTCATCCAATGGCGCTTATCGTCTCCTGCCGAAACAGCCCCTCGTGCCCAGTGGCTCCGATCGCTCCACGTGGCAGCCCAACGATTGCCCGCGTCCCGCCAGACGCCGCAGACCTGCACACATCACATCAGCCGGTTGGCGCTCGACACGTGGACCGTCGCTTCAACTGCAGAGTGCACGAACCGGCGCACCCTTCTTAAATGCAAAGATCTCGCCTCGATTCGCTAACGGAAAAGACAACCGACGGCTCGAGGACCCATCCCGGCATAACCCTGAGAAGGAGCTCACCTCAGGAGGCCCGGCAGTCCACTCCTGACCTGACCACTGGCTAGTCGGGACAAGAGTGGGGGGCTAATGATAATGCTCGATATTGGCCACCTCCGAGATCAGGACGCGTGGCAGATGACGCGTCCCGAGACTCGGAAGAAGGGGCCCACAGGGGCTGACCAGGCCACCCTGTGCCCGACCTGCAAGCCCGAGCTGACCCTCCTCGGGGCCTCCTGCAAATTAGCTTCCTCGGCCCCTCGGGTCGCCCCGAGCTGCCGCAGGACCAAGACTCATCGTCCTCCTCGCTCATCCCCGACTCCCGGCCGAGGCCGTCTTCTTCGGCCCTCCGACCAACTCCACCGCTCACAAGCGTAACCGCCACTCTGCGATTCTCGCCGTGCGCAGATTCTACGCCAACAACATCCCACGTTCCACGCCATCACGATCCCCATTAATGGGCGATCCGCTCATTACGCGGACGTGACGTCGGGAGCATAACTGCCGGCCGGATTCTCGCGCCTGCTGCTACGCGCTGCCGCCACTATATAAGCCCCCGTCACGGAGGGGTCAGGTAAGCCATTCTTTACACTTACGCCGTTACTCTGCTCGGATCTTGTCACTGACTTGAGCGTCGGAGGGTCCTCGGTGGTACCAAACCATCCCGGGACTTCTTTGCAGGTACACGTCGGCAGCCTCCTCATCCCACTTTGTCCTCTTAAACCCATTGAGTCCCACACGCAACGAAGGACAATCAACCCAGTTCACCTCGAGATTAACGGAAGACAACATCTGACGGATGCCCGAAAAGGAGCTCCATCACCTTCTCTCTATCTTTCTCTTTTCATATTGCTATGAAAAATTTCCCTTATCATATTATAGTCTCTAAATAATTAATACATATATAAATAATGAACGCACACAAACATACACACATATATAGTTTGTAAAGTCTTTTTTATTACTCTCAATCCATATGTTAAGATTTCAAAGTGACCAATTAGGATTGCATCGTTTGTTCTTATATTTTAAATTACTTTATTTAAATTTTGTATAAAAAAATAAAGTTACGAATAAATACCATGATTTTCTCATTCTCACATATGATATATCAATACCTTTACTTTTAAAATAATTTTTAGAAATTAATTTTTATTTCTGGAAATTTCATAAAATTTACATATGATAGAATATATTATTTTGTACATGCTGTAAAAATTTCAGATCGAATCGCTGAACGGTTTAGGAATTATATCATTTTTATTCACTGTTCGTAAAACAGAAAACTGCAGTCATCGGCCAATATCTAGGACACATAACTTGGTATACCGATATCAAAATTGAGAAAGCTCAGGTGTTTTGGATATCTACATTGAATACTCTAGATTTTCATAGTTTTAAGTTTTTACTGAATACCGACGTAAAATATACAAAACTGCGTTACAATATTAAACGACGAATCTGGACAGAATCAGTCCTGATTCGTACACTGTTTTTAAATTGGACATAACTCGAACACCCGATATCCGTTTGTGACAAAATTTAGATGTGTAGATACAAAATTGATAGAAATATAATTTTATGTATACTAGATTACTTATAAATGCATGAAACAATCCGATATAGGCTTTGCAATACAATATATAGTTGCTGTCTAGAAATCTGAATTTCTGTGTTAAACGCTGATGTTAAAACGATCATAACTAGAGCTTCAGAAATCCAAATCGTGCGAATCTTGGTGTTTTGGATAACTAAATCGAAAGACCTACAATTTTATAATAATTTTTGTAACCTTAAATCTAATATAAATTAACTCGGACTGCGTTTTAAAAATGTGTGACGGTGCTGAACAGATTCTGATCTGTTCTACGCGCCGATACGAAAACATGTATATCTTCCAAACCGGTAGTAATATTTAGACGAGACTGAAACTCGCATGTGCATAACACTTAAAGCTATGTTTTCATTTATATTCTAACTTCAAATAACTTTATTAACTAGTCGTACATATCACATATTTACAACATTGTTTTTGGACGTTTCTTGTATACTTATCTCATATCATGTTCTGTAATTGCTTATTTATTTTTATTTATATGACTTGTGATTAAACCATTATATGATAGAATTGAATTGATCTTGACACAACTCAATCATGAATACCTGAATACAATAGGTATACTTGACTCGACTTGACCTGAACCATGAATACGTAATGACCTGACATGAATACATGAACAATTGACTTGAATACTTGAACTCGACTCGATACTTGAATTGCACTCTCTTATGTATTCATGGATTTGGGCAAGACTTGTAATTTTAATCACAGACTTATATACATGGAGTGTTGGGGTAGTTTGAGTCTGAATCCAACAGAATCTCAAGAGTCCCCATAGATCATGAATTCATATCTACTAACACAAGCAAGCTATCATGAGGGCCCGTTTTTCCTTGCTCTTGGATTACAGCCTATTGAGTTCGGAATAGTTCAACACTAGATTGAAGTCCCGTTACTAACATTTGATTCGGGCCCGTGGTTCTCTACCCCTGGATTACAGCCTGTTGGGTTCGAGAACACTCTTGAGATTGATTGACATTTACCCTTGAACTTACGTTAGATTAGTATACCCAAGTAGAGACCTGTTAAGACACTTACATTCACTTCATGTTCGCTATACCTATACTCCACGCCCATAATATACTTGTTTGCCATGCTGATACAGTTGACATACACATTACCATGCATGCTGCCATACATGTTTATATGTTCATGATTTATATTCATGTTATACTTGTTTACTATACTCATGTTATATTGCCATGCTTACATAGTTGTCATTAATATCAACATGTTATACTTGTTCATATTTTATTTCCATTCATGCTATATCACGTGTCACCTTGCATATTCATTTATATACTTTCACATCCCACCATTCTTAGGGACTTACCGAGCGTAAGTTCACTGACGGGCATTCACCCACTTCTTTCTATTCTTGGAATGTTCGTCAGGTGACATTAAGACAGAGAAGATAGAAGTGGTCGAAAAGGAGTACAACCAGTTCACATCACAACCGGACGTCTGGTTTCGTTCAGCTTTTCATTTCATTTCAGCTTATATATGTATGTTTCCTTGTTAAGACTTATCTTATTATCGTATCTTGTATTCAGATATTTTATCAATTGTGAATCTTGAATGTAATAAATCAGAGTTGGATTTCATTATTTTGTTTGTTCTTGTTACTTTATGTTGCTTATAGACGCTTAGCGTATTTATTTCGAGAAACAGCCTTCTCATAATAAATATGTTGCGGGCTTGCCACATCATCGTTTCCATCTACTGGGAAGCGGAGCGTGACACATAGCATATCACCTCACATCTTATTTTCGCTCTTATCTATTATGGTCAAATACTAAAATATAGACAACAAAATATTTAGTAAATCTTTATGTATATTTATTTAAATTTTATTTGGGGGTATATGTATTTAACATTAGATTATCACATCTTGGCCTAAATCTTTATGTATGTGTATTATTCTTTAAAATATATTTTTGGACGAGATTCTGGTAAAATTTGGTGTAATTTGATATTATCTAGGAACCCTAAACTATAATTTATAATATATTCTTTATTATCATATCGTACTCTCTCTATATAAAGTTTTTATTTATTAATATAAAATCTCTCTCCCCCCGTCTCTCTTTCTCTTTCTCTCTCCTCTTGTCTCGTCTCGCTCGAGCCGTAACCTATCCCGTCACTTCATCGTCGTCCACCTCTTCCCTCATCGTCGTCATCATCTCCCGCAACCTCCATCTTCCCCTTTCGATCATCGCGGCCATCAAGCCAACTCCAGCCATCGTTGTTCCCAAGCCAACACCGAACCCATCAATCATCGACAACCTATTGCCACCTCCTTCCTCTTCCCCGAGACCTCACCGCAATCACCAACAGTCATCGCCCCGACCTCCCTCGACGAGCAGTCAACACTTGTCGTCGTCGCCATCGTCGTCTTCATCATCCCTCGCATGCAACTTTATCATCACCTTCCCTCACCAACAATCTTCTTTGCCGGCGCTTCGAACTCAAACCCGTGCTTCCAAACCACGACCGGAGCAACAGATCCTAACCGCATCCCTCAACCTCTCCTCAATCCATTGCTGCAGCTTTTCTCTTCTCTGAGCACAAGCCATCAGCATAACACCCTTGTCGACAGCACCAACTCTTACCGCCATCGCTGATCTTCTTCTTTTCACACATGAGATCCAACCGAGACCTTAGCTTCCCTAGCCGAGCACCAAGATTGGACTTTTCTTCGTGTCATGTCGTGGTTTGCATCTCCGTCGTTTTCGTGTGTGGGTTTGTCTCTGAGGCAAGTATTTACTATTTGCTTTTACATGCTAGTTATGACGACAATTACGTCGTAATATTATTGCATATGCTATGCACACTACAAACTAATACTTGTGTACACTACATAAAATAATTACCATCTTAACAAATTTTATTAGTAACTAACACGTTATCCATATGCTATGTATTGTTATAAACAATGATGTCCTTACTCACTACTACTAATGATAGTATAATATCAATTGTATGAACTGTCAAAATTTTAATATTTACTAACTACAGTACAAACCAGTATTAGACCATCTCCACTAAGGTAATGAATTTGTAATTTCATAATCATTGTTATCGTCTAATAATTTAATATATGCAAGAGTAACTTAAATAAGTTTATGATATTCTACGCATGTATATCTAATTAACAATTTTGATAATCGTGACGAAGAACTATTTTGATACGATCATATCGATATAATGACTTGTAGCAGTTGATATTATCGCATTCGGTACTTCGGGTATCACATCTAGATAACTGTTATAACTACTTTGAAATAAATCTTCAATATGTTGAACTTCGAGAAATGTTAACAATATTACCAGAAAACATAAGGTATTTGCTTATTTATTTACCTATTTGATTTTAACGCTTGTTAATCTATATCAGTCACGATTACCAATATAATGTTACAACTATATTGTCTGCTTTATACCATGACTTGACTATGGTACATGACTGTGATATATATCTTACCTGATTGATTATACCATCCTTGACATGCTTATGACCTACCGCACTGTTACTATTGAGTTATATCGACAATTCCATTAATTGATTTCAAAAACTTGTAGAATGGATAATCTAGAAGCACATATTTTAGGATACACGTGACATACTTATAGCCCACTGTTTTACACCTGTGATTATTATTTACACTCATGTCTTCTTTATAGCATCATATTCTTCTGATTATTACTATTGTTATTTATATTTATGACGCACTGACGTTTGGGTTTTGCATGGTCCAGTTCCTTTGACCTTTTCGTAGAAAGATCATAAGTATTTTAACAAGCATGCTGAGCAGTGAGGAGCTTGATGATCAGTTTTAGAGATACTTAGTTTATTTTATTTCCGTAGTTTAAGTTTATCGTTGTGATCCCATGAAGGACGTGATTTGGATATTTTCTTTATTGGATCTTGTTCGTTTCCGCTATATACATTTCTTGTTTATTATCTATTATGGCAGATGGACACGTGTTAGATAGATTTTATTTGCTGTTTTTGATATCCGATTGACAGCCGTAATGTGACCATGGGAGGCTTTTCCTAGCTATAGCTAGCATGGTTGACTTTATCACATACTGTATTTATGTATTTTGGAAAACGGGACGTGACATATACAATGCAACACATTACATACAAAATTTTAAAATAAAATACGTGCATTTTCACATTTCTAATAAACAATTAGCATTTTGTTGAGTCAAGAAAATCCTATAGAGACATTTGATCCAAAGTTAACAATCTTATCTATCTATATAAAATATATATTATAAAAGCAATATGAGGAATATTCTTTCGTCTGGTTTGGATTTTAGTGGGAAAAAATTGTCATCTAGCCTGTAATTAATCGAAAATTGAAAACTATGTTTTATTTCTTTGATTTATCACCAAGAAATTGAAAATTAATCACCTTAAATCTCAATATTTATCACCTTAAAATTATTTATCAATATTTATCACCCTAAAGTTAATCACCATAAAACTATTCAATATTCAATATTTATCATCCTTTACCTTTGAATTTAATATTTAATTAATTTACTTATATATTTTATTTAGTATGAATAAATATAATTGTTGACCATTGGGTTTGATCTGGCCCAATACCTGCCCATTTGAGTGGATATCATATATATTCATCTATGAGAGACTAGGGTTTGAGATGAGACATACAATATCTAAAGAGAGTTAGAAAATCAACAGAGTCGCCATCTCCTCCATCCTATTCTACTGTGGTTAGCTTGCGTGGTGATCACGTGACGGATTCTCGCTTCTTCAAAGCGTTTGTTTTCCTCTTGTCGTTACTTGGAGGCATAAGGAATCGGATCTACAACGCGATGTGAGTGAGAATAACGATCCAACCAATTGGATCAGGTACATTGGTAAATTTTTAGAATAGATACATATATCTATTTTTTTAATTACACCTTGATGTAGAGATTTTTAGTTTTGTTGATGTGAAATTACCCACGAAACAAAAGGCGAGATAAATTTGTTTTAAAAGATTGGATCTTTTTTTTGTGTAAAAGGGAAAAATTTAATTTTCTCTCTTTTAGTGAGAAATAATGGCGGCTAGGTCGCAAGATTTTTCAAACCCTAACCCTATTTTTGGATAAAACTTGAGACCAAATATATATATATTTTTTGGATTTTGGTTGAGAACCAAATGTTTTTTTTTTGATTTTGGTAGGGGACCGAATGTTTTTTTATAACAAAATAAAATTATCGAAAACAAAATAAGTTTTTTTTATTTTTTTTATTTTTCAGATTTTTAAAAAAATAATCCAGAAAAGTATTTACAGTTTTTTTGTTGCAGATTGTGGCCCCGGGCCAGCCAGGCCTGCCCGCAAGCCGGGCCTGAGGGCCCAGCCCAGGCAGTAGCAGACCCGTCCCCGTGCCAGGCTGGGCCCTAGCCTAAAGTCCAATCACAGAATAAAAAAAAAATATATGAACCATGAAGGCCGGGATGCACAGTTCATATAATGCAGGCCGAGCCTACGCAGTTAATTGTTTTTATTCCTAAAATTTCCAGAAAAACCAGATAAATTCCAGAAAATTCTAGACAATTAAGAAAAATTATTTTATGTGTTTTCTTAATTTTAGGAATTTCCCACTCAAGTTTTGGGTTAGTTGAAGGTTTTCACTGTTAACTCTGGGAGTTATATTTTTCGAAAAAATATTGTTTGACCACCAAAAGTTTCAAATTCTATTCTCACATAAAATCTTGGAGATTTGATGGGAAGTTGTCCGGTGGGAGCGCCTGGGGCGTATCACGAAAAAAAGAAAACCCTAATAAAACGGATAAGATTATATAGGGTGGTTTAATGAAAAATGATAAATGTTAGATTTTGCATTTATGATGTGCATGGCATGCCTAATATATAAAGACGTATATAACATTTTTTTAAGAATCTGATAAATTTCAGGTGTGAGATTTTGAGAAAAGACGTGAGTTCAAATTCAACTATCCAATTTACTCCGTTTTTAGTAAATCTATAATTCCGTTATTCAATTATTTTAACAAGATCTTAAATTTAATACTTTTAAAAGATGTGGTTGGGGCCATAGGTTTTCCATCTCTTTCTTCGGGATAGTAAATTTATTATTGTTGTTAAGATGGGTTGAAAACGAAGCGTTTTTTGAAAAAAAAAACGGTACTCCATTATATGCCATAGTTTTAAAGCATCCATAATAAAGTCAAAATATCGCCAGTTTCACCAGAGATGAGATGGTAAATGACGATAACACAATGAAACAGAAACATTAGTTTAATATTATATGAACAAGCTAAAAGACTTTGGACACTAATGAGAAGGAGGCAGCGATATAGCAGGGCTATACGACAAAGCACTATCGAGGTGGCAACGATGTAGCAGGGCTACACGACGAAGCACCATCGAAGTGTAAGGTATGGCACTAGGGTCGCTACGATAGCAGACCGCGACGGAAAACACAACAAAAAATTGTCAAATTTAGCACCATATCTTAATGCAAGATCAAACAAAATACTAGAGTTGTAACAAAACCAAGAGAGGGGGTTATAAGCCACATTCTTTATAGCGCGTTAGCCACTTCTCCTTGGACACTGTCTAGTTTCTATCGGTGTCACGAATAAGCTCGGTGGCCGACCATCTCGTCAAAGAAGATCCACATGAAAGAATATATCTGAAGCTTCAACTTCACTATTTTAGTGAAGTACTAGCTCATAAACTTGCTATGATGTATGAGGTAGTGATGATGTGAATTTTCCTTCAACTCTATGGAAAAAATAGAGAGGAAGAAGTGTAGCTCTTGAAAACAATGAGAAGAGAAAAGGTTGTAGAGAATTGTGTGCAAAAGAAAAGGAGGGTGTGCGTATATCACACATACACTCCCCTTTTTTTCCTTCTCTTCTCTTCTTTTCTTTTCCTTTTATCTGATATATATCCACGCTCTCTCACCCATATCCCTATCCAAATAGAGTGTGGGACCCACATGCAAATATGTCATTATTTGACAAAGTAAATGTATTTGTATCAAAATACGAATACATTTTGTATCAAAATACGAAGCATGTATTATATGTGTCCTGTACATAAAAATGAGAGACTGTATACGTATCTATATATATATACGTATTATATATCCACATACATAACAATAATATATAATTATAAAAAGAAGAACGCATGTATCAAATACATACACTTGTTACGTATCGTATACATAACAATACATCGGTATCAAATACCATTAATTTAAAAAGAGCGTGTATCTTATACATAATACTAGAAACCATATCACATATCCGGTTGTTAAGTCAACATTTGACTTAATATTCCGGCTTAGGAATAAGCCGGCTAGTATTATCCACCGTCCGATTAAATTACGCGTATCTCATACTCGTATTCAATCGAACACCCATACGTATCCCCATACGCATGATACATCATCATTTCGCCTAGGCAACCACTTTTGTTGTGGGACTCTAAAGACCTGACAATACGTTGGTAGTAAGTCAAATAGGATTATATCCGATTGAATCTGAAATACTTTCAGATTCAATTCCCTCACGGGTTAACCTACAAGCACGTCAGCGGTACTAGCTGTACGTAACGGCTACCCAGGTCGACGAGAAAACTCATCCGAACCCAACAAAGCTTATAACCGACGAATGTCATACAGCTTGGTCTCTTCGTCAAAAAGTATTTTATACCGGGTCTAGGGGGTGGAAACTGTCAGACCCTTAGTAACCCGATAAGTCGTGTTGATATATAACTCATAACCACATTGAGATACAATTGATAACATTTATCAGTTTATCTCAACCACCCTAGTCAAGGATTTCTGGTTATGGTTAATCATGCACTGCGACATCAACTCTCTAGATCGGGGAAAGACGAATCTTTTCGATCGCTCACTGCCTCCATGTGCTTCGGGACTATACCCAACTAAAACCTATTTGCACGACTCTGTAGAGCCGTGGTAGGATAGTAATCTAAGTATAGTGGGAACACACATGAGACACCGTGGCGATCTCAGGTCGAGGGACTACGCTGTACTATCGTCACCAAAGAATTGCTACCTGACATTGGTATATCACCAATTAGGAGTTCTCGGTGGGTCCGTCCAGTGTAACTCATCTGATGAGCACATGTATACAATCCTCGGTGTCAAACACCAATAGCTATTGGACCAGCTATCGCCCTAAAACCGGGTCAGGAAACGTACACACTAGTCAAAACTGGAGTACCGATGCCCAGTCTCGATACTCCAACGACTAGGGACATTTAAAAATGTGCTTATTTATTACCTAGGTCCCAGTAGTATGATCTTTATCATTGCAGAGTATTTTCGTCACCCCATTGAGATGGGAATACGCGTGCTTGTCAGGCGTATACAAATTTCCCCTGCCTAGGGTAGGCTGGGGTTTATTGATTATGGGGATCCGAATCTCCGGTAGCCGTGGATTAAGCTGTCGTTAATTACCCCCCGCTTTTGGAGTTAGGGAATCTCCGATTGACGGGTAAAAATGGTCATGCGAACTCAATGTGCTGTGTGCGTGTGTTTTGAAAGGGTCTTGGATATATCGGGGGCCTCGCAGAGTTTACGGGGGTCCCGCTATCCGGATAGTAGGCTAGGAGTCAAGGGGGCTAGCATCCCCCTTGCGAGGTGTAGGGTACCATCCTGTTAGAATTTTTTTCTAACGGGGGACGTGTTTTGAGTGTGGAGCGTGTAAAAAAAGAAGGGTGAGGAGCGTCCTAAAGATCCATGAGGCAACACGTGGGCGCCCACGCGGTCATGTGCCAGGCGCGCGGGCACCGGGCACCAGCAGGTCAAGTGAGCGGCTCACGACCGCCGGGCGCCAGCGGGTCACGTGCGTGGCACGTGATCGCTGGAAACACCAGCGGAAGAAGGGATTAAGCCTTTGGGTTTGGAGTTGAACTCCTGAACAGAAATTGGGTGTTGATTTGGATTTAAACTCCCAAAAGGCTTGGATTTGGAGCTAAACTCCTAATAGGTTTGGATTTGGAGTTAAACTCCTTTGAGAATTTGGATTTTAGAGTTGAACTCCTCAAAGATCTTCAGAGATGATCAAAGGGGACCCCTTTCTTCTCTTTTGAGCCTTGAATCCTCCCAAAGTGGGATATTTGGAGGCGGGTCTTCTTCCTCCTCCTTTCTTTTGCCGGATCTTAGAGAAAAAGGGAGGTGGGATTAAAAATCTCCCTTTCAAGATTTGATGGGAGATCTGAACTACTCTTCAAGGGTTTTATGGTAAAACTTTATTTGGTTTTTTGAGAAAAAGTAAGCTAAGCTTTTGATTTAATTGGAAATCAAAAAAAAAAGGGAGAACTTGAGAAAGAGGAGATGGAGGCACAAACTCTAGAAATTTTATGGGGAATCGATTATGTTTCATTTCATCATAATGTTGCCTTATATAGGCTTACAAATTTACACATAGCCCCTTGGGCTTTACAAAATGACATTTTGCCCATCCCATGCCTTATGTGCTTATTTATTTTTGCACATGAGCCATGGGCTTTACAAAATATTGGCTTTATACCCATTTATTTTACATTCATTCATGAAAATTATGCCAAACCTATTTATTGCCTGATAATTATTCTTTTGGCATGGGAAGGGCCGGCCTCTTCATGCTCGGGCTTAACTTGGGCATGGGCCCACTTGACCCCGGCTTGGTCCCACTTAACTTGGAGTTGACTTTGATTTTGACTTGGTCAACCGGGTTGTAATTTTTTACCCCAACAAAATGTCCCCATCAATAAATGCACACCGCGTATATGGGTTGTGTGCATAAAATTGATGGATCTTGTTTCATGGGAAGTTTGACTTTGAGATGGAGCATCCTTCCGGGGGCGGAGCATCCTTCCGGGGGCATAATTCTGGGGGTCGGAGCATCATTCCGATGTCCGGAACATAATTCTAGGGGGTCAGACCATCATTCTGATGTACGGAGTATAATTCCATGAGCATAATTCCAGGATCGGAGCATCTTTCTCGGGGCGGAGCATCCTTCCGGGTGCATAATTCCGTGGGTCGAAGCATCATTCCGAAGTGCGGAGCAAAATTTTGGAGATCGGAGCATCATTCCGATATGCGAAACATAATTCCGACACGTGGTTTAGGGGCGGATCATAATTCCGACACGGAATAGGTATATTCGGAGACGAAGCATGATTTCGACGCAGGTTTCCAGGACGAAACATGATTTTGACGCAAGGTTCCGGTATGAAACGTAATTCCGACACGGGACAGGTGTACCCTGAGACGAAGCATAATTCCGACGTAGGGTTCTGGGACGAAACATAATTCCGACTGTAACATTTTGGAAAATTATAAATATTAATTTATAATTTTAAATATGAATATAATGAGTTTACAAAAATAATATCGCATATGAATTTTAGTATCGGATTGATATCCGCAAAAATGTAATTATTTTGGTAAAAATGAAGAAAATGTGTGATACCCTAAAAATGATATTTTAATTGTTTTAACATAACATGAGATTTTATTATAAGATAATAGTATTTAAGTATTATACTAAGTGTTTTATTTCTTTTAAAATCAAGAATTTAGATTTTTGTAACATGGAGGTATTTTTTTAAAAAGGTTTGTTTTATTTTTATGAGGGTGGGTATATGTTTAGCTAGTTAGTTAACCCTCACAACCAACACACCCACACACCAACTCTCTTCCCTCCACGTCCTCCTTATACCTTTACACCTCCTACTTACTCTACACATTTTCTACACTCTACCAACAAATGCTTATGATATCTCAATTCTCAAACTGAACAAAAAATCATTCTCCTTCAACCTTATCTCAAAATTTTACCCTTCACTCAAAAGCCATGAATTCCTTCATCAAACTTATGCATACCATCAAGCTTGAGCCACTACAACTTCAAGAAAGCTCAAGCAACCAATTCATGAGCTGGAATTCCCTTGTGCTCCATCCTTATATGTATATCTCACTTCCTTTGCAAGTTCATTTTTTTGTTACATATCTGTTTTTAGTGAGCAATATCAGAAACTAGAACTTTTATGATATTTGTGAGTGTAAACTTGAATCTGGAACTACTAGGTTAGTCTATTAGAAAAACTAACAAGACTAGGATATGATGAGATCATTAGGAGTTAACACTTAAAGTCGGAGCCCCTAATTCTCTAATTCACCCAGCGGTTTTCCTAATAGGATCGTCGCCACCGGTTTTTCTATGTAGTGGCATTTTGAGTTTTGGTTAGTAGCTTACGTTGGTGATAATATAAGCTACTGTATTATTTGATTTGTCTCAGATTTTATATAGAGAAATCTGAGAGTGTTCTAATAAGGTTTTAGCAATGTTTTCGATATTTTTAATACGGTTTTTCGTATTTCTGTACCGCGACTGATATATTGATGTTCGTACATTAATGTCAGAGGTATTTGGTCGTTTTTAGAGTAAGTAAGTTTTAAGTTCTAACCTATGGGTGTTTATCTCATTGTTTTGGTTTTGATATGATATTTACGCCGATGTGTTATAATTACGATTATAGGCACAATCGCGGAAGTTTTCGAGACGGCAATGACGGACAAAGCAAGCGTGGATTTTGACTAGCTCGACAGGTGAGTAGATTTATATCTATGGGGGAAGTCGGGTGGACGGCGTATAGCATCCCTACAACCATTTAACTAGGATAGTTATGTTATCTAGTTAGTTTTTAATGATATGTTAGATAACTTAGCTAATTGTATTGATGTTAGTTTGCATCTAGTAGATTAAACAAGTGGTTATATTTGATATATGTTTATGATGACACACGTATGTGACGATAGATCCGTACGATATGGATATGATATTGTACGTGAGACCATACCGTACTTGTGATGATGAGGAGAGCGTGCCGAATACGGCCAAGTGTCATTTGGACTCGTGGAGTCATGAGTATCCCTAGTTGGGACATTACGTTTAATTGAGCTATACTCTTTTAAAAACCAACGTTTCGTTTTCTCTTTTAAATGATAAATGACAAGGATGCGATGCTATTTTCCAAAACGAATATCTATTTTAACTTAATGCAGCTTCTTTATTTCAAAATAACGTTTCATTCCATTTTCAAAGATAATGGTATAGCTCATAGCAATTAGTTACGTTAATAATTAGGCGATATACGTATATTTCCTTTATATGTTCGCGATACGCTTACCGATTGTATAAGTTCTCTTTTAAATGAATACACTAATAGAATACTACACAACTACCAATGAGTACTGTGTTGTACGAGCACAAATACATATGTTACACTACACCTTCTTGGTACTGTCATGACACTGTAGGACCGCTATACCACGCGATGTGTATGTAAATGCCGATATGAGGCGTTATGAATTCCCTATATCCGGAAAATTGGATTGTAATTATATGCTACGTATATGGGTAGAATTACTTTCTGCTTTAAGCACTTATAGAACACTTGCACAAATACTAATGATTGCCATGTTGCACAAGCACAGACGCGTTTGCTACACTACACATCATTCGTATTGCTATGACACAGTAGAACTGTTACGTTGTTTGCACGACTGACTATACTTACGTTCGATACCTTTATTACCTGCTAAGTTATTGCGAATATCGGTACCATGGGTATTCGTATTTGATCCTTATGAGTTTTATGATATTTTTACTTCGATGATATATATCAGTGGTATGGGACGCTGCTATATATATATATATATATATATATATATATATATATATATATAATCATCAGATTGATATATGCAATTCTTCTTCTTCTTTACTTGATATTTCTGGATACGATGAGTTGACATCCACCATGAGTTTTATGTTTTCTGATTTGATTTTATTTTGAACCGAGTGGAGGGCTATACGGTTACGGATGTGCTACATATTCGGACCGAATGGGGGGATATACAGTCGGATACATGGTGGACATGGTCAAAACCGAGGGGCAGGAAAGCCGCGATAGAGGCGGGGAGCTTAGCGAGGACACTCGATACCGGAGATAGATATAAGCCCGGCGGATATCCAGGGGATACTGACCGGGGCTAGGGATATTGAGAGGAGACAGATATGATGAGATGGTGTCGATGATATCTGGATTTGCGTGTAAGTGATGGACACGAGAGATTCGATGATTTTGCGTGCCGGTGATGGATACGAGAGATATGATGATTTAGGGTGTCGATACCGGACATCCATATATTGATGTTTTGCGATCATTCGAGATATGCGTTATAGTAGCCGATCAGGATTGATCTGGGGGACAGTACCTGAATACTATTTTACCTGTTGATATATATAAAAGGGTTTATAAACGAGCTATAGTCTCATTATTTTGACATGTCTCGGCTGGACAGAGGATCTTTTAAACTGTAAATCTCTTAAAACTCTTTACTAGACAGCAAGACGTATATCTTAAATAAGATACCTATTATACTTCATACTATTACGTCTGCTTTTATGCCGTGACATACGTATTCCGCAGCTATTTTAAGAAGAGGTTTTACATACATATTTCGGCTACCTTATAGGTTTATACCTGGATACAGGTTATATACATCTAAGATGATATATTTGGGTTACGTGATGGATAGTATTGCATTTTAGTACCTATACATCATATATATATATTAGTACAAGTTGTGATAGTACTATACTTATGACCTAGGATATCGTTGTGCATTTCGATTTCTACCTTGTGATAAACTTCAATCCACTGAGTTGGAAACTTACCCCCGTTGTGCCCCAGTTTCTTGCAGGATATACCGCTCGGATCATCAGCGGCTTGCGGCACACACTTCTTTTCGGTGATTGCTTTGGTAGGTGAGATACTGTTGTATCGTACCCACACTTGTGTGTGTGTGTGTGTGTATTCTTTTGTATCTAGTAAAACTCCATCAACCCATAACTTGTAAAATTGTGGACTTAGAAGCGAGACTTAGAGTTATGTATTTGTGGGAGTCGCACTCATTGGAGTCGACCTTTTTATTCTTGTTGTTTATTATTTCGCTTTTCTTTTCTTCGCCATTAGGCATCGTATTTTAGCTGCGTGGTTGCTCCGCCGTTTGGTCATGGAAGCTAGCTCCCGTTGGGATGTTTTTTATATTAGTATGCTTGTTATTCAAAATTTACAAAGGAGGTGCTGCCGATTTTTAAAACGTCATAGATGCTTTTCAAACATACTTATTTAGACTTAAATGAATATTTTCAACTAATTTCATCTAATGACTATTTTAAACTTCACCTCCAATATTTTCGTAAAAAGGTTTAGATTCCGGGTTTTCGGCTTACTTGGACTGCGTTGACGTCTTTCGATGTCACGTGATTTAAGTGCCGTCACATGCCACTTTCGGGTCGTGACACCGATACGGGGCGGGCGTATCCTGAGACAAAGTATAATTCCGACTTAGGGTTTCTGGATGAAACATAATTCCGACATGGACATGCATATCCTGAGATGAAGCAAAATTCCAACGCAGGGTTCCGGGACGAAACTTAATTTCGACATGTACAGGTATATTTTGAGACGAAATATAATTCCGATGCAGGGTTCCAGGACAAAGCATAATTTCGACACGGGACAGGTGTATCTTAAGACAAAGTGTAATTCCGACTCAGGGCAGACATTCTGAACGAAGTATAGTTCCGATGCAGAGGTTGATTCCAAGGAGAAGTATACTTCTGAGAAGGAAGGTGGATACTCCGAGGCGAAGCATGATTTTGTCACAGGGCCACATTTTGAGACGAAGCATGATTCCAATGCAGAGGTAGATATTCTAAACGAAACATAGTTCCGATGCAGAGGTTGATTCCCATGTGAAGCACAATTCCAACAGGGAAGGTGGATACTCCGAGGCAAAACATGATTTCGACACGGGACACATTCTGAGATTAAGCATGATTCCGACGCAGAGGTAGACATTCTGAACGAAACATAATTTCGATGCAGAGGTTGATTCCCAGGCGAAGCATAATTCCGAGAGGAAAGGTGGATACTCCAAGGTGAAGCATGATTTTGACACGGGACACATTCTGAGACGAAGTATGATTCCAACGTAGAAATTGTTGGTTGACTTGATTCCGAGACAGAGTTTGACTCCGATGAGGATGTCGCCGGTTGACTTGATTCCAAGGCGGAGTTTGATTCCGACGGAGAGGTCGTTGGTTGAGTTGTTGATTTGATTTGATTTGGGAGTTTCTTATATGTCCAGTGAGGATTTTGAGCTTGAGACTTAGAGTTTGGGTTTTTGTTTGGCGTCAACATCGCTATACTGGAATATAGTACTAGGAACGAATCATCATTTGCCGTGGAGAACATGGGATTTGGGTTTTGGTTTGGCATCAGCATCGCTACACTGGAATATGGTACCGAGAGCGTATCATCATTTGCTGTAGAGAACATGGGATTTGGGTTTTGGTTTGGCATCAACATCGCTACACTGGAATATAGTACCAGGAGCGAATCATCATTTGCCATGAAAGAATTCGAGGATTTTAGTTTTGGTTGGTATCAGCCTCACTACACTGGAATATGGTACCAGGAGTGAATCGTCATTTGCTATGAGGGGATTTGAAGACTTTGGTTTTGGTTTGGTATCAGTATCGCTACACTGGAATATGGTACCAGGGGCGAATCATCATTTGCTGTGAGGGGTTTCCCTCGTTCCCAGTTTAACGACTTAAGGGTTATCTGTTCCCAGTTTAACGACTTAGAGATCATTTGTTCTCAGTTTAACGACTTAGGGGTCTATTGGATCAAAAGTTTGGAATTTTGGGGTTGGGGTCGGCATCACCGTTGCTAACACTGGGGCACAAGTTCCAAAAGCGATTCATCATTTGTCTTTGTCTGTTGAGGAGCGATGCCTTAGGAGACGAGTTTAGGTCCCTATCACCTAAGGCTTTTCAATTTTATGAGCCGTAAGGGTCCCATAAAAGCAGTTTCTCCCTACGAGTCAAAAGGATCTCGTTGGTGTTTTTTCTCCCAAGGAGTCATGGGGACCCCCAAGTGTGTTTTTCCTCTGCGAGTCATAAGGATCCCACGCTGGTGTTTTCTTACGAGTCGAGAGGATCTTGTAAGCTTTGTTCTCCTCATGCATCGTGAGGACACATGAGTTGGTCTTCCCAAATAGAGCATAATTCCAATGGCGGAGACCGGCCGCATGGCTGGTGATTGCGGTGGGGCATGGGTGTGATTTAGCTTGTTTATGCCCGTGGATTGTCTACGGCAGTCAATTTGGGGACTGGCCGTAGGACCGGAAGAATTTGGGGAATTTTGTCAGCGTCTGCATCGCTAACACTGAAATATGGTTTCAGGAGCGACTCATCATTCGTCTTTGGAGGGATTTGAAATATTTATTTATATACACATTCTTTTTTTTACCGCGATTGCTCCATCATTTTAGCTTTTCTTATCGCGAAGGTCGCTATTGCCCCATTATTTCGGCTATTTATTCGCGGTTGCCCCATCATTTTGGCTATTTATTTATGGTTGCCCCATCATTTCGGCTTAATCTTCATTTTTTACTCGCTGATTTTTATTGCGAGTTGCCCAATCATTTTGTCTTTATTTTCATTTTTTACTCGCTGATTTTTATTACGAGTTGCCCAATCATTTCAGCAAGACGGCCTACGCGGCCCGTCTCCGGTTTTCGGTGGTAAACAGATTCTGGCACGCCCGGTGGGACCTTTTCCTCTTTCCACTCCACACTTCGTGTGTCGTGTTCGCAAACGAATCGCGGTTTAATATGGTTGCCCTTGGATTCGAGGTGCTAAGATTTGGTGTCTTGTTCCGTGCACAAGAGAAGATGACGTCGATGGCTTCCAACTGCACCAATTGCAACAACAACTCCCACTCTGTCCCTGCTGGAGGAGTAACTTATGGGCCCCAAGCGGCCTCCATCTTCGCAATGCCAGTGGAACAGATGACTTAGTCTACCACTAGACTGTTCTTCGGGACCATGCTCCCGCCAATGAGCTTCAATGCTTCGATGCCATCATGAGAGGCTCCAAAGAAGACGGTTTTCGATCGGCTTGCAACTATCACGTCCCCTCTCAACGGGTCGCCCAAGTCTACCGTCTCAGTCTTCGACAGGCTAAGCCAAAACTCAAGTGGGCCCGCGAAGAAGCCCGCGATACCTGAAGAGGTCATCTCGAAGCGGATAGCCATTCCAGCTCCGGTACACGAAGTCGTCAAAGCGGCTTCTCCTTTTAAAAGATCGGTCTTCACAAGACTGTCCGTTCCAATTCCCGCTTCGGGCGAAGTCATCAAGGCCGCTCCCCCTATCGAAAGATCGGCCTTTGCAAGATTGACCATTCCCTCTCAGCGGACGTCGGTCTTCGACGGGCTGTCACCAACAACACCCCACCAGAGTAGGGGCACGACGAAGCCGCTCCCGTAACTGAACCATTCCCATCTGCACGGCATGCTCGACGTCGCCACTGGCGCCGAGTAAGGAAGGCTCGGGGCAGTTCCCCCTCTGGACTTACCCACCAGCTTCAATGGTGGAAGTTGATGCTGCTATTCCAATTGGGAACAGCTTTGAACTTCTCAGGAGGGTGCGCAAGAACTCTCTAACCGCTGTATTGAAGAAGCCTCCTCCGCCTGCTGAAAGCATGACACAGGTGAAGCCAGAACAGCCTCCTCAACAGTTGTCCTCTAAAATCCACGGAGTTTGGCGGAAAGTGCAAGACTCTGTAATTGACAAAGATTACACTCGCCGACTAAAGAAGACGAAGGCTCGGCAAGAAGAAGATCATCCCTCCGTCGTACCACGGAAAGTATCATCTACGTGGGTGCCTGCTACAACGGCCCCTTTAACTTCGGCTTCCCACAAAAAGAGAAGGCCTGAGAATCTCCCACCACCGGTGACAAATTCTGAGTGTGATGGATTCAAACACCCCAAGTCTGGGGGCATGGTTGTGCATACCATCTACATGGTATCCGGAAAAGAGGATAACCGTACTTCCATGGGTCATCGACCACTTACACGGTCTGTGACAAAAGCTCAAGAGCAACAACAAAAGCCCCAGGAGATGCTGACAAGGATGACCGCACTCACCGGGCAGAAAAAAGCCCGGAAGTATCGTCGGAACAACGCCAGGAGCAGGAAACCGACACTAAATTCCTACGGAGGATTCTTGAAAAGAAAGACAAAGAGGCCGTGGAATAAACGACTAATATAAAATAAATGGCGCTTCTCTTCCAAGACATAGTGGGGATGATGATCCAGCCGGATACTCCAGCTGAAGACCCTCCAGTAATCATCGAAGACGACAGATGGGAGACATCAAACCCTCCCCCAGCTTTATCAGCAGCCAGAGAGGAGACGATCTCTAAAGCTATCCTTGATGACTACATAGCTCTACAAATACGTGCTCATCAAGCGAACGAAGTGGCAGGACAAGTCATCAGAACTGGGCGACCTTATCCGGGCTGGTACGACCAAATTAAGTACCCGCCAGGATATACAATCCTCAAATTCCATGTATATAAGGGGACGGGAAATCCGCATCAGCACGTTGCTCAATTCAGAGCTTTGTGTGGTAATACCGGGGGCGATGACAAACTATTGCTTCGCCAATTTGTCGACAGCTTGGCGAAGACAGCATTTGAATTAACAAGTATTGAAAGTAAGTTGCTTCATCAAAGTTTTTTTAGTGAAGCTATAGCCTAAGTTGGGGTTCCTTCGCATGGATCATCTTCGGTATGGTCGATCGGCGAGCAAGGTTGTTCTCAGAGGACTTGGAGCCTATACGGGGTCTTCCATGATTAGGTGGACATGATACAAAGGTTGTAGCATCGCATAACCCTTTCTAGATTTCCCTTTGCTCTCTTTTAGTTTGCTAGTTCTTGTGTTGGGATGATTTCTTGGGTTTGGATGCTTATGCTTGCATAATTTTTTTTTCATCGCTTCCGCTTTGGCCGCAATTGTTGCGGTGCAAGCATACGCAACCTAACATGATATCAAAGCCTCCCAAAAACTAGAACTAGGTGTGCAATAGTTTCGAAACCGACCGTATTGTGTTTCAATTTCAAGTCTCTGTTCATTTTTGAAAACGACTCGCCTGGGTCGGCCAGACAAGGAGTTTTGGTCTCTTGGTTCCACCAGAGAATTCAAATTATAGAAACATGATTTTTGGTGTATGCTATTTTGCCCCAGATTTCTGTTTCTTCACTTGGTGCTTTCGGGCAACACGGAAAAAGTTTTGATCGAAACTATAACATCATTTATGATCTCCATATGTTGATATGTATCGGTTAACGTCGTCAAATTGATAGATGATAAATTTGACGTGGTTACACATAGTGAGTCTACTATGTTGGTGTGTTGATTTAGATCGAAATGTCGCAAACAAATAGCCCCACGAGTGAATGTTTGTAATGTTATTGGATGTGTTTCATATTCATTCATGTATTATGCCAAATGTATATTATTTTGCGGGACAAGCGGTCAGATTGTGGCCGTTGTTGCCGATGTATGTATTATTCTTTTTTGGGATGCGACCGGGTTGAGGTCGTTGTTGCCGTTACATATAATACAGGTTTTACCCCCACAGAGAAGCGCTCAAGCTGCCAGGTTCTAGAATGCTGGAGGTGACCATCACAAAGAGTTGAGACCTGGACCGCCTCGTTCTAGAATTGACGGGTTGCTCGCCGTGCTTATAGGAGGTATAAGATAGACCTGCGATGGAGTGCTCGAGCCGTCGGATTATAGAAAGAGTCGAGTGGCCCCCTCATGGAGTTGAGGCCGGGTTGCTTCGTTTCTTGGATTAGCGGGTGGCTCTCCTCGCTCGTAGGGGTCTTGGTTTGGCTGTGTATGGGTTATTCACATGAATGGGAAATGTCGTGTTTCGTTTGTGGCTCAAACGAAATGCGGTATTCTTAGGAAATCCGACTATTCCATTTTTGTGATGTTTACCACATGCTTGTAATGTGATTACCTTCCTGTGATGATGTTTACCGCATGCCTGTAATGTGATTATCTGCATGTAATGATGTATATATATATGCTGATATATATGATATATATAGATAAATGGTTATATATGTTTTGCATCCATGCTAACCCTGCCTCCGCCCTGTCGTAAGTTAAGTAATCTTACGGTGAAGACCCGATGCCCCGTGGCAAATGCAGCTGGCATAGATAGAATTCTATTATTTCTTTTCATATCATACTTTTTCTGTAATGGTGTGAGAAGATACTAGATAATTTGTGGTTATCTAAATGATGGGATTGCATTAATTCTGATTAATGCAAAGAAAACAAACCTAATATATGTTGTATGAACCAACTTTTTCTAAAAAGAAATTATAGCCATATTCTTTTACTTTGTATAGTTGTAACAACTCCAATTTCAATGAACAAAAAAATTATTTAAAAGTTAATGTACAAATGGAGTATTTGCAATCATGTGTACACTATAAGTATTTGAATTGCTTTTGAACAGCAAGAAAGCACTTGTAGCTCATTGGTAAAGCCTTGCACTGCTGTGACGTAGCCCCTGTGATCGAATCCCCCCAGCCACATATCTTTTTTTGTTGATTTTTCTTATAATCTTTTAGAAGCCCAAAGATTTACACGTGAACTACACGTAAAATGAAGAGTCACAGATTAAACAAACATATGCACTGAGGAATATGATACGACATGGACACATGGCAAAATCCCTAGCATCCAACTCATCACTTGGACAGGCAAGATCTTCAGCCAGGACCGGCACCGCCGGGCCCCCCGTAGGGGATGGTCCCCAAATTTCCCCCCTGGCACCCCTTCGCCTATCCCACTACCCTCATATTGTTTGTTTACTCTGCAATTATCCAGAGAGTGTAATCTCACTCTTTAATTCTAATTTTAATGCATATTTTTAATGCATTCTTTAACCCTCAAAACCCTAATTTTCCCTATAAATACCACACCACATTTCACCCCTTCTTACTCAGAATTTCATTACAAAAACTTTCAAAAATTTCCAAGTCCCAAGTTGTGCAAGTGGAGTTAGCAAAGAGTGAAGTTCCGATGACGTTTCGAGGAGAATCCGGCGACGAAACGATGCCCCAACGGTTCCTAAAGTTTCCTCCTCCTCTCTTCCTTCTTAATAGCTTGTAAGTCCCCACTCTTCTCCTCCATTTCTATTCTAAAACTTCTCTTTTTTCAAACTCGTCGGAAGCGGAGTTTTTCCGACTTCCGATTCAATTTTCTTTAAAAACTCAATTTTTCTTAAATAATAAAATACCATATTCTTTCATAATGTTTAACAAACATAAATAAACATATTAGAACAAGTTTCATCTCAAAATAATTAATGTTGCAATTTTTATTTCACTTTTACAGTAAAATACCATCATGTTACATAAAACTTGTAAATATTCAATTTAACCGTATTACCTTTAGAAAACTCACGAGATAATGACCTACCTCATCACAACACACATTTTGGATATAGCACGATGAATTTTGGGAATCTAGTTTATGGGAAAATATGCTTTTTCGAATAAATATCTTAAACAATTAAAAATCGTTTTCTTTAAAAAGGGTGTTATTTAATTCCGTGCAATTGCACCTCTATAACCCATTTTGGGGAACCCCGATCGGGATGGTGCGGGTTATCGCATATTCTCGGGCCTAGTAGAGCGAGATGCAGACCTCCGCAAGGAGTATTCGATCTCGATAGAATTTTTAATGCAATTTTGAAGAAAATGAGATTTCTACAAAATAAATAAAATTTATTTTTATTAAATATATATAGATATATATTATCAAAAGATCTATTTTAAATATATTATACAAATATTTCATGTTTTCTAAATCAAGGGAATCACCATTTCATGAAACTACCATTACAGTTCAATACAAATTCCAATATTTCATTAAAATACCATATACAATGAAAACTAGGTTCTACTCACTAGAAAATTTCACTTTTATAAAATATACATTTATGAAAATCCTAAAGACGATAATTAATACTTGAGGTGTATTTTGAAATTATATCAAAACTATTTTTACATAAAATCCCCTCAAGTTATATTAATTTACAATAAGGACCTTAGTAAACATAGATTTAAGCGGGACCGATTCTCTTGAGCCTCAGGGAACCGGAAAATATGGGTGCTTGCCTATCTGTAACAACTCCATTTTTAATGTACAAAGAATTGATTTAAGTTCAAAGTATGCTTGAAGTATTTAATGTTGTTGATACCTCTTTAAGTATTTATTTCACACCATAATTACAAGAAGGAGCTTGTAGCTCATTGATAATACCTTGTATTGCTGAACTAAGCCACCAGAGTTCAAATCACATACCCCACATTATTTTTATTATTATTTTGTTTTAAAATTTTTAGAATATCAACAGTCAACACGTGTTTTCTCACAAAAACCCCCGCTACCCATGAAAAGTTAGATGTTCCAGTAGCTACCCCAGATTCCGGCACCCCGACTCGGCCGACTCGGGCCGGCGCCGCCGGCCGGACTTGGCCGGTCGGCCGAGTCGTCAACATCAAAAACATGTCTTTTGGAATTCCCTACCTCACTGTATACTCTAAATTCTGTAATAATTTCCAGAGAGCCCATTAACTCCCATTCAATCCATTTTTAATACATTTTTCCTATTATTTTTACATTTTTAATTAAAAACCCTACACCTACCATAACCCTAGCCTAACCCTATAAATACACCCCTACCTCCTACCCTCTCATCCCAAAATTCTGAGCCCACTCTCTTAAAATCTCAAGAAAACCTTGTGTATTTTAGAAACGAGTGAAAGGCGAAGCGCCGACGAAAACGACGACGAACTTCCGGTGATCGTGCTAGGAACTCGTGGCGATGAATCGACGCACCGGCAAATCCCCTACTTCCCTCTCACTCTCTAGTGTTGTCCAAAACCGTAAGTCCTTTTCTATTTCTCCTTTCTGTTCTAAGAAATACGGATTTACAAAACCCGACGGAATCGGCACAAATCCGATTTCCGATTCGGTTTTCTTATAAACTCCACTTCCCATTATTTCAATTATGTTTAAACACTATCATGTTAACTATTAAACACTAAACAACTAAAATGATCAAAGTTAAATTCATAAAATGATAGCTATTTCCATTTTACCGTATTTTCACTTAAATACCACATTGTTTCACTATGCCTTTAACTCCATTAAAATTGCTATACCTTTAAGTAGATCACGAGGTAATGACTTACCTTCTCATACACTCATATGCAAACATAGCACGCTATCTCGAGAACATAGAATACGGAAAACAAAACAATTTCATTTAAATACCATTTACTTAATAAAAACCAAATTTTGATACATCTTTATAAATAAATAACTTTTGGAACTAATAAAAAATATCTAGACTCAGTCAATTAAGGACCGTCGCCTTCATTAGGACATAGTAAGGTTGTGGACATCAGTCGTTTATCTAAACCTGGCTTTGTGGTGTCTAGGCTAGACAAGTGAGAAAGGTAACTTTAAAAGGCCCGTCTCACGGTGATTCGTGAGCGGAACCGTCCTTTCTTCACTCGTACTTACCTGGCCACAATTGGCGGTGAAGAGACGATTTGAGGTATCTCACAACTTGACATAAGATACGGGAAATCGAAATCTATACAAATAAATACCATTTACTTAATAAAACCGTATTCTAAAGGATTAGTATTTATAAAATCTTTGCAAAGCGCCGCTATAACCCATTTTGGGGAACCCGTTCGAGATGGTGCGGTTTATCGCACATCCTCGGGCTTAGTAGTACGAGATTCAGACCTCCACAAGGAGCATTCGGTCTCGAAAGATTTAAAATACGACATTGTCATGCCCCACTTCCCAGAGTACGCTAAAATGGGCACGTGACATAGCCAACCATGCTACCTGTGGGTAGGAAGTATCCATCCACAGTCACATTACGGCTGTAGAGATATCAAGAACAAAATAAAACTATCTAAAACATGTCCATAATCCAAGATAACATGAGTCAAGAATAATAAAATGCGGAAGCGAAAGATCCAATACAAATAACTGGAATGTACGTCCCATAATGCGGGCTCACATCAAGAATAAAATGCAGGAAAGAAAAGCTAACTACTACTGACACTCACAGCTCAGCCTGTCGGCTGAAGTACTCCTGCTCGGACTGCGACAGCGGTACAGAATCTGGGTCATGCAAAACCCAGACGTCAGCGCGTCAAGTCATCAAGTAATAACATAATAAACAGGGTAACAGGCAATGCGAATATAAGCATGAATAAAGCAAGGGTAACAATAATATAAATCAGAGCAGTGCAGTGGGTAAACTAAACCGTTCTATCAGGTTTTCTGTTCTAAAGTCTTTGAAACCAAATTGATGAATCATCGATGTAACTCAATAGTATCCCGTACATACCCGGGACCACGGCCCCAGATTCTCGGGCTGAAACCGAGACATGCCGCTAGGCACCAAACAGGAATGTGTACAGATGAATGATATCAGCATCATCATTCCAAGGCTGGCCTAGCCTCAAAACTGATCAGAACAGGTAGCGAACTGTTGAGTTACAAGTCAGGTTTTACCTTTGATTTCCCCATACCCCCAAGTTATATGTGTATGTCAACTCAGGTATCCCGTAATCAAGAAACTAATGCCAACACAGGATCAGGTAAACAGGTTTGTCTGGATAGACAACAGGAACGGTCCATGAGGACTACATGTCAGGTTTGTTGGCATTAGACACAAGATCAGGTAACGGGTCAGGTCATGGTACATCAGGTCAAGTCAAGCAGTATACGGTACCATGTCGGGTAAATCAATATGTATGTAGCAAGTCGGGTCAAGATGTAAGCGATATCATAGGTGTGCTCACAATCAGTTACATAATCAAGCATGGTTATCAACAACATGATCTAAGCAATGAATTAAGCAATAGGCAGATTCACTCAATTAGCAGTACAGTTATCAGTTGTGTCACAGAGATGATTTCAACATTATAAGAATGCAGTAAGACAATTATAGCCGTTTGATCATGTTAACAAGTTTAAGACTTCATGGATGCAATGATATAAATATATATATATATATATATATATATATATATATATATATATATGTTCCAAGGATGAAATCACAGTTTATGCAGGTTAAACGTACACGAGTGTCCGAATGAAGTAAAACGATAGATAAAGTGCCATAGGCTACGTCAGTAGTGAAAGTGAAATTAAAACATGTAAATATGGTTATTAGGTTCAAAACGGTAATTGCAAAAGGTAGGTTCCAAGTTTGAAAGATAAAATGATATATAACAGTATTGAACACGGAAATGGGAAATGATCGTACTAAAGTTAAAACTACAGGTTTAGGGTGTCATTAATGTGTAAGTAAATATTGTTTAGCATGTAGCAAGGGGTACTTTCCTCGACGGGTCGCGAATCGGGAAAACAGAATGTTAAACGTCGGCGGGGAAAACTCGCGACGGGCGCACGGTTCACGGAATGAACCCAAACGACGAACAGTGAAACCACACAGATTAGCGTACCTCGCTGGATCATCGGGACACGTCGCCAGCACGGCCGGATTCCGGCGAACCTAAAAACAACGAATCTACAATTTCAAGAATTCATGAAACGACAAAAGGAGAATCAAGAAGAGGGAAGAGAAGGAGGATAGAGACGAGGGTGCTCACGAGGCTCTGTGGAGGGGTGGTGATCGCCGATCACGTCGACGGAGCTCCGGCGGTCGGCCTACGACGACAGCGACGGCAACCTACGGATCAATACAATATGAACCGAGAAAGAAGAAGAAATGAGAAGAGAGGAGGAGGAGGAGAGGAGAGGAGAAGAAGCTTACTGGGAATGCACGAGGTCGGGGGGGGATGGATCGAGATCGCCGGCGGCGATCCCACGAGGTGTAGGCGGTGTGCAGGTCCCTCGTGCAGGCGCTCGGGAATGAGGGGAGAGGAGGAAGGAGGTGCAGTGGCTGCGACGAGGGCGAGGAGGCCGGTGATGGTGACGTCGGCGTTGGGGCTGCGGCGGCGAGGGGCAAGGTGGCTAGGGTTGCGCGAGGTTGGGTGCTTCGGCTGAAGGAAAAGAAAATAGAAAGAAGAGGAAGAGAGTATATATAGAGGAGAGAGAGAGATATAGGGAGAGAGAAAGAGAGAGAGAGAGAGAGAGACAGAGAGAGGAGAGAGATCGAGAGGAGAGAGGATTGGGGAGGAGAGAGAAAGAGAGCGAGAAAGCGAGAGAGAGAGAGGCGTAGAAAAATATGGTAGGGCCCTGGGGAGGTTAAAGGAAGCTGATTGGTTGGAACTGAAAATATAAAAGATTTAGGAAAATGGGTAAAATATTATATGATTTCTTAAAATATATTCTACGGTTTAATATATTAGAAATTGGGATTTTGGTGCAAAGTAAAATATTTCCAAATTGCGCCCGGGTCGTGTCCAAAAATTTGAAATTGAAATAAAAATTTTTTAGGCGGGATCCAAAATTTAAAATGAAGTATTTTATGATCAAAAAGCATACCCCTAAAACGGACACACGTACACGCACGTAGCCGTCCAAACTTGCCCGTTTCACTGAACGGGATGAGAACACGATGCACGGATGCTACAACAGGGTTAGGGGTGTCAAGCATGCCATGATGAATATTTTTAATTTTATTTTAGATGCCTTAAATTATTATATGCAGAAATGAGTCGACGGGGTAAAATTACAATAAGTAACAATCAAGCAAGATAAATGAAATAAAGGCCACACTCCATTCATATGGTAACAGAAACTAGTAGCATTGGGCTCGGTTGTTACATTATACCCAATTACAAAAAGAATTTCGTCCTCGAAATTCCAAGAATACAAAGACAGATGACAAAAATAACTACAAGAAAAGGTGAGGAAATTTCTGCCGGATTTCATCTTCTCGTTCCCAAGTGGACTCTCCATGCGAGCGATTACCCCAAGAAACAAGCACAAGAGGGATCACCTTGTTCTTAAGAACCTTTTCCTTTCGATCCACGATTTCAATCGGTCGCACCTCAAAAGTCAAGTTTTCTCGTACTGTTAACTCCGAATGATCCAATACGTGCGTTTCATCTCGAACATACCTACGGAGTTGAGATACGTGAAACACATCGTGCACATTCGCCAAGGACTGCGGTAACGCCAAACGATACGCTACCTCACCAACACGCCCCAAGATCTCCAAGGGTCCAACGAATCGAGGACTAAGCTTTCCTCGACTTCTAAAACGAATCACCCCTCTAGTCGGTGATATCTTCAAGAATACCAAATCACCCACGGCGAACTCTAGAGGTCTTCTCGACGTATCCGCCCAACTCTTCTGTCGGTCTTGAGCTGCTTTCATATGACTTCTGATAGTGTTAACCTTCTCTACTGTCTGCACAACCAAATCTGGTCCCAACAATCTTCGTTCACCGACATCGTCCCAACAAACAGGTGAACGGTATTTACGACCATACAAAGCTTCAAATGGGGCCATCTGGATAGTTGCCTGAAAACTGTTGTTATAAGAAAACTCCACCAAATGTAGATGCTCCTTCGAAGAACCCTTGAAGTCCAACATGCATGCTCTCAACATATCCTCAAGAGTTTGGATTGTTCTCTCCGACTGACCATCAGTTTGAGGATGATAAGCTGTGCTAAACTTCAATCGAGTCCCCAAACTTTCCTGTAGACTCCGCCAAAAGTGTGATAAGAACCGTGTGTCCCGATCGGAAACGATGCTCACCGGTACTCCATGCAATCTTACAATCTCTTGCATGTACCGCTCTGCTAAAGTCTTCGTTGATTGACCAACCCGAAAAGGAATAAAGTAAGCTGCCTTGGTCAAACGATCAAAAATCACCCATACAACATTATTGCCTTTTGGACTCCACGGTAAAGCCGTCACGAAATCCATGATTATATGTTTCCACTTCCACTGAGGAATCGGAAGTGGTTGCAACCAACCAGCAATCCTTTGATATTCAGCCTTAACTTGCTGACACACCAAGCACTTTGCCACAAAGCGAGCAATCTCCCGTTTCATGCCTTCCCACCAGAAATGCTGTCGAATATCTCGGTACATCTTTATGCCTCCTGGATGTACCGAATAAGCTGAACTGTGTGCTTCTTTCATAAGCTCTTCACGAATATCTCCCTTTGGCACACACAAACGGCTACCATACCTCAACGAACCATCTTCGTGGATCAATAAATCTGTTCGTAGTCCGGCTTCAACCTATCCTCGAAACTTTTGCTGTCTAGGATCCTGCGATTGCGCTGCCTTAATATTCTCGATCAATGAAGAATGTACTTGCAGCTGCATCAACTGTCCCGAAGAATGCGGTAGCACAACCTCCAAGTCAAATCTTCGAAAATCTTCAACGAAATCCTTCTGCGTAGTTAACACCTGAATTGCTGGTAACCGACTAAGCGCATCCGGCCCGACATTAATCTTCCCCGGGTGGTACTTAAGATCAAGATCGTAGTCAGCCATCAGCTCCAACCATCTACGTTGCCTCATATTAAGCTCTTTCTGCGTGAACACATACTTCAAGCTCTTATGTTCCGTGAAAACTTCGACCCTTTCGCCCAAAAGGTAGTGTCTCCAAATCCTCAACGCGAAAATCACAGCCGCAAGCTCCAAGTCATGAGTTGGGTAATTCATCTCATGGGTCTTCAACTGTCTCGATGCGTACGCTACAACCTTCCCATGCTGCATCAAAACACATCCCAATCCTTTCCCAGATGCGTCGCTGTGAATCCCTAATCCTCCGGAATTGTCTGGCACGGTCAGAATAGGGGCGGTTATCAATTTCTGCTTCAACGTCTTAAAAGCTAACGCACATTTGTCCGTCCATACAAAAGGTACCTCCTTGCGCGTAAGCTTGGTTAGCGGTTCCGCCAGACGAGCAAAGTTCTCCACAAATCTTCTGTAATACCCGGCGAGTCCAAGAAAACTTCTTATCTCCGCAATATTCTTTGGAATCGGCCAATCTCGTACTGCTGCAATCTTTCCTGGATCGACGACAATTCCATCGCCAGACACAACATGCCCCAAAAACTTTACTTCCTCCAGCCAGAACTCGCATTTACTCATCTTCGCATATAACTTCTCTTGTCTCAACGTTTGCAGTGCGATCTTCAAATGCTCAGCATGCTCTTCAAAACTCTCTGAGTAAACCAGAATATCGTCAATGAATACCACAATAAACTGGTCTAAGAATGGTGAAAAGATTCGGTTCATCAAGTCCATGAATACTGCCGGCGCATTCGTTACTCCGAAGGGCATCACTAAGTATTCGTAATGTTCATACCGAGTTCGGAACGCCGTCTTGCAAATATCTTATGCTTTCACACGGACCTGATGATATCCGGATTGCAAATCTAGCTTCGAGAGTACCCTCGCGCCACTAAGCTGCTCGAAAAGTTCGCCAATGCGAGGGATCGGGTACTTGTTCTTAATAGTCACCCGGTTTAATTCTCGATAGTCGATGCACATCCTTCTTGTGCCATCCTTCTTCTTTACTAGAAGAACTGGAGCTCCCCAAGGCGAGTTACTGCTTCGAATCCAACCCTTCTCAAGCAATTCAGCAACCTGTTTCTTGACTTCTTCCAACTCTACTGGTGGCATTGGATAATACGTTTTGAATACTGGCGCTGCACCAGGAATAAGATCAATTGCGAACTCCACGTCTCGCTTCGGCGGTAAACCCGATATATCTTCAAACACGTCCATAAAATCATGAACAATAGCCGGCTCTTCACTTTTATCAATTTCCATTGCTGCAAGAACATTGTTTGTCGGCCTAGCCCTAAACTTGACTGACTCGACAGAACTGCTTCCTCCAGTGAAGCTAAACTCGGGATGTCCGTGTTTCCCCCAATCAGAGCAAAGCTCTGCTGGAAATTCAAAATTCAAATTTTGAAGCAACGCTTCAAATCCCGGGCGCAACGCGCCACGTGTCCGGCGCTGATACGTCAGCGCAGCGCCCAAGAAGGCGCGCCCAATCAGAGCAAAGCTCTATTAAAGGAAGCAACGCTTCAGTTGCGCTAGTGCTGCGCTGCGCGACACGTGTCAGCGCAGATGCGCTAGCGCAGTTGCGCTGCGCAACACGTGTCAGCACAGTTGCGCTAGCGCAGTTGCGCTGCGCTTTGCGCTGCGCGACACGTGTCAGCACAGATGCGCTAGCGCAGTTGCGCTGCGCTGTGCGCTGCGCGACACGTGTCAGCTCAGTTGCGCTAGCGCAGTTGCGCTGCGCTGTGCGCTGCGCGACACGTGTCACGCGCTGGGGGATCTGCGCCAAACAGAATTAAATTTCTAAGAAATCTTTTCTGTTCTTATTAAAACAAGAAGATTTTCTTCTGCAAAGCAGAAGCCCTTGGATCAAAGATCCAACGGTGGGGAAAATTCCCTAAATCACTCAGAGAAAGATCTCCTTAACAAATTTAACTAATTTATGGGCACTATAAAAAGGACCCTAGGTCTCAATTCAAAGGCATGAACATTTTCTTAAAAAAAAAAGGGTCAAGAGCTTCAAACAGAGGGAACTCTGAGAAAATTCCAAGAAAAAGGTAAAGAACCTTCATAAAATAGAAGAAATTTCTTCTAATAGATCATTGATCTAAAAACAAGATCAATGATCTTTACATAAATAAAAATAGTGCTTTGCACTTTTATGAACCTCTGGTTCTTCAAACAAAAAGAAAAAAACTTATTTTTCTTTGATCTAAATTAGATCAAGAAATCAAATAGTGCTTTGCACTTCTGTTCTTGAATCTAAAAGATTCTTAGTGCTTTGCACTTCCAAACTGCGCTGTTGCGCTCTTAAGAGAGCGCCACGTGTCAGCTACAGAACTTGCGCTACGCGCTCTTGAAATAGAGCTTTGCTCTCTGGAATTGGCGCAACTCACCAGAGCGCGCCACGTGTCAGCAGCGCAACAGCGCAGCGCACTGCGCTGTCGCGCTTGCGCTCGCCAGAGCATGACACGTGTCCTCACCACAAGCGCTTGCGCTCAGTGATTGGCGCAAAGCGCCTGACAAATGCAATGCATTTCACTTCCTGAAGGGCCAGGCCCAATTAAAAGGCTTAACAGGCCTAATAAATAAAATGCTGTGCATTATTTGAAAGGGCAGAGCCCAATTGAAAGGTCCAATGGACCAAAACAAATGATCTGCACCATAATAAAAAGGGCAAAGCCCAGTCAAAATGGGCATAAATGGCCTGAAGTGATGCAATGCATTATTTAAGTGTGGGCAAAGCCCTAGCACAGGTCTTATAGACCAAAAATAAATAAGGGTGTTGAACATTTTCAACTGGACTTAGCTCAATTTCGGCCGTAAGTCCTCAAATTAAATTGACTGAGCACGGCTGCTCCCTAAATCAATTTATATCCGGTTTGAGGGTACATCTCCGAGCTCCTCTGACACCTATCGTTGTAATCCTTCAACGACGTCAGAGAGGTGACGGGTCTCGACGACCACACACGTATATGGACTGCGGGGTCCTTAAACTCGTGGACCGAAACGTCCCTAAACTAATATCGGACCGAAACGTCCCTAAACTAATATCGGACCGAGACGTCCTTAAACTAATATCGGACCATCACGTCCTTAAACTGGAATACGGACCACCACGTCCTTAAACTGGAATATAGACCGCCACGTCCCTAAACTGGCAACGGACCGAGACGTCCTTAAACTAATATTGGACCGAAACGTCCCTAAACTAATAATGGACCACCACGTCTCTAAACTGGAAAATGGACCACCACGTCCCTAAACTGGCGATGGACCATCACGTCCCTAAACTGGAGTATGGATCACCACGTCCCTAAACTGGAACAATAGAGCCTCCAAATGCTCTTTTATCGGATCTAAACGATCCCGTTTAAGTCGATCTTATCCCCAAACACGGCTAACGTATCCTTAAACATTCAAATGGATTATAAAATTCCAAATCAGCTCTGGTTCGAGGGTACATCTCCGAGCTCCTCTGACACCTACCGTTGTAATCCTTCAACGACGTCAGAGAGGTGACGAGTCCTGACGGCCATATATTAAATGGATCACTACGTTAAGTTGATCTTAGTCTAAAACAGTCCGGGAATCTGGAAAATTACTTTCCTTGACCTACAATCAATGTGAGCGTGGAAAGTGCCAAGAAAATCCATTCCCAAGACGACTTCGTAGCTGCCCGTATCAATCACCAAGAAATCTGTAAAAAGCTCCCGTCCGCACACAACAACTGTATAATCTTTACATTCCTTACTAGCTATGATTTTCCCATTCTCAGTGTGTATGTCCCAGAAACTAGACAGGGTCGTGTAGTCAATCGAGTGTGTAGTTAAAAACTTGGATGACATAAAACAATGGGATGCACCAGAATCAAATAACGCTAATGCGGGAAAACCATGAACGAGTAGAGTACCTGAAACAACTTCTCCTGACGCCTTAGCTTCTTCCGCTGTCAAGGTAAAAGCTCGAGCCTGATTAGGTCCCTGAATTAACTGCTCCTGATTTGGAAGCTGCTCTTGCGGTGGCTCCCAAGTATCCTCCTTCAATCTCAGTCTTGACAGATAATTACCAATGGTGTGATCCACTGATCCACAAATCAGACAAAGTCCAAGCCTCTTACGACAATCTCTTTGTACATGTCCGTGTACATGGCAGTAGTTACAAATCACGCTCCTCTTCCGATCAACCACAATTGTTTTCTTCATTGGTGCTATGCTGCGTCTGTTCACCGGAACACTTCTACGTACGGACGTTTGGTTTAGTGCAAACGCCGGCTTCAGCTCGGTCTGCTACTTGTGGTTCTCAAGCAAGTCACGAATTACTCCAAGCAAGGTAGCGTCATCCATACACCTCTGGTACGAGTGTAGATTCCCGGCTTCCATGATGCTGCACCCAAACACCAGAGAGTATTAGTATGATAACAGATTCAACATATAGATCAAGGATATGGGTCAAGGCTAGAACTCCAAGTTACTTAAATAGAGTGCCGCATTGTAACTATGCCGCGGTATCATAGCCACAATTACATAACTCCGCCCAAGTCGCCTAAGTCCTAGAGATAACAAGGAATCAGGCTTCGAGTCGATATGCAAAAGAAGTTTGCACATCGTAAAAGATATAATCAGGAAGAATGTGATTCAAGAATGGTAAAACGGCAAGGTGGCAGGACATGTTTCCTAAACACGGGTATTCTGATTCGTGTATTGGGTACAATACCCAACTACAAAAAAATCAACCCGACTAACCTATGGCTCTGATACCAAAAGAACCATGTTACGCCCCGCTTCCCAGAGTACGCTAAAATGGGCATGTGACATAGCCAACCATGCTACCTGTGGGTAGGAAGTATCCATCCACAGTCACATTACGGCTGTAGAGATATCAAGAACAAAATAAAACTATCTAAAACATGTCCATAATCCAAGATAACATGAGTCAAGAATAATAAAATGCGGAAGCGAAAGATCCAATACAAATAACTGGAATGTACGTCCCATAATGCGGGCTCACATCAAGAATAAAATGCAGGAAAGAAAAGCTAACTACTACTGACACTCACAGCTCAGCCTGTCGGCTGAAGTACTCCTGCTCGGACTGCGACAGCGGTACAGAATCTGGGTCATGCAAAACCCAGACGTCAGCGCGTCAAGTCATCAAGTAATAACATAATAAACAGGGTAACAGGCAATGCGAATATAAGCATGAATAAAGCAAGGGTAACAATAATATAAATCAGAGCAGTGCAGTGGGTAAACTAAACCGTTCTATCAGGTTTTCTGTTCTAAAGTCTTTGAAACCAAATTGATGAATCATCGATGTAACTCAATAGTATCCCGTACATACCCGGGACCACGGCCCCAGATTCTCGGGCTGAAACCGAGACATGCCGCTAGGCACCAAACAGGAATGTGTACAGATGAATGATGTCAGCATCATCATTCCAAGGCTGGCCTAGCCTCAAAACTGATCAGAACAGGTAGCGAACTGTTGAGTTACAAGTCAGGTTTCACCTTTGATTTCCCCATACCCCCAAGTTATATGTGTATGTCAAGTCAGGTATCCCGTAATCAAGAAACTAATGCCAACACAGGATCAGGTAAACAGGTTTGTCTGGATAGACAACAGGAACGGTCCATGAGGACTACATGTCAGGTTTGTTGGCATTAGACACAAGATCAGGTAACGGGTCAGGTCATGGTACATCAGGTCAGGTCAAGCAGTATACGGTACCATGTCGGGTAAATCAATATGTATGTAGCAAGTCGGGTCAAGATGTAAGCGATATCATAGGTGTGCTCACAATCAGTTACATAATCAAGCATGGTTATCAACAGCATGATCTAAGCAATGAATTAAGCAATAGGCAGATTCACTCAATTAGCAGTACAGTTATCAGTTGTGTCACAGAGATGATTTCAACATTATAAGAATGCAGTAAGACAATTATAGCCGTTTGATCATGTTAACAAGTTTAAGACTTCATGGATGCAATGATATATATATATATATATATAGGTTCCAAGGATGAAATCATAGTTTATGCAGGTTAAACGTATACGAGTGTCCGAATGAAGTAAAACGATAGATAAAGTGCCATAGGCTACGTCATTAGTGAAAGTGAAATTAAAACATGTAAATATGGTTATTAGGTTCAAAACAGTAATTGCAAAAGGTAGGTTCCAAGTTTGAAAGATAAAATGATATATAACAGTATTGAACACGGAAATGGGAAATGATCGTACTAAAGTTAAAACTACAGGTTTAGGGTGTCATTAATGTGTAAGTAAATATTGTTTAGCATGTAGCAAGGGATACTTGCCTTGACGGGTCGTGAATCGGAAAAACGGAACGTTAAATGTCGGCGGGGAAAACTCGCGACGGGCGCACGGTTCACGGAATGAACCCAAACGACGAACAATGGAACCACACAGATCAGAGTACCTCGCTGGATCGTCGGGACACGTCGCCGGCACGGCCGGATTCCGGCGAACCCAAAAACAGCGAATCTACAATTTCAAGAATTCATGAAACGACAAAAGGAGAATCAAGAAGAGGGAAAAGAAGGAGGATAGAGACGAGGGTGCTCACGAGGCTCTGTGGAGGGGTGGTGATCGCCGATCACGTTGACGGAGCTCCGGCGGTCGGCCTATGACGACAGTGACGGCAACCTACGGATCAATACAATATGAACCGAGAAAGAAGAAGAAAGGAGAAGAGAAGAGGAGGAGGACGAGGAGAGGAGAGGAGAAGAAGCTTACTGGGAATGCACGAGGTCGGGGGGGACGGATCGAGATCGCCGGCGGCGATCCCACGAGGTGTAGGTAGTGTGCAGGCGGTGTGCAGGTCCTTCGTGCAGGCTCTCGGGAATGAGGGGATAGGAGGAAGGAGGTGCAGTGGCTGCGACGAGGGAGAGGAAGCGAGGAGGCCGGTGATGGTGGCGTCGGCATTGGGGCTGCGGCGGCGAGGGGCAAGGTGGCTAGGGTTGCGCGAGGTTGGGTGCTTCGGCTGATGGAAAAGAAAATAGAAAGAAGAGGAAGAGAGTATATATAGAGGAGAGAGAGAGATAGGGAGAGAGAAAGAGGGAGAGAGACATCGAGAGGAGAGAGGATTGGGGAGGAGAGAGAAAGAGAGCGAGAAAGCGAGAGAGGCGTAGAAAAATATGGTGGGGCCCAGGGGAGGTTAAAGGAAGCTGATTGGTTGGAACTGAAAATATAAAAGATTTAGGAAAATGGGGAAAATATTATATGGTTTCTTAAAATATATTCGACGGTTTAATATATTAGAAATTGGGATTTTGGTGCAAAGTAAAATATTTCCAAATTGCGCCCGGGTCGTGTCCAAAAATTTGAAATTGAAATAAGAAAATTTTAGGCGGGATCCAAAATTTAAAATGAAGTATTTTATGATCAAAAAGCATACCCCTAAAACGGACACACGTACGTGCACGTAGCCGTCCAAACTTGCCCGTTTCACTGAACGGGACAAGAACACGATGCACGGATGCTGTAACAGGGTTAGGGGTGTCAAGCATACCATGATGAATATTTTTAATTTTATTTTAGATGCCTTAAATTGTTATATGCAGAAATGAGTCAACGGGGTAAAATTACAATAAGTAACAATCAAGCAAGATAAATGAAATAAAGACCACACTCCATTCATATGGTAACAGAAACTAGTAGCATTGGGCTCGGTTGTTACAGACATCTTAAGAAAATGAGATTTTTAAAATATAAAATATTTATAAAAAAAATATTTTTGTATAAATATATGTATATTTATCATTAAAATATCTATTTTGTTATAATATGAATATTCAACCTTTTTCTAAAAATGTTACAAGAATCGGTTTACACTAAAACACCATGAATTCAATATAATCACCATTTACACATAAATACCTTTATTTATGGAATTAGGATATTTTCACTAGAAATATCACAAAATAAAATTACACTCATTACAACTATAAAGTAGAATAATAAATACTTGGGGTGTATCTTGAAAACTATACAAAAGTATTTTTACATAAAACCCCCTCAAGTTTTATAAATTACCCTAAGGACCCTAGTAAATATAGGACTTTGATTTACATTCTACTGTCTGACTCGGGTTTGAGTCTGATTATAATCCGACTTGAATATAATTCAGGTACCATATAAACCTACAATATTACAATTCAACATGAACACACGAATCCATGAATCCGGTTATCAATCTATTCAACTTGACTGAACCAAACCATGGATATACTTTCCATTTACATGATTCCAGTTTACATCCATTACATTCGTTACTGATATCATGGTTTCGGTCAGTCATCCAACTATACAACTTATACAATACAATATAACAATACAATCAAAACACTACGGGGTTTAAAGGGTAGATTGGTACGGAAGGTGTTAAAAGTGGCACGAGACAGTAAGATTAAGACACCTAACATGAATCTTGTTGCTGTTGTACCGTGGCATAACGGTTCCTTGTACTTTCAGTTTGCCCTGGTCTCTAGCATATAGAGACCCCTCTCGTATACACTGGTATTCTTCTGTACCAAGCTACAAACAACAACGTTAACACAATATTCTACAATATTATACAACTTTAAAAGATACATTATTATTCTGTCTTTTTTATTTCTCCATTATCTTTGGGACTTACCGAGCGACCTGTTCGCTGACGATATTCTATTTCTTTCTTTTTTGAATGTCGTCAAGTGATCTGGACAAAGCGGAGATCGAGCCCACCAGTGAAGACTTGGATCAGTTTCTCGAAGACCCTGAGCTCTAGACATTGTACTTTTTCTATTCAGTATTTTTTTCATTTCCTGTTATGCCATTGTTTAGGCATCGCTTTTTATTCCAGTTGTATTTACTTTTCATGCATTGTACAAAAGAATGTTAATAAATAAGTTGCTGTTATTTTATCTCTTGTCCCTTGTGATTATCTTTATATTGCTTAGATATGCTTAGCGTATTTACTTCACAGTAAATACGTAGCGGACCAGTCGCGTCCCCTTCGCCGTATACCGGGAAGTGGGGCGTGTCACCATCTAAGGTAGACAACCTAACAACGGTGTTATCAATATGGTAATTGTCTTGGAAAAAGACACAAATCATGTCGTCCATATGCAGCAGTTACCGATAACATCAAAACCAATTCAGGACTTAAATTTTGTTTTAAAAGTCTGACTCAGTTCGTGTCATGGTCAAATATGAAATCAATCTGGCTTGAATCCAATTCAAGTATAAACACAATACAACATGAATCCATGAACTACAGAATACAATCCATATCAATATGAACATGGCTGAACCGAACCATAGATATACTCTAATTACATGACTATCCATTTATATCCATTCCGTTTACTGATATCATAGTTTCGGCAAGTCTTCCATTTACTACAAGACTTTACAATACAATCAGTACAATCAATACAAATCAATGCAAAAGACATTACGGGGTTTTAAAGGGGTAGACTGGTACGGAATGTGTTAGAAGTGGCACGAGACGGTCATTTTAATACACCTAACCTGAATATCCATTGTCGTTGTACCGTGGCTGAACAGTTCCTTGTGCTCCGTATACCTTAGTCTCCGGATAGTGGGACTCCTCTCGTATACACTGGTATATTCTGTACCAAGCTACAAACAACTGCATTAAAATTATAATCAATCATTACTAGTTATACTCTCTTTCTGTCTATTCTATCTATCTTTAGGATTTACCGAGCGATTGTTCGCTGATGACATTCCTATTTCTCTTCTTTCTTTGGAATGTTGTCAGGTGGATCGGACTCACTAAAGATCGAGCCCAGTACCAAGGACTTGGAGCAGTTTGCTATCAACCTAGAACTGTAGGCACTTGTATATACTTTTCATTTCAGTTATACCATTGTTTAGGCATTGCTTTCTATTCACGTATTTACATTTCCTGTTGTACTTGTAAAGAATTGTTAAATAAATAAAAGTTGTTGTTCATTTTTACTCCTGTCTCTTGTGTACATTTTACTTTATATTGCTTAGATACGCTTAGAGTATTTACTTCAGAGTAAATACATCGCGTGACTCGCCGCGTCCCCTCCCCATACATTGTGAAGCGGGGCGTGACAATAGTGGTATTCGGTTAGAAATATTCTGCACCCCATTCGATGAGATAAGAGCCTTGATCGCTTCACGGGGAATCCGCACTTAAGCAAAAGTCTATGTAACAATAAACTTGCAAAACCACTCGGTTCCTTCAATAATATCAAGTTAATTACTTTAAAGGTTTTCTTTAAAATTAGTCGTACCCCTCTGTCATTTCAGAAAGTATTACTTGATATTCATGCTACGTTTATTGGCTCGGTCAAGGCGTAGTGTACGGTAGCTAAGTGGTGCTTTCTGTCTGCATGATGATGTGATTAGTTAGGACAGTTGCACAGCCTTGTTGGCTTAGTCAAGGGCTTGTGCAGGTGGTTCTAAATTAGTCATGAAATGACGGGTTGAACTTAACTAGTGACTTATGAATTTTTGGTTTAGCCAAGGTCATAAGCCATTAGGGGTAAAAACCAATATCAGGAGTTTCAAGTATTGAAACTTGCAATATGATTGCATACCATGTGATAGTTTATGTCCCGATTCCCACTGTGGGTAATAGTTACTCTCGGGAGATTTTCATGTCACAATTAGCTAACCCATTAGGTGTCTAGAAAGGTGTTTACGAGGCTACACCTCTAAGGAAATGGGGTTATTAAATTGGGTCCATGAGAAAGTACGGGGGGGCCTCCTTAGGAGTACTTGCACTGGCCTGGCTGACCGGTTAGCAAACATGTGGGTGTATATGATCCCAGCTAGTTCTTCTTTTAGGGTTTGAAGGAGAATTCAACGAAACAGTGGGAGCCATCCTAATTAGATAAATTTATAAACCAATCTAATCTTGATAAAGTGCACGCTGAGTGTTTCTTTCTTTCTCTGGCAGCGACCCATGACAGACCTTAAACTAAAACTCATAAACCAAGTTAACCGAATCTTTTTACAATCATTGAGTTTGGAATGTCATGATTGTCCTATTTCACAACATAGTCGCATATGTCCTTGTCCCTCCCACTTCCCCTTTTGCTTGCTCTAGAACACTTTATATCCAATACAAAGATCCATATTGCATGGAAGGCCATCTCGTATAGTTACATACGAACTCGGAGAAAGTGTTTCAGTCGATGATGGCTGCCAATTCTAGAGAAAGTGAATTGTATATGATATAATTTATTTGTCTTTTCTTTCCACTTTATCTCAAATTTGAGAGCTTCTTAAATAAGGAGAATATACCAGTCACACTTATTAGATAGTTTTCTTCCAATCCCAAGACTGGAGCTAAAAGGAGGGTAAGAAGAAAACCAACTAGTCTAAGTTTGGTATACAAAAGGTTAGATGGAGTGACATCAAAAGGGGTTGAAGTGAGCGGAAAAGAAATTGCAACTGCTGTTATAAGCCTGGGAAAGGGAAGTGGCTTTACTATGAATACCCGGTCACCCCTTGAAACATTTTGATATTTCAGTTTTTCTGTGTGGTTGTAATTGAAAACTGTTTCTCAATTAATTCTGAGTATTTGGATACCAGATTAGAATCATACATCTATAGGGCGTTACAGATATTGAGAAGGAGTAGAGTATTGAGAAAGGGTGATTTGATCCTTAAACCCGGAATTCGGAGCAATTAATGCTATTAGGGAAAATCACCTGGTTTTGCCTATCGACAAACTTTTGGTTTTGAATATCCGTTGTTATGCACCAACTTTTAAAACTAATATATCTGTCTCTTTATTTGATAAAGTGCGACATAATTTTTGAAAAATATGTTCTAAACATTTACCTTTATCATTAGATGATTAGGTAAGGTGCATTGAATAACAATATAGATATTCTTAACCAAAATACAGTTTTCAACATACAACACACGGAGTATGAGTTAGTGAACTCAAAGGGACTTATATATGGTGATGTATGTTGTCCGATGTCCACACAAATAAGAGGTCGGTACTCATACTTTATTCGGTTCGCTTATGTAACATTTCAGAAAATGAGAAATATTATTTTGGAATTTAAAATATTAATATAATATGTTTTGTTATATTAACACCAATTATTGAATTGTGTTATCATAATTTTGTCGTGATAAAACTAATATTTTCATTTTATGGTTAAACATTTAGTTGGATATGGCAAGCACTTCATTTGTGTTAATGTTTTCATTTAGATTTGTAAGTGAAATTAGAGATTTTATATTTTAAAAATAGCATGGCACCATATTTTTATTTGTGCTTTGTTAAATTATATGTTAGGAGAGAGAGAAGCATGGGCACACCCATACTAATGCCCATGCCTCCCCATTTTCCTCCTTCCCTCCCACTCTCCTCACTCATTCTCTCATTTCAAGCTTCTCTCATTTTCTCTTAAACTCTCTCAACCATGGTTCACTCTCACCCTCTTTCAAAAATCCCAAGTCAAACAATCAAGCAAACTATTGCTTCTTCATTCTTGTAAACACCAAGTGATCAATTCTCCAAGTAGAAACCATCATCATCAAGTTTCAAACCATCTCCTTTCTCAAGAATTCAAGTGGAAGCCATCATGAAGTTCATCAAAACTTGATTTTCTCCTTCATCTCTTTTTAAAGGTAAATCCTTCTTTTATTAATTTTTACTTGTGTTTAGAGTTTCAAATATTAGCTAAGTTTTCAAAAACGAGGAGTTTTGATGATGTTTTAGTATTCAAATGAAATCTAGAGTAGTTTGGGATCTCCGATGATTGGGACGTTAGATGTGTCGCTTCCCGGGTTCTTGAGGATGAAGCCTCTGGTGTTTATTGGCATTGATGCGTCAGAGGATCCGCTATCATTCCTTGACAGAATAGCGAGGATATTTCGTTTGATGAGATGCTCCAATGCGGGATTAGTAGAGTTAGCCAATTTTCATTTAAAGGATCTTGCTCAGACCTGTTGCGATTCAATTGAGAGAAGCCGAGTAGTGAGTCTTCCTCCTATGATTTGGGACGAGTTTTCGAAGGTCTTCCTAGCCCGATTTCTACCTCAATGTGTCAGAGACGCCTGAGCGCGTAGTTTCGATTCTTTGCGCAAGACTCCGGACATGACAGTTGCCGAGTATGACCTTCGGTTCACCCAGTTGTCGCGATATGCATATTATTTGATTTCTACAGAAGAGACCCGGATTAAGAGCTTTGTGCACAGACTAGATGTGTTGTTTTTATCCGTTGGTGTCCAGCGTTTCGATACCTACGCAGAAGCATTGGATGTGGCCACATTGATAGAGAAGCATTATGTTGATATTAGAGCGACTCGAAAGGCGAAGTGAGCTCGAGTGGAGACTCCATCCGTTGAGCAGGAGAGCGGTGACGTGAGTGGATGGCCCCGAGAGCAGCCATTTGACACCAATAGGATGCAGAGACCAGCCCGGTTGTGTTTGAATTGTATGAGGCCCGGTCATAAAGCCCAAAACTGTCCTGCCAGGCATCAGAGCAGGATAGCATCCTGACAAGCTGCTTCGTTTACTTTCCCCCTAAACTGGTGATTACTCGGGGTCCATACGGGGATCAGACAGGTAGTGGATATAGTGGTCCTGTGCAAAAAGGACAAAGATTCAGTGATAGAGGTCATCAGGTCGTGAGCAGTGGGTGAGCGAGAGTTCTTGCTCTGACTGCCCCGGGTGCTCAGGCACCTGTCGACGTTGAAGCAGGTATGCTTCAATTTCAGTTGTTTTGATTTTGTTTTTGGTGATCTGGATATCACCCTTTGTCTTGGCCTTGATGTTTTGGTGATTCGAGTATCACACTTTCGACGTTGCAGAGGGAATATTTTGATGTCGGTGGTTTTGATTTATGTGTTTTGATGACTTGATTGATTCTTTCATGCACAGTAGTTGCACTTGATTTCTGTTTCATGCACACTCGATGCCCTTGATGTTGTTTCATGCACACCCGTTGTACTTAGTTTGTTTTAATGCACACACGTTGCATTCGATTTCGTTTTCATGCATTGCACGTAGTATCATAGTTAATGTGGTTAGCGTGGTAAGTGTTGGAGTTTCAGTTATTTGGGTTTCACACTTTCAGTCCATATGCATACACATTGCATCATGATATTTTGAAAGTTTGAGTGTCGATGATGAGTACATGATTTTGATGATGTTTTATCGATGAGAATTCCATATCGTGCGTAATCCATTAGGATGCGCTTGTTTTTACTTATACTGTATGTATGTCATTACCACACACTAAATAGTATTTCTAGCTTGTGTGGGACTTCGGAGCCCCATTAATTTGGTTTACTGAAATGTTTTAAGATTTGGGGTTTAAATTTAAATAAGGGGACCGAGTTTATTTAAGGGGGAATGTTGTAACATTTCAGAAAATGAGAAATATTATTTTGGAATTTAAAATAATAATATAATATGTTTTGTTATATTAACACCAATTATTAAATTGGGTTATCATAATTTTATCATGATAAAACAAATATTTTCTTTTTATGATTAAACATTTAGTTGTGCATGGCAAGCGCTTCATTTGTGTTAATATTTTCATTTAGAATTGTAAATGAAATTAGAGATTTTATTTTTTTAAAATAGCATGGCACCGTATTTTTATCTGTGCTTTGTTAAATTATATGTTGAGAGAGAGAGAGAAGCATGGGCACACCCATGCTTATGCCCATGCCTCCCTATTTTCCTTCTTCCCTCCCACTCTCCTCTCTCATTCTCTCATTTCAAGCTTCTCTCAACCATGTTTCACTGTCACCCTCTTTCAAAAATCCCAAGTTAAACAATCAAACAAACTATTGCTTCTTCATTCTTGTAAACACCAAATAATCAATGCTCCAAGTAGAAACCATCATCATCAAGTTTCAAATCATCTCCCCTCTCAAGATTCAAGTAGAAGCCACCATGAAATTCATCAAAGCTTGATCTTCTCATTTATCTCTTTTTATAGGTAAAAATCCTTCTTTTATAAAGTTTTACTTATGTTTAGAGTTTCAAATATTATCTAAGTTTTCAAAAACTAGGAGTTCTGATAATGTTTTAGTATTCAGATGAAATCTGGAGTAGTTTGGGACCTTTGCAAAATATTTGGAGTATAGATTTGACTTATTTAGACCAGTAGAAGACCACAGGAGAAACATGAGCACTTAACTCCTAAGATAGGCCGCAAAATGTGGTAAAAAATATTTTTTAGGCGGTCCCCTGTAGAGTTAGGTGTTGGGATTTGGTCAGTAGCTCTTATACTTGATAAACAAGCCCTTTTATACTCCAAATTGCCCAGGTTTTTTGTTTCAAAATCTGGAAGTGTTTTGGGTTGGATTTTGGCGATGTTTTATGGTTTTCAAGCTTGTGAATCCATATTTTTTATTCTTGATACGTTCTTTTATGGTAGAACAGTGAGTCCGGGGGTAGTTTGTGGTAGTTAGCACAAAGATAGCTCACGTTGGTCATAGGTTCTAACCTATGGGTGTTTGTTCGTTATATCGATGTCAATTTGAATTCTTATATGTTTGTGTGGCTATGTGAATGCTAGGTTTGATTGCAGAGACCTCCGAGATGGCGACGAAGGGCAAGGCGGTCATAGGATACGACTAGTTTGATCGCAAACAGCGAGTAGATTATATCTACGAGTGGGGAATCGAGTGGATGGTATATAGCACCCCCGTGAAACATGTCTTTTATTATATCATTGAATGTGTTTAGGACGCATGCCACGTAAGTTTAGACTTGTTTGTTAGTTAACAAATTACGTTAGTATCGCTCAGTAGGCTTATTGAACACTAGCACAAATACTAATGATTGCCATATTGCACGATCACAGACTCGCATATATACTGCACATCATTAGCACTACCATGTCACGTAGAACTCACCATGCTTACGTATCCTAGTAAGATCGAAGTTATAGTAGGATAATGTTATATGACTCATATTTGATATGCGTACGAGACTTAGAGTCCGTACTGATTGTTGGGTGAGTACGCGGCTGGAGGTCCGTACTAGTCGCCATGGGTGTATGTGACATGAGGTGTCTGTACCTGTCGTTGAGCGGGTACGCGAACGAGATGTCTGCATCGGTGCTATATTTGTACAGGACTAGATGTCCGTACTATTGATATACCATTGCTATATGCGTACGTAGACTTGATGTCCGTACTGGTTATACTATGTGTTTAAGTACGTATATTAGATATCTGTACCGATCATTTTTGTGATATAGGATAATGGAATATTTGATGTTTATCGTACGAGGCGAGAATCCATACAGGGTGATATGATGAGGATAGATGATGAGGATAGATAATGATGATTAGCCGGATATGACCCTATTCTACTTGACTCACGGAGTGTCACGACCCAAATATGGCACGTGACCGACACTTAAAACACGTGACATCTAAAGACGTCAACGTGGTTCAAGTAAGCCGAAACCCGGAATCTAAACCTTTTTTAAAAAAAATTATTGGAGGTGGGCTTTAAAATAGTCATCCGTTTAAATCAGTTTAAAAATAACATTTGAATTTAACTAAGTATGTTGAAAAGCATCTATGATGTTTTGAAATTTGACGTCACCTCCTTTACATTTTTTTGTAAAACCCGATACAACATAATAATAAAATAACCTCCCAACGGAAACTAGTCTCCACGTCCAAACGATGGAGCAACCAACAATCTAAATCAGTAATCGACTCCAAAGGGTGCGACATCACCACACATAAACTCTAAGTCTCGCTTCTAAGTCCACAATATACCATTTCTAAGTTGATGGAGTTTTCACTAGATACAAGAATATAAGAATAACCAAGTGCGAGTACGATACAATAGTAACTCACATACCCATCAATCACCGAGAAGAAAATGTGCTGAAAGCCGCTGATAATCCAAGCTGTAAAACCTGAAAGAAACTGTGGCACAACGAGGATGAGTTACCAACTCAGTGAATAAAAGTACATCTAAAGGTAGAAATCGAAATGTATGACTATACCTAGGTCATATATAGTACTATCATAATCTGTACCAATATACTATATGATATGCATATGTATCATAATGCAACACCATCTATCATGCAATCCCAAGTATAATATCTCAATGTCATATGAGTCAAAATCATGAATCTATAGTTCGTGTTGGAATTCCTTTTTGTATATGAATGTCTGTACAAATATATGCAGGTACTGTCCCCCGGATCAGTCCTGGTTGAATCCGATAATTAATATCTAACTGTGTACCTCATGATAATGATCATATCAATATATATAGATGTCCAGCATCGACATCGAAATCCGAAATCTCTCGTGTCCAGCATCGACACGTAAATGCAGATACCGTCGACACTATCTCAACAGATGATCGCCACCCGATATCCTGGCTACGATCAGTATCCCCTGGATATCTGTCGTGCTCAATCGAACCCCGGTCAGTATCCCCTGGATATCTGCCGTGCTCATCTCAATCTCCGGTATCGAGTATCCTCGCTAGGCTCCCCGCCTACAACTGCGGCTATCCTGCCCCTCGGTCTCGACCGGGTCCACCATGTATCCAACTGTATGCCCACCGACTCAGTTCGGATAACGTATAAATCCGCAACCGTATGACCCCCGACTCAGTTTGGATATCAAAATCAGAAAACACAAAACTCATGGTGGACGTTTACTCATCATATCAAAAATATCAAGTGAGGAATAAGAAAATTGCATAGATTGTATTGATGATATATATATATATCAGTGTCCCATACCACCGATATATATCATCAGAAGTAAAATACCAGAAAATCCAAAGAATCAAAATACAGCATTTATAGTACTAATAATCGTAATTTACAACAGGAATAAAGAAGTCTACGTAATTATATCACATAAACATAGATTTCAATTCTACTGTGTCATGGCATTACTAATAATGTGTAGTGTAGCATGCGCGTCTGTGCTCGTACAACATGGCAATCATTAGTATTTGTGCAAGTGTTCTACGGTGTTACAACCTATTTATTTTAATACATATATAATAGCACGGTTCTACAGTGACATGGCAGTACCAATAAGGTGTAGTGTAACATATATTCGCGTGCTTGTGCAACATTATACTCATTGGTATTTGTGCAGTGTTCTATCAGAGTGTGCGTAACGCAAAAACGTATAATATGGATAATATAATGCAAATATGTAAAGTAATCTAAACGTAACTATTGTAATTACTTGTTATGAGCTATACCATTATCTTTAGAAATGATCGAAACGTTAACTTTGAAATAAGAAAGTTTCCCTAGATTTAAAATAGATATCTGTTTTAGAAACTGGCACGCATCCTAGTATTTTATTTAAAAGACAAACGAATCGTAGTATTTTTAAAAATAATATAGCTCACATAAGTATTACATCCTAAAACAGAATATAACATAACTCTACGAGTCAAAGAATAATTGGCCGTTATTCAGCATACAAATTTCATCATTTCCAATACGTATAAATCCTTGTAGTATATCTCATCATATCGCTATATCTGTATCATCTTAAGTACGGCATGATCCCTCGTACAAACTCATCAAATCATATCCATATCGTACAGATCTAACATCATGTACATGTCTCACTTAAAACCATAAATGAACTCTATGCAAATGAAGGACATATAAGATGCGATATTATATCAATACGTTGAATAACTACTATACTAACTAGAGATCATAATAATATTTATAAGGTTGCGGGGGTGATATACGCCATCCACCCGACTTTCCCTGTAGATGTAAATCTACTCACCAACTTAAAAGCTCGCTGAATCCACGCTGCTACATCGCCAACTCCGTCTCAGAATTCTCGAATCGTACCTATATTCGTATTTAAATCGCATTGATGTAAATATCATATCGAAAACCAAAATATCAAGCTAAACGCCCGTAGGTTAGAACCTACAGCACACTTAACCCAAAAACGACAACATAATTCTGTCGTTAACGTATAAACGTTAACGGTTCAGTTGCAACATCAAAATACGAAAACTCCGTATCGTAAATATCTGAAATTTGATAAAACCATTTCTAAAACGTTCCCAGATTTTACTGTATAAATATTTAGATAAAACAAACAATACAGAGACTTGTAAAATACCAACTCAAAGCTACAGAAGAAGAATCAACACCAAAAGACATGAGGAGGCCGGCGTCGCCGGAATTTTGGGGTGGGTCGCCGGATTTTCTAGGGGTTTGGGGTTCATGTTTGAAGTGGTGTCTCCTAATAGTCTCAGTATACTTTTGGTCTTGTTGGATTTTCTAGTGATTATACCTAGTGGTTCCAGATTCATTTACAGTAGGCTTAACACCACAATTTACCCTGTTTTTCCTATTCAGCACACTAAAAACAGATATTTGTTACCAGATTTTATAGACTGAAATAATAACATGAACAAACAATACCAAACAACCCAAAATATACACAGAGAACTACCCTGAAAACCACAATATCTAACTCCATTACAAAACCGGTGAGGTCGGAATTTTGGTGATGGTCGCCGGCCAAAATCTGAGCACCTAGGTTCGTTATTCTATGGTTAATTCTACGTCTAGATTATAAGATCAAGGTACTGTTTGATCAATTTATTTATCATCTAAACTATAGCAGATCTTCACAGAGCTAAACTTTGCCTAAAATACGATATCCGATTTCTAAACAAAACATTACTAACTTAAGTTACAGGGTTTGAAGTTATACCTACTGTAGGACCACTAGAAAGGCTTCCTCCAAGATGCACAAGCTCAATCTATTCTAGCTTGATGGTGGTGGTGGTGACCTTAGTACTTAGTCTCATCTTTCCTTTTCTTCTCTTTGATTTGATGAAGGATTTAAATTTGGGGAATGAGGTGTTTGGCTCAGTTTGAGATATAGTGTTTTATTTAGGAGAGAAGAATAGATGTGAGAATTTTTTGTAGAGAAAGGAGGAGGTGGCACGGAGGAAGGAGTATGTGTCATGAGGATGAGACATGGTGCATTCATGTAAGGAAGATGTGGCAAGTTATGAAGGAGGAGGTGGAAAGATAATAAGGAGGAGGTGTTAGCTTATAATTAAGGGTGAAATGAGGTGTTTTGTGTGAAGGTTAACATATAATGATAAATGCCATCCATGATAAAATATAACAATAAGTAAAAACCTTCATATCATAAATCAATTTCATAAAAGATATGAAATGATAAATCTATCACTTAATTATTATTAGCTAAATGACAAATACAATGTCATATTAAAATAATTAAAATATCATTTTCTTGATATCACCCACTTTATTCATAATTATCAAAATAATTACATTTTTCGGATATGATTCCGATACTCAATTTCATAAGCGATATCATTTTTGTAAACTTATCAATTTTATTATTTTTATAATAATAAAAATATAATTTAATATTATTAATTTTTTCCAAAATGTTACACGGAGTCTTACTATTTTACCCGTTTGGGAGATTTTACTGATATAACGGTATTACCCACTTTCTGAAAACAACGATTCATTCATATTTTTAAAAAGTGATAACGAAAGGATGTGCTACTTGGATTTCAAAAGGGGTAAATATATATATTTTGAAACATTATAGCCTCCTTATTTTCAAACAACATTTCGTTCTACTTTAAAAACATATAAGTGGGAATATTCGAAGTAATTATCTATTTACTGTTCTTTTATGCTACGCTTACTTTATATATCATTTGCTCGTGCTTTATTTATCTTATCAGTCATGTTACGCTTTTTGATTTCCGCGACGTGTCATATATTGTTGATGTTATATCTCAGTGATATGGGACACTGACACACACACACACACACACTTATATTACTGGCTTATGTTATAATATGTTGCCTTTCTGTGCTATGCCTAGTTCATACAGACTAAAAGGATACGAGATTGACGAGATTTATATTACTGTGGATATAATATCAATCCTAAGAGATTGAATATATATAAAGGTATATAAGAAGATAAAGATGATTCGGACACGGTGGATATAACTGGGGATCCATGATGCGTGTGTGATCAATCCATAAGAGATTGAGGTAGGGAGAGACACAATGTCGCCCGATGATATATGCGTGATCAATCCATGAGTGATTGAGGGTAGTTGACACATGATATCTCTACGGATATTATATATACGAGGGATCGATACAGATGCCCTGCACTGAGATGGATATTATATATGTGAAGGATCGATATAGATACCCTGCACTGAGATGGATATTATACATATGAGGGATCGATATAGATGCCATGCACTGATGAGATATATTCTGCTATAGATAGTAGCCGGACAGGACTGGTCAACGAAACAGTACTTGAATATTATTTTCGTGCATCGATATATTCTAAAGAGGTTTTCAAAAGAGCTATAGTCTCACTATTTTCCACGTGTCTAGGATAGACATAGACTTTTACAAAAGAAAACTCATTTTTAAACAAATCATTTTCAAAAAGGCGAGACGTATACTTTAAACGAGATGCATACCTTTCTTCATAAAATAACGCCCGCTACATGTGCCGCTATATATATATATATATATATATATCATACGGTTGTTTTGAAAGGATTTCATATACATATATCTTCCGGCTACTTTTATATGATTGGATATGGATGGGTGCTATATATATATATATATATATATATATATATATAGAGAGAGAGAGAGAGAGAGAGAGAGCCTTGATTGTGTTCTCGTTGGTCGTGTGCTATAGATATTGCATTACAGCTACGGAAATCGTGATTTGACACCGTTGTGTGTGTGTGTGCAGTGAGTTATCAACGGTTGATGATTGTTAGTGTTTCATTTCGCGGTATTGTATTTACTGCCGTGACTCACATGCTTTCAGATGCTTGTGGTTATGTTGTACCCGTACTGGGCCGGATATTGATTACTTGATGTTAACATGATAACCACGCACAAATTCATATTTTACATGTTAGGATAGCGGTACACGAGTTGTACATGAGGGCACTTTATCTTATATTTCATCGCTCGAACTCTAGTTTCGACGCGTGCTTATTTACCGTCCTTGATGTACACATTTATCATACTTAGTTGTTTCACCACTTATCCATACGACTTCTAGCTTATTATATTATTCTACTCACGAGTTGGTAACTCACCCCCGTTGTGCCATAGTTCCTTGCAAGTATTACCACTTGGATCCGTAGTTGCTTTTTGGGCACGTTTGCTACCCTTTGGACGTGGTTGCGCATATATTTGAGTTGATGGGTTTCTTTTTGTATCAACTTTTGCCTTGTACTTATTTGTATCTAGAAGTATTCCATCAAAGATCAAGTCTAGTATTGTTGAGACCTTAGTGTTGTATATTTATTGCTGTCGGACTCGTGTGGAGTCGACTTGATGTATATTTCTGCTGTTTACTTTCTGCTTTGTTGATCCTTCTCCTTTTAGCATCGTATACTACTGCGTGGTTGTGTTTCCACCATTTAGGCATTGATTTAGCTCTCGTATGTGGGATGTTGTTATACTTATTATCATTGTACTCGTTTTAGTCAAAATTTACAGAGGTGTTGTCCGTTTTTCAAACAATCTTTCGAAACAAGCTTTACTTTAATAAAAACTTTTCTAAAACTTCACCTCTACCTATTATTATCTATTTCCTTATATATATGGTTTAGATTCCTGGTTTTGGTTTACTTGGGTTACGATGGGGTCCACTTGACTTCACGTAATCCTTATGCCGGTCATGCGCCCTTTTCGAGTTGTGACAGCTTATGAGTTCTTTGGTTTTAGACATGCATTCTAGTTGAAATGCAAAGTCCAAAGATTTTGAGAAATTCATAGGGTATAAGAATAAAGTAGAGAACCAAACGATGAAAGTATCAAGATTCTTCGAAGTGGTCAAAGATGTGGATACTTATGCTCGGTATTCCGTATTGATAATTTGATTCTCTCTCAGATTACTCCTCCGAGAGTGCATGATGAGTAATGCTGAGTGGTCTTTTTCATTTAGGGATATGTACTAGAAACAGCCACCTCTAACAAACCTTAGCTACCCCGCAGATTTAGTAGGTGACATCAGCCATCTAAAAGATACTTAGATTTTCTCGAAGACGGTAACAGGGAGATTTGTATCATGGTGATGATAACCCTACTAGTTATCTGCAATCCATAGGAAGTGGTGACTTCCGACTGATGGTTGGATGCCAAATTATCCTAATTGGACTCCATACACTGCAACAAAATATGGACTTTGTTGGGTACTTTTGAAAGGGTAAAACCCATTAGGAGTAAGTAGATATTTTAAGATCAGTACAGCTGAAAAGGTATTAACCTAAAAGGCTAGACCTGTAGTGAAAGATTTTCATCAAATACCCGGTGTGGATTATGATGAAACTTTTGCTTCAATATCTGTGCTGAAGTCCATACATGATATAACTTGCCACTGTTGTTTTTCATGAATATGATATCTGGCAGGTGGATGACTATAACGTCTTTCTAAATATGGATTTAGAAGTGTATGTGTATATGACTCTGTCAGAGGGTTATCGTAGTCAGTGGGAGCAGTGGAAAGTATGCAAGTTACTTAAGTCTATTTATAAACTAAAGAAGGCATAGCGGAGATGGATCGTCTATTTTGATGTTAAGCTCAAAGTGTTTGGACTTCATCAAAAGAATGAACCTGGTATTTGTAAGAAGGTTTTAGGGAGTACTATCGTATTCCTCATATGGTATGTGGATGATATAATCCTGATAGGAAGTGATGTTCATATACTACAATCGGTCAAACTATGGTTGTCACAGATGTTTCTCCATATATGATTTGGTTAATATATCAATAGATCTAGATGGATTCAAAGAGTGTCCTAATCCGGGTACTATGACACCATTCTAAAGGGGTTTAGAATGTATGACTCCTGACGCGGTGGTGTACCCACTTGATATGGAGTCATCCTCTCTAAAGATATGTCTTCAGGACTAATGAGGAGAAAGAATCGCATGTATGGTGGTGACGTCAATCATGCGATGTTATGTACCAGACAAGATGTAGCTTATACACTTGTTGTAGTAAGCAGATATCAGTCCAATCCTGGAGAAACATAGGATAGCAGTGAAGAACATATGATGTACTTGGTGTATGGTAATGGCAACCTCCTACAGGAGGCAGTTACCAATTCCAGCTTCCAAAGTGACATGGATGACAGAATGTCTGTCGCGAGTTATAAATTTGCCCTCTTCTGAGTAGCAGTATATTGGAAAGAGAGATACTGAGATAGTCATAGCGTTGGATGTTGATTATAACTCAGCAGAGGATACGGCCTAAGAAGTTGTTGGATAAAATTGTTCATTTATGAATTTGGTCCCATCATCTATCCATACAAATTCTAAGGCAAGTATTGCTCAATTTGGAAGATAGTTGATCTTTGCGAGATTGAGAATTAGAGAGCTAAAGTTGGAAACATTATAGCGGATCCACTCACTGAGGTTGTTTCTCGAACATGGTTTGTGAAACTATTAGTAGAGATGTTGGATATGCGATAGCACATGAGATATGGGTATGTGATGCCACAATAATTGGCCTTAAATGCAAGTGAGAGATTGTTGGATATGGTACCCTCGAGGAAATTATTGTGATTCCGGGATAGCAATTACTTAATTGAAGGAGGACCTATACGGAGAACAGTCTTGCTCGAGAGGTTAGTATGCTATCTAGTTTGTCTTTCTTAACATGTGTATACGTTTTACTCGTTATTATGTATCGCTAATACATGTTGATAAAGCTCATAAGATCTTTGCTTGACTACCAGGATTATAATAGGGATCATACTAGTGTATACGTTTCTTGACCCTGTATGCGATAGCACATAATGCCTGGTTAGTCCATAAGCACATTCTTAAATGTTGCTAGTCGTAAGAGTATCGAGATTGCGCATCGATACTCTAGTTTAGACTAGTGTATACGTTTCTTGACCCTGTATGGGGTAGTGGTAGATCACATAGCCATTGGTGATTGACACTAGAGATTGTATACAGGTGCTCATTAGGTTATGAGTTGCACTGGACGGACTGACTGAGAACTCCTAGATGGTATTATACCTATCGTCAGATAGCAGTTCTATGGTGACAAGAATACAGGGTAGTCTGTAGATCTGAGATCGTCATAGTGTCTTGTGTCGTTCCTACCATGCTTTGATTACTATCCTACCATGGCTTTAAAGAGCCATGCAAACAGGTTTTAGTCGGGTACGGTCCCGAGCCACATGGAGGCAGTGAGTGATCGGAAGGAATTCGTCTCTCCCGGTATAGGGAGTTAATGTCACGCGGTGCATGATTGGCTATAACCATAAGTCCCTGGCCAGGGCAGATGAGATTTACTAATAAGTGTTATCGGTAGTTACTCGGTTGGTTATGAGCTAGACATCGGCATGACTTATCGGGTTATTAGGGGTCTGACGGATACTGCCTCCAGGCCCGGTATACAACACTCTTAGACGAAGAGACCGGATTGTACGGTGACTATCACTAATAGGCTCTGCAAGGTATGGACGAGTTTGCTTGTCGACCTTATTTTCGTTCAATACCTGGATAGTCGTTACGTGCAGCTAGTAGCGTTGACATACTTGTAGGTCAACCCAGTAGGGGATTGATCTGAAAGTGTTTCAGATCAATCGAATATGATTCTAATCTACCCAGCGTATTGTCGAGTCTTAAGTGTCCCACACATAGGGTTTCCCGGCTCAGTAGAAACGATGTAGTGTGTGTATGGCGATACGTACGGGAGTTCAATTAAATATGTATATTTGATACACTTACTTTAATCGAACGTTTTGTTAATACTAACAGATTTGAAAGATAACCAGATTATCACATATATGTGATATGTGAGCTGGTATTATATCTCTCATTTTATCTCTTTTGGTATTCATATTTTGATACGAATACTTATATGTGTATTTGATGCATATACGGGTGTATGTACACACACACACATTTTCTTTTTGTTTTCTTTTTAGAAAGTTGGTGAAGAGTGTGGGCTTGTGACTAGGCTAGTGAGTTATTTGTGTGAGTCACACATTCTTTCCCCTACTCCACAAATGCATAAGAGGTGAGAGAAAAAGAGGATATGCTTAGATTTTATTGAATCCTTTTTCCCTCCTCATCTTATGCTTACTTTCTAAAATGAAAAGAAACGGGAGAAAAAGAAAGAGAGCAAAAGCGAGTGTTTTTCTTCATTACATCTCTTGTTTTCAATTCTTAGCAAGTATTGAAAGCAAGTTGCTTCATCAGAGTTTTTTTTTAGTGAAGCTATAGCCTAAGTTAGGGTTCCTTCGCGTGGATCATCTTCGGTAAGGTCGATCGGCGAGCAAGTTTTTTACCGGAGAACTCGGAGCCTAGATGGAGTCTTCCACGATTAGATGGACACGCTACAAAGTTGTAGCATCGCATAACCCTTTCTAGATTTCCAGTTGCTCTCTTTTAGTTTGCTAGTTCTTGTGTTTGGATGATTTCTTAGGTTTGGAGACTACGCGAGCACACACAACCTAACAATATCAACAAGGCATATGCCCAATAGGAACGAGGAACCGACGAAGAGAGTAAAAGGGTCAGTATAGCCTCTAAAATGTGTCAATATTTTCTCTCTGCTATACCATTTTGTTCATGAGTGTTGTTTCCCCCAATCAGAGCAAAGCTCTGTTCAAATTCCAAGGCGGGAGATGAAGCAACGCTTCATCTTCTCCCAATCAGAGCCAAGCTTTGCTTTGAAAATTTAAACTTTAATAATTGAGGCAGCGCTTCAAATTCCGTGCGCTGTGCGCAACGTGCCACGTGTCAAAAGCTGATACGACAGCGTAGTGCCCAAGGCAGTGCGCCCAATCAGAGCAACGCTCTATTTTAAGTAAAATTAAAGGAAGCAACGCTTCAGTTGCACTAGCACTGCGCTGCGCGACACGTGTCAGCGCAGATGCGCTAGCGCAGTTGCGCTACGATGTGCGCTGCAGACACGTGTCAGCGCAGATGCGCTAGCGCAATTGCGCTACTCTGTGCGCTGTGTAACACGTGTCACGCGCTGGGGCATTTGCGCCAAACAGAATTAAGATTTCAAATAAATCTTTCTGTTCTTGTTAAAACAAGAAGATTTTCTTCTGTAAAAACAGAAGCCCTTGGATCAAAAATCCAACGGTGGGGAAAATTCCCCGAATCACTCAGAGGAAGATCTCTTTAACAAATTTAACTAATTTATGGGCACTATAAAAAGGACCCCAAGCCTCAATTCAAAGGCATCAACATTTTCTAAAAAAGAAGAGAACTCTGAAAAACTCCTCAAGAACAAAAAGGTAAAAACCTTTAGAAAAAGAGAAAGTTCTCTTATGAACAGATCATAGATCTAAAAACAAGATCAATGATCTTTAACAAAAATAAAATAAAATAGTGCTTTGCACTTTTTATGAACCTTTGGTTCTCTGAGATAAGAAAAACAAGAAAAACTTATTTTTCTTTGATCTAAATTAGATTAAGAAATCAAATAGTGCTTTGCACTTCTGTTCTTGAATCTAAAAGATTCTTAGTGCTTTGCACTTGCAAACTGCGCTGTTGCGCTCTTGGGAGAGCGCCACGTGTCAGCATCTGAACCACTTGCGCTATGCGCTTTGAGATAGAGCTTTGCTCTCTGTAATTGGCGCAACTCACCAGAGTGCGCCACGTGTCAGCAGCGCAAGCGCAGCGCACTAGCACAGCGCACTAGCGCAGCGCACTGCGCTTGCGCGACGCGTGTTAACACTACAAGCGCTTGCGCTCTCTGATTGGCGCAAAGCGCCTGAAAATGCAATGCATTTTCTAAAGGGCCAGGCCCAAATCAAAAAGACCAACAGGCCAAAATAAATTGCAAAGCAATAAAAAAAGGCAGAGCCCAAACAAAATGGATGCTCTGCATCATTTATAAAAGTGCAGAGCCTAGTTCAAACAAAAATAGAAAATAATGCCATGGGCCAAGCCCTAGTACAGGCCCAAAGCAAATAAAATGTTGAACATTTTCAACTGGACTTAGCCCAATTTTGGCCGTAAGTCCTCAAATTAAATTGACTGAGCAAGATTGCTCTCTTAAATCAATTTACGACCGGTTCGAGGGTATATCTCCGAACTCCTCTGACACCCATCGTTGTAATCCTTCAACGACGTTAGAGAGGTGACGGGTCCCAACGACCACAAATGAATATGGACTGCGGGGTCCTTAAACTCGTGGACCGAAACGTCCTTAAACTAATATTGGACCAAAACGTCCTTAAACTAATGTCGGACCACCACGTCCCTAAACTGGAATACGGACCACTACGTCCCTAAACTGGAATACGGACCACCATGTACCTAAACTGGAATACGGACCACCACGTCTTTAAACTGGAATACGGACCACCACGTCTTTAAACTGGAATATGGACCACTACGTCCCTAAACTGGAATACGGACCACCACGTCCCTAAACTGGAATATGGACCACTACGTCCCTAAACTGGAATACGGACCACCACGTCCCCAAACTGGAACACGGACCATTACGTCCCTAAACTGAAACAATAGAGCCTCCAAACGCTCTTTTGCCGGATCTAAACGGTCCCGTTTAAGTTGATCTTAGCCCCAAACACGGCTAACGCATCCTTAAACATTAAAATGGGATATAAAATTCCAAATCAACTTTGGTTCAAGGGTACATCTCTGAACTCCTCTGACACCTATCGTTGTAATCCTTCAACGACGTCAGAGAGGTGATGAGTCCCGACGGCCATATATTAAATGGATTATCACGTTAAGTTGATCTTAGTCTCAAACAGGACTAACGTATCCTTAACGAACGTTTAAGTTGATGTTAGCCGCAACGCGACTAATGCATCCTTAAACTAAAAATACCAAACCCAAATCTAAGTAAATACGGATTTGGACTAATCCACGTCCTACGGGCGATGGCATTACTCAGTCTCCGTATACAATCCACGGGCAACCACAAACGAAACAAACACACACGACATGAAGTGAAATTTTGGAGAAGGAGAAAGTTGTTACCGCGACGCGGTAGCGTAATTAACTGCAGGGGCTTGCGCCTGCAGGGAAGAGCGTCCCCACAATCAAAAACCCCTCAAGCGAGGGGGAATCTGACGAAGTCTGCTACATCGGCCGCATCCGTCTAAACCTCCGATACACGGTGTCATAAATCAACTTGGCATCTTCGGAGAGGTGGACGGATAAAACCAAATAGCATCTGCCCCGAATCTCAGCATCAGGCCATCGCAGTCCTGTGCGCCGCCGTTCGGAGGGGAACAGATTCTGGCACGCCCGGTGGGACCTCTTCCTCTTTCCACTCCACACTTCGTGTGTCGTCCTCGCGAACCAATCGCGGTTTCTTAAATGATTGCCTTTGGATTTCAAGTTACTAAGATTTGGTCTTTTTCCTGGCACAGAACTCAAGATTCAATGGCCTTTAACTGCACCAACTGCTCGAAATGCCACTGCAACGGACGCTCCACCTCACCGGGAGGTGTAGCATGTGGGCCCCAAGCGGCTTCCTTCCTCGCTCTGCCGGTAGACCAGGTGACCCAAGCCACCACTGGCCTGTTCTTCGGGACCATGATCCCTCCTACAAGCTTCTCTATGCCAATACCTGCACCGGAAGTGAACAAAAAGTCGGTCTTCGACCGACTCACTGCCACGACGGCCCCTGTCAACGGGTCGCCCACCACCAAGCCGACAACCTCTGTCTTTGCGAGGCCGGATCAAAACTCTGAAGGGCCCGCTAAGAAACCCAGGAACTCTAAAATGGCTGTCCCAAAGAGGGCAACGGCCGCTGCTCCGGAAGTCATTAAGGCGGCTTCCCCTGTCAAAGAGTCAGTCTTTTCAAGACTGACGATTCCTGCTCCTACCCCTGCTCGAGGATCCGTCTTCGACAGGTTGAATATCACCCCTCAAAAGACAACCTCAGTCTTTAAGAGGTTAACAGCGGCGGCGCCCCATTCAGACATGGGGCAAAAAGAAGCTATCTCTATCTCTGAGCCAGTCCCAACGGCTCGTCGTGCTCGACGTCGCCATTGGCGACGAGTGAGGAAGGCAGGGGGCAACTCCCCCTCAGGGCTAACTCCACCGGCTCCAGTGGTGGAAGTCAACGCTGCTGTTCCAACTGGGAACAGCTTTGAACTGCTGAGGAGGGTACGTAAGAACTCTCCAACCGCTACATTGAAAAGATCTTCTCCACCTGCGGAGAGAGTTCCGGAAATGAAGCAGGAGCAGCACCCTCAACGGCTGTCCTAAAAAATATACAAGGTTTGGCGGAGGGTTCAAGACTCCGTGATTGACCCAGATCACTCCCGTCAACAGAAAAAGGTAAAAGTGCAAAAAGAAAAGGATCGTCCTATTAAACAGCAAAGGACAATAATCGCTAGGGTGCCCACTGCATCGGCCCCCTCCACTTCAACGGCCCACAAAAGAAGAAGGCCGGAGAAAACCCCCGCGCCCGCGGCAAATGCCAAAGATGGTGAACCTAAACGCCCTAAGTCTGGGGGCATAATAGTTCATACCGTCTGGTAAAGAGGACAGTCGCATATCAACAGGTCATGGACCGCACACGCGGTCAGTGACCAAGGCGCAGGAGCAGCAACAAAAGCTCCAAGAGATGATGAACGCTATGGCCGTACTTACAGGGCCAAAAGAAAATCCTGAAACGTCCTCGGATGAACGCCAAGAGGAAGAAACCGACGCCGAATTCCTTCGTCGGATATTGGAGAAGAAGGACAAAGAAGCTGCTGAACAAGCAGCCAACATACAGCGTATGGGCCTCCTCTTCCAAGACATGATAGGGATGATGATACAACAAGATCCTCCGGCCGAAGAGCCCCCGATCGTCCTTGGAGACGATAGGGGAGAGACATCAAATCCTCCACCAGCTCTGTCGGCGGCTAAAGAGGATACAATCTCCAAAGCTGATTTGGATGAGTACATTGCCCAACAAATACGGGTTCATCATGCGACCGAAGCAGCCGGCCAGGTCGTAAAAACGGGACGGCAATATCCGAGTTGGTACGATCAAATCAAATACCCGCCAGGTTACACAATTCCCAAGTTCCATGTCTACAAGGGAACGGGCAATCCTCACCAGCATGTTGCCCAGTTCATGGCACTCTGCGGCAACACCGACGGTGACGACAAGCTGTTGCTTCGCCAGTTTGTTGGAAGCTTATCAGATACGGCGTTCGAATGGTACTCTGAGCTCCCGAACGACTCTATTAAACCTTCGCGGAGATGGAGCTGCTGTTTACTCAGCGTTTTGCAAGCGCCAGTGAACGTACCCCGATGACGGGACTGATTAATGCCAGGGTAAAACCCGGCGAAACGTGGGTTTAGTACGCAATACGATGGCGGAACTTATGGTCGAAGTGCGAGCAGCGCATTGAAGAAGCTCCCGCAGTAGGCATGTTTGTGGGAACCCTTGATCCACAAGCAACCATCTCGCAGTTTATGATGTTTTTCAAGCCGACTACCTTCCAAGCCTTGATTGACAAACCAGCACAGATGGATCAGATGGGCCATAAACCTCCTCTTCCAAAACCGGACTCCCGAAATGACAAAGGGAAGGGAAAAGCGATCGTCGCCGCTAATGCTCAATAACAACCGAGAAACTCGAAGCCGGTTGTGCGTCAAAATAATATGCGCCCGTACGTAGACCTCGAGGAGAGACTAGAGCGTCCTTACTCGTTTCCCCGCGATAAAACGAGAAGGTTATTCGAGCTGGCATTACGCAACAGACTCATAAATCTGCCGGATCCAAAACGTCCGTTGCAACCAAGTGACGTCAACAAGCCCAACTACTGTCCTTATCATCGAGTACTAGGCCATCGGATCGAGGATTGCTACGTTTTCAAAAATTGGCTTAAAAACCAGTACCGACAGGGCAAATTCGCGTTATCTGACAAATGGAAGGTGAATCCCCCGCAGCCCCACACCTCTAAGGGGACGAATACGCCGGGGGCAACATGCTCCGTCGTTGAAGAAGCTCCTTGGGAGGTTGTATTATCGGCCAAGACAAAGAGAATGCTAAATGATCTTCAGACATCTCCAGCGATCAAGTGGAAGAACCCGCTGGAACCACAGATCATTGAAGGGATGCTGAAGCCACGTCCAACCCTAAAGACCGATGGTGGTGGTTCAAGCACTTGCAACCAGCCGTCAAAAGAAGCCCGTGAAGCCTGGCGACAAGCACACGGACTTGCAAAAACAAATTGACGCGCTGGAGGAATACAACCAGAAGGCACGGACTCCAATTACACTTCAAGAGTTTCTCAGCAACGTCTTTCAAGAAGAAGGTGGGGGAGAAAGTTTGTCAGATGAATCTGAAGAATGCGTGGCAAGCTGTCGTGTGATTTCCCATTCGTTCATGGACGATAAGGAAACTACTTGTACCGAAGCACTGGGGGAAGATCTTGAACCAAAATTACCGGAGCTATTAGATGAAATGATTGACGCGTTCCTTAACGAAGCTCGATTGAAAAGTAAAGTTGATCGAGAATGCGAGACGGCTATATTTGAAAGGGCCAAGCGCCAGCGACTTGATAAAGGAGCTGAGACGATCCCGTTGGAGCTAAACACCTCCGCTACCGACAAAAGCCAATTCAAGATGAGGAAAAAGTTTGCTAAGGCCATATCAATGGGCATGAAGCTGCCATCCTCTGAAGGAAGCATCACCGGTGAAATGCACCCCTCCTATTGCTTATATCATCAAAAGATTTCGCACCCCACTCAAGAGTGCAAAGCTTTCGATAAATGGTGGCAAGGATACGTTGCTCATCGACAACGCTTTAAGCGGGAAAAGCGTAAAACTCGTCAAGAGCAAAGAAATACGACCGAAGGGATTAAAAGAACTACCGGCAATTGTCGCATGGTTAACACTGGCAGGTCACAAGTGCCTACATTCGGGAGTGATTCTGATGAAGAGCTATAACTTGCCCCTCTCTTTAAAGAGTCCGCTTCGAGAAAAGAAGAAGAACCGAAGGTTTGCGAAAATATCCGGCTACGTAATCGCACTCTGCCCGAAAAGAACCTCGGACCCTCGAACAAAAAAGATAAAGGGAAAGAAAAGGCCTCTGAAGATATCGTCTTAGATGACCAAGTGGTGGAAGAGCTAGCTGCCAAAGACCCGCCAAAGAAGAATAAGGTGGATTACAACATCTTAGCACATCTGAGGAAGCTGCCCTCACAGCTCAACATTCTTGACGCCCTTTTGCTATCAAAAGAGGTGAGAGATTCATTGATTAAGGCGCTCCAAGACCCAGAACAATTCCAAGCATGCCTGGCCGAGGAAAAGATGAAGGATGAATTGGAGGAAGTGCACACGGCCGATGTTACTTTTGGCGATGAAGACCTTCTACTTGGGACGTGCGAACACAATCGCCCTCTCTATGTCTCGGGATACTGCCATGATATAAAGATAGGAAAAATCCTGATCGATAACTGGTCGTCTATTAACCTACTCAACGTGCGGGTGTTGAAGGAAATCTGCATGAGCGTCCAGCACCTTGCTCGGGAAAAGATCACCATCTCCGGGTTCGACTCCCAATCGTCAAAGACTCTTGGATCTGTGATACTGACGCTACGCTTCGGGTTACTCGTCACAGACATTAAGTTCCACGTTATAGACGCCAAGACATGCTACAACGCTTTGCTCGGCCGACCATGGTTACACGAGTACAACATCATCCCTTCTACACAACATCAGTGTATGAAGTATTTTAAGGATGGTTTCGAGTATACCGTGATGGGAGAACTGAACCCGTTCTCTGTGAACGAGGTCCGCAAATATGAAGACGCCAAATACTTCTTACTGGATTTCGAAGACACAGAGAAGTGTCACAAGCCGGAGAATAAAACTAACGCTACCATCCCTGTCTTCGGCAGTGATACTGAGGAGGAAGAGGAGATAGTTTATACGGATCCGCCCCAATACAACAAGCCGGGACCATCGGCTCCTACATTGATCTTTGGCAGCGACTCGGAAGATGAAGTCCATGCTGTATTCTCTGCTCGACCGTCAATACAAACGTCCGCTGACGAAGAGCAAAGTCTACAAGTCGCCATAGTGCCGCTTAAACACCATAAAGAACTGGATGCACTTAATATCTACAATGTAGAAGAGCTACAAACATTCTACATCCCTCCCAGGCAAGAAAGCGAGAAAGCAATTCTGTTTTACCGCTCTGAAGAAACCAAGGTAGAAAAAGAAATTTGGCATGGTGCGGATCCTACGCTCGACAGGCTTCAGCCCATCCGTCTCCCCAAATATTATACAGAAGGTTTGAAAAAGCTGCAGAAACGCCAGGGGATATCCTTCAAGCAGACCGTTCGAAAAGTTAAGTTCTATGATAAAGTCTGGAACGTTCCCGGGACTCAACGCAAACTGCCTAACGGGAGAATGGAGACGAAAGGACTCGGATACACCCGGTCAAAGAAACCGGAGCTACTAAACAGCTGTTACGTCATGTATGCCTTCGATGAAGAAGCAGATGCTCAATGGGAGGACGCTAATCCTAAGCTAGTGAAAGTTCCAGATGCAAAGGAGCCCAGTCCGTCGTTCGAAGAACAAATGGACAAACTTATGAGGAAAGCTGGTCAAAAAGTTCGAGATGATCACGACCGCGAGACGGCCATCTACGAGAAAGCCAAGACGCAACGCCTTCTCCAACAGGCCGTGAAGGATGAAAATGCCGCTCCCTGTCAACCTGTTATAAAAAAGGCTCAGCGCAAAGGCAGAAACAAGTCGAAACGTGAAAAAGGCGCTCAACAACAACAAAGCAGGGCTAAGAAGCCACGCAAACGGGAGTCGAGCGTTATTGATCTATCCCTTATGAAGAAAATGGGTCAGGCATACTCGTTTCCGCGAGACCAGACAAAGAAGATACTTGACCTCGCTCTAAAATATCAGATGCTTACATTGCCAGAGTCTAAACACCCCGAACAAGCAGGCGAGGTCTCGCACCCGGACTATTGCTTTTATCACCGAGTGATAGGACACCCTCTCGAAGATTTCTTCACCTTCAAAAATTGGGTTGAAAATCAGTATCATCTTGGCAAATTCACTCTGTCTGACAACTGGAGGGTAGCGCCACCACAGAAGCACAAGCACAAGGCCACGAAAGAAGAACCGGTTCCACATTGGGATTGGAAGCGAATTCGCACCTGCCACATGATTACAATATTAAAAGAAGAGCCCGAGGACATAGATGAGCTCCCTTGGTGCTTCGAAAACGGCAGCGACGAGATAATCTCAGAATTCCCACCAGCGCCAAAAGAGCTGGAAGATGGAATCCATACCACTGCAGATAACCTCAAGAAGATTGAGTTAGGGACGGCAAACGATCCACGACCGACGTTCATCAGCGAGTTACTATCTGAAGAAAGGGCAGCTGCGTTAAAGGATGTGCTTCTGCAGCATAGAGATTGCTTCGCGTGGAACTATTCCGAAATGCCGGGACTAGATTCAGAAATTGCTGTACGCAAATTGGCGATATCCCCGGACATCAAGCCAGTCAAACAGGCGCCGAGGAGAATGCGGCTCGAACTCGAGATGAGTATCAACGCCGAGGTCAAGAAGCTGATCGACTCTGGCTTTATCCAGGAGGTTCAATATCCTGAATGGATCGCTAACATCGTCCTGGTGATGAAGAAAAATGGGATGGTGCGCATATGCGTGGTCTTTCGGGATCTCAATAAAGCTTGCCCGAAGGATGATTTCCCAGTGCCAGTCACCGAACTGATGATAGACAATACATCCACTCATGAGGTTTTCTCCTTCATGGATGGCTCATCAGGGTATAATCAGATAAAGATGCATCCCGAAGACCAGAAGCACACCGCCTTTAGGACCCCTTTAGGCATATTCTGTTATAAAGTGATGCCCTTCGGTTTAAAGAATGCCGGTGCCACTTATCAAAAGGCCATGACAAAGATCTTCGATGACCTTATACACGAAATCGTCGAATGCTATATCGACGATCTCGTGGTTAAAAGCAAATCATACGAGGAACATCTCCAGCATTTGAAGACCGTATTTCAACGCCTTCGGCAATACAACTTGAAGATGAACCCGCTCAAGTGTGCATTCGGAGTTTCCTCAGGCAAATTCCTGGGATTCATTGTTCGACACCGAGGTATTGAAATAGATCCGTCAAAGATCAAAGCGATCATGGAAATGCCTCCGCCGAGAACTCTCAAACAGTTGCGATCTCTCCAAGGGAAGCTCGCATACATACGGCGATTTATAGCCAACCTTTCAGGCAAGTGCCGTCCCTATAGCCACCTGATGAAGAAGGGAACCCCATTTGTCTGGGATCACAAATGCCAAGGTGCACTGGACGAGATCAAGCAGTACCTGCAGAACCCTCCAGTATTGGCTGCTCCAGTTAAGGGAAAGCCTCTCATTCTTTACACGACCGCCCTCGAAGGTTCCTTAGGCGCATTATGGGCACAAGAGAACGATCAAAGGAAGGAAAGAGCACTCTATTACTTAAGTCGAGTTCTGCTGGGAGCAGAAAGCAATTACTCTCCCATTGAGAAGCACTGCATGGCGCTAATCTTTGCGATAACAAAGCTCAGACATTACGCATTAGCACATGAAGTCCGTCTCATTTCGAAAGTGGACCCTCTCAAATATCTATGTCAAGGGCCATATTGACAGGTCGACTCGCTAAATGGGCTCTGCTCTTGATGGAGTTCTCGATAACGTATCGACCTCTCAAGGCAGTGAAAGGCCATGCCATCGCCGATTTTCTCGCTGAGCATCCGATATCGGCCGATTCTCCTCTGAATTGCGATTTGCCAGAAGAACATGCGTTTGACGCGATCGACGGTGGTGATACCCGATGGGAACTTTACTTCGATGGAGCATCTTCCATGAAAAAGCGCAAACAAAGTACCCCTATAATCAAATCGGGGGTAGGCCTCATCTTCGTGACTCCACAAGGAAGGATAATGCGCTTCGCTTTCTCCTTAACAGAGCCGAGGACAAACAATGAGGCCGAATACGAAGCTCTGATAGCAGGCCTCGAGATCGCCATCGACATGGGAATTGAAAATCTCCTCATATACGGGGATTCTCAACTGGTCGTTAGTCAAGTAAACGGCGACTACCAAATGTGCAAGCCGGAGTTGGTGAAGTACGGCGAAAAGGTGCAACAACTGTTGACCCAAATTTCGTCCTACACTTTAGAAAACATACCGCGCGCGGAAAACAGCAAAGCAGACGCATTGGCCAAACTTGCTAAAGAACTGGCTGACGAGAATCTCGATGACGTTAGAATCATGGTACAAAGCCGTCAAGTGCTTGCCCCAGCAGAAATATCTCCGGAATCATCCGAAGAGAAGGGAGCGACTGAACAGACGACCCTACAAATAAAAGAACGAAGAAAGACTGAGGATTGGAGGGAAGTCTTTATAGACTACTTTAAGTCCCACCGAATGCCCGGAGATGCGTCCACAAGACATCAGCTCATGAAATGAGCTCTGTCTTTCGCCTTCGTCAACGATACTCTGTACAAGAGGTCATTCGATTCTCTGTGGCTGAGATGCCTAGGACCTGACGAAGCAGAAAGAGTCGTTCAGGAAGTTCACGATGGACTCTGCGATTCTCACCAAGCGGGCCCAAAGATGAAGTTGAAGATCAAACGGATGGGCTACTACTGGCCCAGAATGATCCAGGACTGCCTCGAATATGCGAAGCAATGCCACTCATGCCAAATTCATGGGGACTTCATCCATCAGTATCCAAATCCGCTACACCCGACAATGGCTAGCTGGCCATTCGAAATGTGGGGAACTGATATAGTCGGCCCCATTGAACCAGCATCGTCTAGGGGACATCGTTTCATCCTGGCAACGACTGACTACTTCTCCAAATGGGCAGAGGCAGTACCGCTGAGGGAAGTAAAGACGGAGAATATCCTCCACTTCTTCAAGACGCACGTCATATATCGGTTTGGAACGCCAAGACGGATCATCTCCGATAACGGGCCAGCTTACAGAAGCCACAAGATCAGTCGCTTCGCACAACAGTACAATATAGACTGGAGATATTCCTCAGTTTATAATCCACGAGCTAATGGTCTAGCCGAGGCCTTCAATAAGACTTTAACAAAGATTATGAAGAAGACAGTGTCCCGAAATAAGAAAGACTGGCACGAGAGACTGCAAGAGGCCCTTTGGGCGTATCGAACTACGTTCAAGACGGACACAAACACAACGCCGTACGCATTGGTATTTGGGACAGAAGCAGTACTTCCCATCGGGATAGAGCTATCCTCTCTACGAATGGCAGTCCACTACGAGCTGACGAACGAAGAAAATGCTAACCTTCGGCTTGAGGAGCTTGATGCCCTTGAAGAAACACGGCTCATAGCGCAACAAAATCTGGAAGCTTATAAAGCAAAGATGACGCGCTCATACGAAAGATTGACCTGACCGAGGACATTCCACCAAGGCGAACTCGTGCTAGTGGTCAAAAGGCCTATGATTCCCAATCGCGCCAAGCGGGGAAAATTCGAGCCAAACTATGAAGGCCCGTACATCATAGATAAGGTCTACCAGGGTGGGGCCTATCTACTCATGGACATGCACGGTGAAAGGCCTTTCAGGCCAATAAACGGTCGCTTCCTAAAGAAATACTATGCTTAATGAGCCACAGCCTAGGTCAATAGTAGATGACGACGACTATGTCCGCTCGCTATCTTCCTCAGCTCAAGCTTTATAAGCAGTAGCCGGCCTTCTCCATGACGGACCGAAATGTCCTTAAACTAATAACAGACCGAAACGTCTTTAAACTACTACCGCGGCATCCTTAGGCCGACGAGATGAATAAAAACAAAAATAAAATAAAAAATATATATAATAAATAATAATGGTATGTCCATAAGCAAAAAGGGCACGGATGAAAACCCGAAAGGGCTCCGTGAGTAAAAACAGCAGGGCTACCGGCGAGTGTTCGTGAAAACCCGAAAGGGCGCGACCTCGTAAAATATATATATATATATATATATATATATATATATATATATATATATATATATATAACCGGTATGTCCATAAGCAAAATGGGCGCGGATGAAAACCCGAAAGGGCTCCGTGAGTAAAAACAGCAGGACTACCGGCGAGTGTTTGTGAAAACCCGAAAGGGCGCAACCTCGTTAAAAGACACTTATAGGGTCCTCTCGACCTTGTAAGGAGAAACCACCCGCGTGAGATCCTTACGACTCACAAGGGAGCAACACACTCAGGGATCCCCACGATTCCTAAGGAGAAAATACACTTGCGAGATCCTCACGACTCGTAAGGAGAACTCTCTTATGGGACCCTCATGGCTCATAGGATTTGAAAGTCTTAAGTTACAGAGACCTAAACCTGTGCTTAAGCAATCCCCACAATTTCCGATATTGCCCTACAAGTGGCTCAATACTGACCCTTGTATACAATCCACGGGCGCGAATAAACATTTCCCTAACCAAGTCTCATCCGTGACTGGGGATATGTTCGTATGGTAAGCAACCCTTGTAAATCCTCCCGATTTACAAAGAGAAAACCCTCCTGTAAGATCCTTACGAATTACAGAGGAACAAACACTTAGGAATCCTCACGACTCCTAAGGAGAAAATACACCTACAAGATCCTCACGACTTGTAGGGAGAAATACCTTCGTGAGACCCTTACGGCTCATGAAGTCAAAAGCCTTAGCCGACAGGACCTTAACCCTGGTCGCTAAGCCATCTTTGTTCGACATTGACAGAGGCAGATTATGATTCGCTCCTGGTAATATCCCAGTTGTAGCGGTGCTGATGCCGAAATCGGCTTACGGCGAAAAGCCAGTAGGCCGCACATGCATATGAAATAGCCGAAATGATGGGGCAACTTGCAATAAAAAGTAGCAAGTAAAAATGTATGCATGCAAAATAGCCGAAATGATGGGGCAACTTGCAATAAAAAGCAGCAAGTAAAAATGTATGCATGCAAAAATAGCCGAAATGATTGGGCACTGCGAAAAATAGCCGAAATGATTGGGCAATCGCGACCTTCGCGATATAAAAGCTGAAATGATAGAGCATCGCGGAGATAAAACAAAAAAAATGATGATAAAACTTTGGCCCTACAGTTAAGATCACATAGATCCCTGTATACAATCCAAGGGCGTAAACAAAGAGGGAACCATACTTTCCCAGCATGCTTCGCCAGAAAATGAAGTCAAATCTCAACAGTTCGTCCCAACGCCGAAGAAATCAATGTCTTCAGCAAATTCCTCGACTCACGGATACAAACACTCCTTGACGAGAGCCTCCTGATCCGCGTCGACTCGCAGAGCCACCAGTGCCTCCGTGGGAAATCTTCGACTCGTTTCAAACCCCAAGGAAACAAATAATCCTTGGCGCTTGGGAAACAAATAATCCTCAGCGAACTCCTCGATTCACGGATACAAACACTCCTTGACGAGAGCCTCTTAATCCGCGTCGACTCGCAGAGCCACCAATGCCTCCGTGGGAAATCCTCGACTCGTTTCAAACCCCAAGGAAACAAATAATCCTTGGCGCTTGGGAAACAAATAATCCCTAGCAAACTCATCGACTCACGGATACAAACACTCCTTGACGAGAGCCTCCTGATCCACGTCGACTCGCAGAGCCACCAGTGCCTCCGTGGGAAATCCTCGACTCGTTTCAAACCCCAAGGAAACAAATAATCCTTGGCGCTTGGGAAACAAATAATCCCTAGCGAACTCCTCGACTCACGGATACAAACACTCCTTGACGAGAGCCTCCTGATCCGCGTCGACTCGCAGAGCCACCAGTGCCTTCGTGGGAAATCTTCGACTCGTTTCAAACCCCAAGGAAACAAATAATCCTTGGCGCTTGGGAAACAAATAATCCTTAGCAAACTCCTCGACTCACGGATACAAACACTCCTTGATGAGAGCCTCCTGATCTGCGTCGACTCGCAGAGCCACCAGTGCCTCCGTGGGAAATTCTCGACTCGTTTCAAACCCCAAGGAAACAAATAATCCTTGGCGCTTGGGAAACAAACAATCCCTAGCAAATTCCTCGACTCACGGATACAAACACTCCTTGACGAGAGCCTCCTGATCCGCGTCGACTCGCAGATCCGCCAGTGCCTCCGTGGGAAATTCTCGACTCGTTTCAAACCCCAAGGAAACAAATAATCCTTGGCGCTAGGGAAACAAATAATCCTTAGCAAATTCCTTGACTCACGGATACAAATAATCCTTGACGAGAGCCTCCTAATCCGCGTCGACTCGCAGAGCCACCAGTGCCTCCGTGGGAAATTCTCGACTCGTTTCAAACCCCAAGGAAACAAATAATCCTTGGCACTAGGGAAACAAATAATCCTTAGCAAATTCCTTGACTCACGGATACAAATAATCCTTGACGAGAGCCTCCTGATTCGCGTCGGCTCGCAAAGAAACCAGTGTCTCCGCGGGAAATTCCCGATTCGTCTCAACTTGCAAGATGAAGCCTCAAGCAGCAGGGATTAAAAAACTTGCTTCCTGAACAATGGGACCCTGCAAGTCGATCTAAAACGGTCTCTTGCATACTATTCACGGGTCTCACTCTCCAAAGTCGAGTTTCGACAAGGAGGGAAACAACCGCTTACGGGTCCTCTCGACTCATAAGAGGGAAAAATTCTCTTATAGGATCCTTACGACTTATAAGAGAAAACCACACTTAGGAATCCTCACGATTCCTAAAGAGAAAAAACCACCTACGAGATCCTCTCGATCCGTAGGGAGAAAAGTCTCTATGAGACCCTCACGGCTCATGGAGTTGAAAAGTCTTAGGTGGCAGATCTGAACCTGCGGCCTAAGCCATCGCTATCCTGTGAAGAAATCAAGAGGCCTACTCTAGTGTATGTTAATTGTGTCGACATGCTGAGAAAGAAGAAAAGCAACAGAAAGAGCATCCGATTTACATTTGATCAAGCATTCAAAGCACATTCATTCATGCATGGGCAAAAGACTCAGAACAAAGGATAAGACAGGCTAGGAAAAACAAAAAATTTCATTAATATTGCCCGAAGTTCTTACAATCATGAAAGCAATAAACGAAAGTTATAATGGAATAACCTCAGATCCAGGGCATGAATTGAGGAATTCAAAAGCGACTCTATCTATGAGTTTCCAGGCCTCGCGGACCATCCTAGTGTGCTTTCTTTCGCGAGCAAAAGCGTCAGGGTCCCCCCTGATGTCTTCCACCCTTCGATAAGTAGCGAGTATGGCAGACTGTTGAAACACCTCGTGCAAGAGATCGATAAGACTGTCTCGCCGTCTCTTTGAGATAAAGTTCAACAGGTACACCGAGTGCACCTTATCCTCAGCGGCATCCAGCGCCCTAAGTGGCACCCCGGAACAGAACAGGGGAAGCGCTTCCCAGATAGCTCCCACGATAAGCTTAAGAAGGGAGGAACGCCGGGGGAGCAGAGGACCATTGTATGCGTCGAAGCGGCTCATAATTTCAGCACACTCCGCGTTTGTGAACTCTCGATTCTGAGAGCGGCCAAGTCGGCGGATGTCCCCGTAAGAGATGATCTCATTAAGAGCATACATATGGGCGTCCATTGTCCCTGTGAAAGAAGATCAACAGAATTAGCAGACCGACTGATTAAGCGAATTCTTGTTAAAAAACGAGCACAGATAGTTAAACTCCTCGAGAGCAATGCTCTACGAACAGGAGTGACTATCAAAATCCTAATAAGAGAAATTTAAAGAAGTCCCCCAAGATTCTGAGATCACTATTATTAAAAGATGATATAGTCCATTAAAATACAAAACTCCATTTTTAATTTTCATTATTCATATTCAAACTCTTAAAAGTTCATCATTTTTAGATCAAAGAGATCTATGTTTTGACAAAGATGCAAGGTTCTGTTCATAGGTCAAGAAACCTTGAAACAGATTCTTGAGAGCAAGGCTCTATTGGTGAAAACCCCAGAAGGGTTTCTTTAGATCAAAGATCTATGAGAGCAAAGCTCTATTAATTAAAATTGATTTAATTCAAGACTAATTCTTACCTAAATAGTTCCTTTTAAAGAAAATCTAAGAGTTCTTAAAAACAAGAGTAGGGCTCTGAGGTTCTGAAAATAAAATTTTTGGAGATGATGATCATCTGTGAAGGACCAAAGGTCATATTTATAGGCACCAAGCGCCCTTTCAACTTCCAAAAGCTACCGCGACGGTTGGGATTTTGCCACCGTTGCGCTTGCGTTTGGAGGCCACGTAAGCGCAACGGTAGGGGGCATTTGTTTCCTCCAATCAGAGCAAAGCTCTGTTCAAATTCCAAGGCGGGAGATGAAGCAACGCTTCATCTTCCCCCAATCAGAGCAAAGCTTTGATTTGAAAATTTAAACTTTAATAATTGAGGCAGCGCTTCAAATTCCGTGCGCTGCGCGCAACGCGCCACGTGTCAAAATCTGATACGACAGCGCAGCGTCCAAGGCAGTGCGCCCAATCAGAGCAACGCTCTATTTTATGTAAAATTAAAGGAAGCAACGCTTCAGTTGCGCTAGCACTGTGCTGCGCGACACGTGTCAGCGCAGATGCGCTAGCGCAGTTGCGCTACGATGTGCGCTGCACGACACGTGTCAGCGCAGATGCGCTAGCGCAATTACGCTACTCTGTGCGCTGCGTAACACGTGTCACGCGCTGGGGCATTTGCGCCAAACAGAATTAATATTTCAAAGAAATCTTTCTGTTCTTGTTAAAACAAGAAGATTTTCTTCTGTAAAAACAGAAGCCCTTGGATCAAAGATCCAACGGTGGGGAAAATTCCCCGAATCACTCAGAGGAAGATCTCTTTAATAAATTTAACTAATTTATGAGCACTATAAAAAGGACCCCAAGCCTCAATTCAAAGACATCAACATTTTCTAAAAAAGAAGAGAACTCTGAAAAACTCCTCAAGAACAAAAAGGTAAAAACCTTTAGAAAAAGAGAAAGTTCTCTTATGAACAGATCATAGATCTAAAAACAAGATCAATGATCTTTAATAAAAATTAAATAAAATAAAATAGTGTTTTGCACTTTTTATGAACCTTTGGTTCTCTGAGATAAGAAAAACAAGAAAAACTTATTTTTCTTTGATCTAAATTAGATTAAGAAATCAAATAGTGCTTTGCACTTCTATTCTTGAATCTAAAAGATTCTTAATGCTTTGCACTTGCAAACTGCGCTGTTGCGCTCTTGGGAGAGCGCCACGTGTCAGCATCTGAACCACTTGCGCTATGCGCTTTGAGATAGAGCTTTGCTCTCTGTAATTGGCGCAACTCACCAGAGTGCGCCACGTGTCAGCAGCGCACTGCGCTTGCGCGACGCGTGTCAACACTACAAGCACTTGCGCTCTCTGATTGGCGCAAAGCGCCTGAAAATGCAATGCATTTTCTAAAGAGCCAGGCCCAAATCTAAAAGACCAACAGGCCAAAATAAATTGCAAAGCAATAAAAAAGGGCAGAGCCCAAACAAAATGGATGCTCTGCATCATTTATAAAAGGGCAGAGCCTAGTTCAAACAAAAATAGAAAATAATGCCATGGGCCAAGCCCTAGTACAGGCCCAAAGCAAATAAAATGTTGAACATTTTCAACTGGACTTAGCCCAATTTTGGCCGTAAGTCTGTTAGTGTATATGCCCTAGAGGTCATTACTGTATCATACTAGTTTGTATATTACTTAATGGAAGCTTGGGATATTCACCTTGTATAAACAATCTTGCTCAATATAGTAGTATGCTACTTGGTTTGTTTCTACTTCAATGTGTACTTGTGTTTATTTCAGTATATCACTTATACGCATTAGTGGAGCCCTTAGGATCTTTGCTTGATTACCAGCGTTGTGATGGCAGTCACACTAGTGGGGGCTGGGTAATCTATAAGCACATCCTTATACAGGTCCCTAGTCGCAGGACTATCGAGACAGGGCATCGATACTCCGGAGTAGACTAGCGTATGCGCTTCTCATCCCAGTATGGGAGATGGTCTGTCCCACAGCCATCAGTACGTCGTACTGGAGATAGTATACGGGTGCTCGTTGGGTTACGAGTACACCGGACAGGACTCGTCGGGAACTGACAGGTTGGTATTATACCTATCGTCAGTTATCAGTTCCCAGGTGACATGAGTACAGCTTAGTCCGCTGACTTGACACTGGCACTTCGCCTCGAGTGTGTTCCCACTGTACTTTGATTACTACCCTACCACGGCTCAAAGGAGTCGTGCAAACGGGTAGTAGTTGGGTACAGTCCCGAAGCACTTGGAGGCAGTGACGGTTAGACAGGATTCGTCTCTCCCGGTATTGGGGGTTGACATCGCGCTGTGTCTAGGAGAGCCATTACACGAGTAGTCCCTGGCCAGGGCAAGCGAGATATACTGGTAGGCTTCCAGTGTTATCTCAGGGTGTTTTGGGCTTCACTCCGACACGACTTGTACCGCTATTAGGGGACTGACGTTTTACCGCCCCCTAGGCCCGACATGCGATGTATTAGACGAACAGACCGGACTGTACGGAGACTGTCACATTCAGACTCAGTAGGAGTACAGATGGGGTTTCACCTCGTCAGCCTTCTTGTCGGCATCTACCTGGGGACCGTTACACACAGCTAGTGCCGCTTGCGGTCTGTGGTTAAACCCACTGCCAGCGTAGTGTCGAGTCTTTAGAGTCCCACACAGAGGGTATTCGCCTCTGGGCAAAACAGAGTAGAGGTCGCATGGTTTTGCGACAGGGTTCGTTCTCATCCGCGCACTTGTGCACGTTTGGAGTCCGGACGGATATTACTGGCCGGCTCTGGTTTGAGTCAGATACTGGTATATGTTTTGGGGTTGCTTTTATCTCTCAGTATTCATGTTCCTCGGAACAAGAATGCAGGTGTGTATGCACAGTTTTTGAGGAGGAGGAAGAGGGCTTTCATTAGGGTTTCGGAACGGGTGCGTATGCACATTTGACAGTCGTCTTTTTCCAAACCCTAATGGATTTATGTTATATCAATTAATAATATATAATAAAATGAAATTGTGTCATGGTTGGTTTTTTTGTTGACTTGTTGACCATGGTTGACTTGTTGACCATGGTTGAAGTTTTGACCATCATCATTACAAAAGAAAGATGCTCTTTGATTCTAGCAAATTCATTTAATGTTTGAAATGATAATGGTCATTCCAAAACCTTCCATCAACCTTTTCATTTTCATTATTATTATTAATTTGATAATTCTTTTGCTTTTTGTTATGGTTGCAAAAAGAAAAGAGCTCATTCTATCATTTAGCTTCTCTCTCCTCACTTCATCTTCTTCTTCCTCTAGCAAAAGGAGAACCCTTCTCATGTGTTGAGAATCCCTCTCCTTAAAAGAAAAGCACCCTTTAGACACTCTCTACTCACTCTAGGATCAAAGGTTTAGCAAGCCGAAAATTCTAGTTCTCTCCAAGTTCTAGAAAGAGCCCGAAGGTTGAACCCTCAGGTGGATCCATCTTCGACGGAAGAAGGCGACGAGAAGAGAACCATCAACCTCTACTAGGTTTCAAGAAGAAGGAGTTCAAGTTAGGTATAACCACTTTGCCGAGTAGTTAACTCTCCTTTGCATGTTTGCTAGTTTAGTTTAGAAAAGATCCCGACTTTGTTAGTCCATGTTGCCCCATGCGCTAAAAATTTGATTTTTATACCGTTTCCGCCTCCCCGTAAGAACCGGGGGTCGCAACGTGGACTTACAGTGGTATCAGAGCCTAACTAAACTTAAACTAGCTTGGTAGTGAAGTGTAATGAAGTTCGGAACCGGAAAATCCAAAAACCAAACTTTTACAAAACCGTAGTTTCTGTTAAAAAAATTTCCGGTCAAAACAAGATTTGTTATACACCTAAATTCGGCTCAGGGTTTTGTGTGAACACCCAAGAAAAACGATCCCCTGATTCATTCAAACCGCCGCGGTTCCGCGGCATGAGGTAGGCATTTGCCGCGGAACCGCCGCCGTTTGTTGTCCTCTCGTGATCGAGTTTTGTGCAGTGTTCTCCTGGTAGGGTTTTGGGATTTTTAAGATATATTATATGTGCCCAGATTTTCCAGAATAGAAATTTGTTTTTGGGGGCCTATAATTCCGTATTTTTTTTCCGAACTTCACTACACTTGGACTATATTGGTTATATCTGTGATGTTTGATTGTATTGAACGTCGGCTAATCGCTATAAGTCGATTAGTCGGGGTTATACATCTCTGTGATCTGTGTTTGATATTGGAATGTGTATATGAATGTGTTGGACTGTCGCGGGTGAATAGCCGGGGTGGATGTGAGATGAGCTTTTGTTTTTCTTTCATTCATTGTAAATGTAAATTGATGTAATATTATTATTTGTTTGGCCGCACAACCGGGTCGGGGTTGTAGCCGTCATTGTATAATTCTTTTTACTGTTTTTGCTCCTAGGATAGACCCATGGAGGGGTGCACAAACTGCCGAGTACTTGGCGGGTAGTTTGCCGCACCCGTAGGGGTCTTGGGTGGGGTATTGGCTATTCACCGCGACCGTGTAATCTGCTTTTCGTTGCAGGCTCGAACGGATTGCGGATTCCTAGTATATCCAATGTATTCATCTGTGATCTGTAATGTCTATCATTGCTATATTTATAACTATTTAGGCATTGCTTATGTTTTACAGCCGCGCTAGCCCAGCCCCCGCTCTGTCGTTAGTTAAGTAACCTAACGGGTGATGACGGGGCCCCGTGGCGAATGCGAATGGCATAAGCGTACGTCATATTTTGGTTGTTTTCTGCAATGATAGGATTTAAATGATGGGACGCATTAAAAGAACTAATGCAAGAATATCACGCATTAAAAGAACTAATGCAAGATAATAAACCAAGCTAAAGTCGTTGGAACACTTTCGAAAAACCACTCGGTTCTTTTCAAAACTAACTTTTAAATGCGGAGATTGAGCCACTCCTTCTAAAAGCTATCTCGTTCCATCGACTATATCAAGTTCACTACGTTCACGGTTTCGCCAAAACCATCCGTAGCCCTCCATCGTTTCATATGAATATTCAATAGTATTCAAGCTGTGTTTGTTGGCCTTAGTCAATGCACAGTGTTTGGTAGCTGGTGGGTATTCATATGTTGCATAGATAGAATGCGTTGGTTTGGGACAGTCGTATTGCCTTGTTGGCCATAGTCAAGGGTAGATACGGGTGGGTTCAAATTAACCTGGATAACGACGGGTAGAACTTGACATGTGACTTATGATTTGTTGGCCTTAGTCAAGGTCATAAGAGCATGGGGCAAAAATCCACATCGGGAGTTTCATAAGTACTGAAATTTGCTAGATTTGCATACCATTTGGAGTGTGGTGATTCTGGTAGGATTCCTTTAGTTTCGTCACGTGATGATATTTGGATCCCGATCCTACTGTGAGTATATGCTACTCCTCGGGAAATTTCTCACTAAAACGATCAATGCTATAAACCTAGTAGGTGCCTAGAAAGGTGTTAGCGGGGCTACGCCCCCAGGGAAAAGAGGTTATTTAATTAAGGAACTTCACGAAAGCGTTGGAAAACCTCCCTCGAAGTACCGACACTGGCCTGGCTGAACGGTTAAGCAAGTATTGTGCGGTGGGATTGATCCCGACTAATTCTTCCTTTATGGTTTGAGGAGGGATTCGAGAGACAGTGGGAGCCATCCTGTTTAGACAAATTAAAAACCACTCTAAACTTGCAAGAGCATCGTGCTAAAGTGTTTCTTCTCTCTCTCCTAATTGCAGCGACCAATCGACATGACTGGACTTAAGTTACTTCTAGATAAAAATATATTGACAGGGCCAAACTACAAAGATTGGCTCAGGAATGTCAAGATGGCAATCACTTACGGCAAGCTGGGGTATCTTCTTACCACCAAAGCTCCCCCCGTCCCAGGTCCCACCTCCAGCGTCGCGGATAAGGAAATCCGTAAGACTTGGGAGATTGATTGCGCGAAGGCCAGGTGCCTCGTACTTGCCTCGATGGACAATGAACATCAGAGGAGGCACGAGAATATGGATTTGGAATCCATATTTCTTCATACAAAAGAACTGTATGGAGAGCAGTCTCGTATCGTAAGATACGAAGTGTCGAAGAAGTTGTTTTCGGCAAAGTTGGCCGTAGGATCATCGGTAGCGGACCACGTGCCTAAGATGATTGGCTACATTGAGGAGCTCGCGGAACTTGGGACCACGTTGGAAAGTGAACTCTATACGGATTTAATTCTCCAGTCCCTTCCATCCACTTACGCCCAGTTTATACTAAACTTCAACTTGCAAGAAAAGGAAGTTGAACTTTCAGAACTCCTCAATATGCTGAGGAGTGCAGAGGGCACCCTACAGAAAGGTAGGGAAACACCCGCTTTGTTTGTAGGAGGATCTTCTTCCTCTAGGTCCAAGGCGAAAGCCAAGGGAAAGAGGAAGAAAGCCCCCGCCAAACCAAGAGGCGGTGTTAGTAAAGTGGGTACAAAGGGAAAGGAAAAGGCAACAATGATTGCGGGGAAGCTTGTGGGAAAGGAGGAATGCTTCTATTGTCATAAGAGTGGACACTGGAAGAAAGATTGCAGGGCTTGGAAGGCCAGGACACAGGAACTGAAGCAGGTTGCGGCTTCAGCTTCAGGTGTGTATGTTATTGAAAACTTTCTTTCTATAAACTCTACTTCCTGGGTATTGGATACCGGATCAGGATCTCATATCTGTAATTCTTTGCAGGCGTTGAGAAACCGTAGGTTTTTGAAGGCAGGTGACATGACCCTCAGAGTTGCAAACGGAGCTAGCATGGATGCTAAAGCCGTGGGGGACTATCACCTGGGAATGACAGATGGGCATGTTTTAGTTCTGCGTAATTGCTTTTTTGTACCCAACGCAACTTGTAATATCATTTCTGTATCTTTGGTTTCTAAAGAAGGTTATGAATTTGCGTTTGTAAGTAATGTTGTAAACATTCACCTTAATCAAGTTCTGATTGGGTCAGGTACACTGAGCAATGGTATATACGTATTAAACCAACCACAGATTTTCAATGTCCAGAATACACACAAAAGAAAGTCTCCAGATATTAATCAGGCTTTCTTATGGCATTGTAGACTGGGTCACATCAATGAGACACGGTTGACTAAGTTACATAAAGAAGGATACTTGGATCCGTTCGAGTATCAGTCTTATGCCACTTGTGAATCTTGTCTCATGGGAAAGATGACAAAGACTCCGTTCACTGGACACGGAGAAAGAGCGAGCGAGCTCTTAGGACTCGTACACAGCGACTTGTGCGGTCCAATGTCTACACATGCGCGAAGCGGTTACTCTTACTTCATTACTTTTACGGATGGTTTTTCAAGGTACGGTTATGTCTTCTTAATGAAACATAAGTCCGAAGCCTTTGAAAAGTTCCAGGAATATAAGAATGAAGTAGAGAAACAGACCGGCAAAAGTATCAAGATTCTAAGATCGGATCGAGGTGGAGAATACTTAAGTGCCGAGTTCCTGAATTATTTAAAAGAGAACGGAATTCTCTCTCAGCTCACTCATCCATACACTCCGCAACACAACGGTGTATCGGAGAGACGGAACCGAACCCTATTGGATATGGTACGGTCCATGATGAGTAAGGCTGAGTTACCGCGATCTTTCTGGGGTTATGCACTGGAAACAGCTGCACATTTCTTGAACCAAGTTCCTACTAAAACAGTGCCTACCACACCATATCAGATGTGGAGTGGGAAGAAACCCTGTCTTAAATCCTTTAAGACATGGGGATGTTCGGCTTTTGTAAAAAGGCAGCATGCGGACAAGCTCGAGGCACGCTCAGTACAGTGCAAGTTTGTGGGATACCCAAAGAACTCCAAGGGGTATCTATCTATTACGCAGAGGAGCAAAAAGTCCTTGTTTCTCGTCATGCCCGCTTCTTGGAAACTGAGTTTTTAGAAAATCAGATAAGTGGGAGCGCAGTAGAACTGGAAGAAATTCCAGAACCACAAACCATTACTGAAAGCTTAGAGGAACCAGAGGGTTTAAAAGAACAGGACATTCCTACGCCGCTCCGCAGGAGTAGTAGGCAGTCTCATCCGCCCGAGAGATACTACGGTTTTCTTATAGACGGGGATAGAGAGGATTGCATCATAGATTATGATGAGCCTACTAGCTTCCAGCAGGCCGTTCAGAGCGTTGACTCGGTAAAATGGCTGGATGCAATGCGGACCGAAATGGAGTCCATGTACACCAACAAAGTATGGACGTTGGACATTGCTCCAGACGGGGTAAAACCCGTAGGATGCAAGTGGATCTTCAAAAGGAAGATTGGTGTAGATGGACAGGTTGAGACCTATAAAGCTAGACTTGTAGCAAAGGGTTTCCGTCAAAGACCTGGCTTGGACTATGACGAAACCTTTTCTCCAGTGGCTATGCTGAAATCCATTCGGATCCTTCTTGCCATTGTTGCCTTCCACGATTATGAGATTTGGCAGATGGACGTAAAGACCGCTTTTCTAAATGGAAATTTAGAGGAGTGTGTCTATATGGATCAGCCAGAGGGTTTCATTCAGAGTGGGAGCAGCGGAAAGGTGTGCAAGTTGCTTAAGTCCATCTATGGACTAAAGCAGGCATCGCGGAGTTGGAACATCTGTTTTGATGAGACGGTCAAGGAATTTGGCTTTATCAAAAATCCAGATGAACCATGCATCTATAGTAGATTTGTAGCGAGAACTGTAGCATTCCCCGTTTTATACGTGGATGACATTCTCTTAATAGGAAATGACATTCCTATGCTACAATCTGTCAAGGGGTTCTTGTCACACAGGTTCTCCATGAAAGACCTGGGTGATGCCTCATACATCCTGGGGATCCAGATCCATCGTGATAGATCCAAGAGGATATTAGGACTTTCTCAGTCCAGGTACATCGACACCATAGTGAAAAGATTCAGTATGGAAGATTCCAAGCGCGGTAACCTACCGGCTTGTCACGGGATCACCCTCTCTAAAGAGATGTCTCCCAAGACTGATTTGGAGAGGGATCGCATGTCTATTATACCCTACGCTTCTGCGGTAGGCTCTATAATGTATGCGATGTTGTGTACCAGACCGGATGTAGCTTATGCACTGAGCGTGGTAAGCCGGTATCAGTCAAACCCTGGGGAGAAACACTGGATAGCGGTAAAGAACATTCTCAAGTACCTGAGAAGGACTAAGGAGATGTTCTTGGTGTATGGCGGAAAAGACCTCCAGATCGAGGCCTTTGCTGACTCCAGTTTCCAGAGTGACAAGGATGATTCCAAGTCCATGTCGGGTTTCGTCTTTACCCTCAATGGAGGGGCGGTGTGTTGGAAGAGCTCCAAACAGGAAACCGTTGCAGACTCGACTATGGAAGCGGAATACATTGCTGCATCTGATGCCGCAAAAGAAGCTGTCTGGATGAGGAAGTTCTTGAAAGAACTTCAGGTGGTTCCATCCATTGTTGACCCAATACCTCTGTATTGCGACAACAACGGGGCTATAGCTTTAGCGAAGGAACCCAGGTCCCATCAGAGATCCAGGCACATCTTGAGGCGGTATCACCTGATCAGGGAGATCGTGGATCGCAAGGAGATCGAGGTTCGGAGGGTTGCTTCAGAAGAGAACACTGCAGATCCATTCACCAAGGCCTTACCCCAGACTCAGTTCGAGCGGCTGATCGAGATGATAGGTCTTCGATACGCCAGTACATGGCCTTAGTGCAAGTGGGAGATTGTTAGTGTATATGCCCTAGAGGCCATTACTGTATCATACTAGTTTGTATATTACTTAATGGAAGCTTGGGATATTCACCTTGTATAAACAATCTTGCTCAATATAGTAGTATGCTACTTGGTTTGTTTCTACTTCAATGTGTACTTGTGTTTATTTCAGTATATCACTTATACGCATTAGTGGAGCCCTTAGGATCTTTGCTTGATTACCAGCGTTGTGATGGCAGTCACACTAGTGGGGGCTGGGTAATCTATAAGCACATCCTTATACAGGTCCCTAGTCGCAGGACTATCGAGACAGGGCATCGATACTCCGGAGTAGACTAGCGTATGCGCTTCTCATCCCAGTGTGGGAGATGGTCTGTCCCACAGCCATCAGTACGTCGTACTGGAGATAGTATACGGGTGCTCGTTGGGTTACGAGTACACTGGACAGGACTCGTCGGGAACTGACAGGTTGGTATTATACCTATCGTCAGTTATCAGTTCCCAGGTGACATGAGTACAGCTTAGTCCGCTGACTTGACACTGGCACTTCGCCTCGAGTGTGTTCCCACTGTACTTTGATTACTACCCTACCACGGCTCAAAGGAGTCGTGCAAACGGGTAGTAGTTGGGTACAGTCCCGAAGCACTTGGAGGCAGTGACGGTTAGACAGGATTCGTCTCTCCCGGTATTGGGGGTTGACATCGCGCTGTGTCTAGGAGAGCCATTACACGAGTAGTCCCTGGCCAGGGCAAGCGAGATATACTGGTAGGCTTCCAGTGTTATCTCAGGGTGTTTTGGGCTTCACTCCGACACGACTTGTACCGCTATTAGGGGACTGACGTTTTACCGCCCCCTAGGCCCGACATGCGATGTATTAGACGAACAGACCGGACTGTACGGAGACTGTCACATTCAGACTCAGTAGGAGTACAGATGGGGTTTCACCTCGTCAGCCTTCTTGTCGGCATCTACCTGGGGACCGTTACACACAGCTAGTGCCGCTTGCGGTCTGTGGTTAAACCCACTGCCAGCGTAGTGTCGAGTCTTTAGAGTCCCACACAGAGGGTATTCGCCTCTGGGCAAAACAGAGTAGAGGTCGCATGGTTTTGCGACAGGGTTCGTTCTCATCCGCGCACTTGTGCACGTTTGGAGTCCGGACGGATATTACTGGCCGGCTCTGGTTTGAGTCAGATACTGGTATATGTTTTGGGGTTGCTTTTATCTCTCAGTATTCATGTTCCTCGGAACAAGAATGCAGGTGTGTATGCACAGTTTTTGAGGAGGAGGAAGAGGGCTTTCATTAGGGTTTCGGAACGGGTGCGTATGCACATTTGACAGTCGTCTTTTTCCAAACCCTAATGGATTTATGTTATATCAATTAATAATATATAATAAAATGAAATTGTGTCATGGTTGGTTTTTTTGTTGACTTGTTGACCATGGTTGACTTGTTGACCATGGTTGAAGTTTTGACCATCATCATTACAAAAGAAAGATGCTCTTTGATTCTAGCAAATTCATTTAATGTTTGAAATGATAATGGTCATTCCAAAACCTTCCATCAACCTTTTCATTTTCATTATTATTATTAATTTGATAATTCTTTTGCTTTTTGTTATGGTTGCAAAAAGAAAAGAGCTCATTCTATCATTTAGCTTCTCTCTCCTCACTTCATCTTCTTCTTCCTCTAGCAAAAGGAGAACCCTTCTCATGTGTTGAGAATCCCTCTCCTTAAAAGAAAAGCACCCTTTAGACACTCTCTACTCACTCTAGGATCAAAGGTTTAGCAAGCCGAAAATTCTAGTTCTCTCCAAGTTCTAGAAAGAGCCCGAAGGTTGAACCCTCAGGTGGATCCATCTTCGACGGAAGAAGGCGACGAGAAGAGAACCATCAACCTCTACTAGGTTTCAAGAAGAAGGAGTTCAAGTTAGGTATAACCACTTTGCCGAGTAGTTAACTCTCCTTTGCATGTTTGCTAGTTTAGTTTAGAAAAGATCCCGACTTTGTTAGTCCATGTTGCCCCATGCGCTAAAAATTTGATTTTTATACCGTTTCCGCCTCCCCGTAAGAACCGGGGGTCGCAACGTGGACTTACAAAGTCCTCAAATTAAATTGACTGAGCAAGATTGCTCTCTTAAATCAATTTACGACCGGTTCGAGGGTACATCTCCGAACTCCTCTGACACCCATCGTTGTAATCCTTCAACGACGTTAGAGAGATGATGGGTCACAACGACCACACATGAATATGGACTGCGGGGTCCTTAAACTCGTGGACCGAAATGTCCTTAAACTAATATTGGACCGAAACGTCCTTAAACTAATGTCGGACGACCACGTCCCTAAACTGGAATACGGACCACTACGTCCCTAAACTGGAATACGGACCACCACGTCTTTAAACTGGAATACGGGCCACCATGTACCTAAACTGGAATACGGACCACCACGTCTTTAAACTGGAATACGGACCACCACGTCTTTAAACTGGAATACGGACCACCACGTCCCTAAACTGGAATACGGACCACCACGTCCCTAAACTGGAATACGGACCACCACGTCCCCAAACTGGAACACGGACCATTACGTCCCTATACTGAAACAATAGAGCCTCCAAACGCTCTTTTGCCGGATCTAAACGGTCCCGTTTAAGTTGATCTTAGCCCCAAACACGGCTAACGCATCCTTAAACATTAAAATGGGCTATAAAATTCCAAATCAACTTTGGTTCAAGGGTACATCTCTGAACTCCTCTGACACCTATCGTTGTAATCCTTCAACGACGTCAGAGAGGTGATGAGTCCCGACGGCCATATATTAAATGGATTATCATGTTAAGTTGATCTTAGTCTCATACAGGACTAACGTATCCTTAACGAACGTTTAAGTTGATGTTAGCCGCAACGCGACTAATGCATCCTTAAACTAAAAACACCAAACCCAAATATAAGTAAATACGGATTTAGACTAATCCACGTCCTACGGGCGACGGCATTACTCAGTCTCCGTATACAATCCACGGGCAACCACAAACGAAACAAACACACACGACATGAAGTGAAATTCTGGAGAAGGAGAAAGTTGTTACCGCGACGCGGTAGCGTAATTAACTGCAGGGGCTTGCGCCTGCAGGGAAGAGCGTCCCCACAATCAAAAACCCCTCAAGTGAGGGGGAATCTGACGAAGTCTGCTACATCGGCCGCATACGTCTAAACCTCCGATACACGGTGCCATAAATCAACTTGGCATCTTCGGAGAGGTGGACGGATAAAACCAAATAGCATCTGCCCCGAATCTCAGCGTCAGGCCATCGCAGTCCTGTGCGCCGCCGTTCGGAGGGGAACAAGTGTGTGGACATGATTGTTGTGGAAGTGTACTATAAGATTTAAGAATGATTTGCATATATAATAAAACATATTCACAAGTATTGTCAGATCTAAAAATTTTAATTCGTTTCTGAAACTGAGTATAAATCATATTTGTAAATTCAATATAAATGGAAGTAATCTCATATCCGGCACGCATAAGATAAACCAAGGAATAACGAAAGTAATCATCTATAAAACAAACATAATATCGATAATCAGACATGGAAACAACAGGAGCATGTCCCAAAATATCAGAATGAATCAAATCAAAAGGTTCTAATGAAATTTTATTATGAGACACAAAAGGTAAAGCAGGTTTGTCATGCTCCGCTTCCCAATAGACAGAAACGGTGACGTGGCAAACCCGCAACGTATATATTTCGAGAAGATCATTTCCCGGAATAAATATGCTAAGCGTAAAATAAGCAATATAAAATAACAAGAAGTTAACATGAGATTTAAACTTCAACAACTTTATTTACATTCAACTTGATACAATTACAATGCATGAGTTAAACTGAAAGAAAATACAAGAAGAGAAATACCTAAACAAATGACATACATAAACTGAAAAAGATAGCTAGTACTGATTCGTGATCTGGTCATGCTCCTCCTCGGTGATGTCCACCTTCTCAGTCTCCACAGTATCTAACGAATATTTCAAGAAACAAAGATGGGTGGAATGCCAATCAGCGAACTTTCGCTCGGTACGTCCCCAAGAAATGGGTGTAAAGTATAAAAGTATAATGATAAAGAAAATATATATCATGAAGCAATGGACTGGGAGATATGGTGTTGGAATATGTCATTTACTGTAAGCATGGCATTTCTATTTAACATGCAGTTCTATATTTTTATCATGGCAAAATAACATGAGCATGGTATAGCATGGCCGTATGGTGTAGTTATAGTGAGCATGAAGTAAGTGTCCTAAAAGGTCTTTACATGGGTCAACTAATGTAACGTAAGTTCAAGGGTGAATGTCAACCAATCTCAAGAGTGTTCTCGAACCCAACAGGCTGTAATTCAAGGGTAAAGAACCACGGACCCGAATCAAGTGTTAAAAACTGGACTTCAGCCTAGTGTTGAAGTATTCAAAACTCAACAGGCTATAATTCAGGAGCAAGGAAATATGAGCCCTCATGATAGCTTGATTGTGTTAGTAGACATGGATTCATGATCTAGGAGGACTCCTAAGATTTCGTTGAATTCACACATGAACTATCCCAACACCCCGTGTATTCTAGATTACAGCTAAAATTATCTGCCTTGCTCGAATCCATGAATACATCAAGTGGCAAGATTGAGTTCATGTCAATATCAAGTATTCGTGTCAAGTGTTCATGTACTTATGTCAAGTTGTATTCATGGTTCGAGTCAAGTCAGTTTCAATAGCAACCATTGTGTTCTGGTATTCATGTTAAGTTCATATCAAATTATACATGTTTGAATTTGATGTTGATTTCGAGTGTTCAAGTTCATGATCAAGTATTCGTGTTTGATTTTGGATTCAGGTTTGAGATTGGACTCAGACTGAGTCAGACACTTGTACTGATTTAACTCTTGAATTCTTAGGTTCGGGAGTAATCGGCAACTGCTGCACATGGACAGCAGAATTTGTGTCTTTTTCCAAGACAATTGTCATTGACAACTCCTGTTAAGTTTTCTATCCTGAATAAACAAGCACTCACTTTTTCTGACTCCTTGGGGATCAAGAGAATTGATCCCGCTTAAACCTACATTTACTAAGTCCTTAAAATAGTGTTTTATATATATCTCGAGGGGGTTTTATGAAAAATATTTTTATATAGTTAAAACGAAAATCTCGAGGGTGATTAGTATTACTTAGGGTTTTCATGAGCATGTGTTTTAAGTATTGGGTATCTTAGTAATAATTACTTAGCTTGGAAAGTTCATGGTATTTTATTGAAAAACTTGTCTTTTTTGGTATCTTGATGGTATTTTATTGTCATTTGTTAATCTTTCATTTTTTAGAAAAATATAGGTTTATTATATTTTGAAAATATGAATTTATAATTTTATATGATTTTTCTAAAAATTAATTTTAATTTATTTAGAAAAATTCGTATTTCTTAAAAACGTATTTAAATCTCTTCGAGATCGAATGCTCCGTGAGAAGGTCTGCATCTCGCTCTACTAGACCAAGGATATGTGATAATCCATACCATCCATTAGCAGGTATCCTAACAAGGATTGTAGATGCATAATTGTAAAGGAAATGAAATACCACTTTTAAAAGAAATCCGGTTTTAGAATTATGTGGTATTTTATTGTTACTATCTTCGAACCAAAAACATATACAACTGGGTATCGTGCTATGAAACCAAGTGTGCGTGTGGGATAGGTCATTACCCCGTGATGTTTTCCTAAAGGTATTGTTAAGCAATTAGTCGAAAAGGTGTGATAACAAAGTTCAAGGTATTTTAATATAAAAGTTCAATTATGGTTGTTTCTCATGAGATTCTTGGTTAAAATTGATTCTAAACATTAGTATTTAGGGTTACAAGTATTGTGTAAAAATTAGGTTGAACAAATTATAAAGAAGAAAGAGTTTCAAGGGTTAGAAAAAGGATACCGGTAATAACTCCACTTACCGATATAAGTTTTAAAATTGAATTTCAATGAAGAGAAAGAGAGATTGGGAGGGACTTATGGTTTGAATACGTAAAAGGAAGAGTTAGGAAGAAGAGGGATGCTTCGGGGCATCGCGGAAGCTCCGGAATTGGTTTCGATCTTCGTCGGAACTAATTTGCCCGCTAACTCCACTTTACTTCACTTGCACCTAGGAACCTTTTAAAGATTTTTGGCTAGAATTTTCAGAATGGTGCTAAGCCAAAGTGTGGGGTGGCATTTTTAGTGGAGAATTAGGGTTTGAGAATTAAAATTGTGGATTAAAAAGTATTAAAATGATATTAAATTGTGAAATGAAAGGTCTCTGTTTGATTGCAGGGAAATCAAATAGTGCAGAAGAGTTAATAGGAGCTGAAGAATCATGTATGCAAAGCACGGAGCTCAAAGGAGCACATCTGACCGTCCCCGCCGGCCATATCACCATTTCTGCCGGTCGATTTTGGCCTTCCGGTCTCGAGATTCGTGCCACTTGATTTAATCTCTATTTAAACCTTTTTCTACATGTTTGATTTTTCTGAACTTTTCATTTCCCCGTGTATTGCACATGCAATCTTTTGGGCTTCCAAAAAATTAAAAAGAAAAATCAGAAAAATTTGTGTCTGATGAGAATCGAACACAGGGGCTACGTCACAGTAGTGCAGGGGTTTTACCAGTGAGCTACAAGTTGCTTCTTGTTTTTATTTAATAAAAATAACTTATAACTCATACGCAGGCTGTCAAACTCTTTTATGTATATTAACAGAAGAATTTCCGTACAAAGATTTCAGAATCGTTACAGGGTTGTTTTGCCAAACAACATCCGACAAAATTATTTAAAGTACTAACACAAAGGGACCCTAAGACTCCAAACTCAGATAAAGACTTAAAACGAAAACTTAAAATGTGACCTAAACGACGATGCCATAAATCGGAAGAAGCCAATCCAGCTATAATTTTATTCAAGGTAGGTAAATGAAGATGCGCCAACTGATGCAGTCCATTCACTCTACAACACATCCCAAACCGGTGCTCGAATCCTGCACAATATAAGAAGTGCATAAGAAAGTAATGGTGCAAGCAGAATCAATAATCTGACTAACAGATAAAAGACTCATCGTCAGTTTTGGCACATGTAGTATAGATGAAAGAGTCAGATTGCTAGGAGAGTGGGTAATAAATGTAATTTCATCACATTGATTTACTGCAAATAACGAACCATTAGCAGTATGTATGAATGACATAGAAATAGTAAAACAGTTTGTAAGAAAGGATTTATCAAAGTCATATGATGTGAAGCACCTGAGTCAAATATCCAAGAAATAGAAATACCAGAATTAGCAGTTGAGTCAGTGTAGGTAGAAGGTGCAGAAGTTCTATTGATGCCAAGTCTCTGATGAACAATATTCACAATCTTCGTTGTTTGTGCGGGGGAGAATGACCCTGATGATGTTGCAGTAGTGGCTGCTGAAAACACAGCAGTAGATGCAGTTGGAGGGCGATTGCGATAGTGAGCAGCTGAATGAGTTTGAGCATTCGTTGATTTATACTTGAGCTGGAAGCACTTAGAGATATAATATCCAGGTTTCTTGCAGTAGGTACAAACTCGTTCGGTACTAGGAGGAGGAGAACATAGTAGCGGAGTTGTGACGGTTCTGACGGGTTTGGTCTGTGCAGCGAAAACAGTAGCCGGTAGTGTAATAGATGAGCTTATATCATGAGAACTAGATGATTTTATAAGGTATTGAGGTATTGGATTTTATGGGGAAAGGAAATTGAGTAATGGTTTCGACATGGATCAATCAATCACGCTCTGATACCATGTTAAGAACTATTGAATTTGAGAGAGAGAGAGATATTATTAAAGATTGATCAAAAATACATTGTACAATATACCTATCTATATATAGCCCTATAATAAACCCTAATACGTATACTACATGTAAACCCCTAATACAAAGAGATAAAGATATAAAATATTTACAAAAGATACATGCATATCTTGACAATTAATATATTAAGCATATGGAGTACGGAATTCCGATCCCTCTTACTAACATGCATCGTTCTATGGTCTAAACCAATATTTAACTTTTTTTGCCCTCTTTCATACATTTCACATCATATGAAAATGATAGAATTAGAAGACCAATATGTACCCATCTTTTAATTAAAATGGATCTACATAACCTTATAGTTACTTGCGAGTGTTTATATATATATATTTCCTTCGATTTATATTTATCCTTCTCTATCTATATGTTAATTCTATCTAGTTTAAGTATAGATAGATCTGTTAATGGAGATAATGATAATTAACTGTGGATAGATATAACTAAATAAAGATGTAGCTACCGTTTTGTTTAAGACCGTTCCGCTAACATGTGGCTCATCTTCTTTCCTTATAAATAGAGCTAAATTGCATGATTTTTCTTTTGATATATAGTTAAATTATACTAGAGATATGGCACCTGCTATACACAAGATTAAATTAATTAGAGATAAAAACAAAAGGGTTACTTAATTCTGTAAACTGAATATATCTATTTTTTTAATTTGTTAAAGATTTGAGAAGTTAGTAATGTTTTTTGTTGGAAATAATAATTCAATTCTAATTATATTAGATTGGGTTTTAAATTAAAAATAAAGTTAGAGTTAGTTTGAAAAGATTTGATTAATCCTTTATAGGCTGCATATAAAGGATCATGGTTTAGAGTATGTCATTTTTTGAGAGTTTTTTGAGATCAATAAAGTGTATAATAGTTTTGTTTTTATCTCCTTCCCCATATTATTATAGCTGTTTTTTCCAAACAACCATGCTAACAAATTGGGTGGGGGTGGGGGATTTATTAAAAAGGCAATAACCTCGTTCTTCATTTTTTTTATATAGAAAAAGTTATTAAAGTATAGTAATTAATGGATAATTTAATGGGATTTAAGTGATAACCAAACATTTGTGGCCGGAAATGGGAAACCCATTGCAACTCAGTTATTAATATTTGATATAAACAAAAGCTGATTCTAGCAGTAGGTCGATATGTCCGAGTGGTTAAGGAGACAGACTTGAAATCTGTTGGGCTTCGCCCGCGCAGGTTCGAACCCTGCTGTCGACGTTTTCTCTTGTTATTTAATAATACCTTCTCCCCTTTTTGTCTCCATTCTACTTTCGACAGTTCCTCCCTTCATTCTAACACGAAAATTACTGTCTGATTCATACACATTATATCTGACGTCTTTAAAAAAAATTGATAATCTTTAATCTCTCATGAACGCAAAAAGGTTTGTTATATATAAAGCTATGAGTATATTTTGAGCGGAAATATGCAGGTAAATATATGCATGTAAATAGAGTGTATCACTGCTACAAATGTGGGTTTCCCTTACACATGGAACATTGCGTATTGACAATTTTTGTTTGCCCCTACAGGGACAAACTATGAAACTCCGTAGAGACATCTATAAACTAAATTTATTAAAATTTAATATTTGGTTTTGACCCTACGGAACTGTAAGACTAACCCCTACGGATAAAGCCGTAGGGGCAATATTTGGATATCTAGAAAAAAATAGATAAATCCCCAAATAACTTTCCCACACCGTCACTATATCCTAATCATTCCCGCCTCCTAAAAAAAATCACTCTTGGGACTTCCATCACCGTCGTGGGACTTCCATCGCCGCCGTCCGGCTTCCATAGCCGCCGTTGAGATCCATCCCCGCCGTCTAGCTTCCATCACCAGCGAGCTCCAACCCTCCTTCCATCTCCTCAAGCTCCTTTGCCCCCTTCCATATCCTCGAGCTCCATCGCCGAGTCTTCTTCGATGTTTAGCTTCCATCGCTGGCGAGCAGTCATCTTCGCCATCGCCGACCAATGCCCTAATTCTTCTCCAAGTATGTAAAAAAAATTTATTCCATTTTTAAAATTCGATTTTTAAAAATTGCAGAAGAAGTAGATGATGTTGTTGATGATGATGATAAGCAGAAGAAGTAGATGATGATGATGATGATTATTGGTGGTGGTGGTTGTTTGGTGATGTTGAAAATGATGGAGTTCATGGGTGAAATTTGGGTTAGGGTGGTGATTAGGATAAATTTGGGTTAATTAAGATAATTTGTATTATTTAGGGTTTGGGTTTGGATGATGATTATAGTTAGGGTTAGGGGTACTTTGGGCTAATTAAATATGTTTAATTTGGGTTAGGGTGATTATTAAGATTAATTAGGGTTAGTGTTTGGGTGATGATTATGGTTAATTTGGTTTAGGGTGATGATTATGGCTAATTTAGGTTAATTAAGGTTAGGGATTGGGTGCATGATGATTAGGATTAGGGTTAATTTTGGTTAGGGTGATGAATAAAGTTATGCTTGCCCAAAACTTAGGGTTAGGGTTAGGATTAGGCGTAGGGTTAGGAAGGGTTATTGTTATGATTAGGGTTAATGGTTAATTAAGGTTAGTTAGAGTTAAGCTTTTTATTAGGTTTAAGTATTAGGATTCGGGTAAGGTAGTGAATTCTTGTAGGATACTTGATAATAATATAAACGTAAAACTTTACGATAAACGTAAAAAAAACTTTACCATAAACTAAACACTTCAAACCCTTGAAATTGAAACGTAAACGTAAAACCAATTCAAGTTAAATCTTCAAATTAAAACCTATTTATGATACTCGATGATAATATGAAATTTTCATATTCTCATCAATAGTCATATGTGAAAATCAAAGCGCGCCTTAGTCCCCGTCTATCGGTTCATATACGTTCGATATTCGTCATGATATAAAACTATACGAAGGTTGTTAAATATTGGACGGTATCGTTCGGTGCTAACAACCGTCGTGTATTCTATGTAACGAGAAGATTCGATCGTATGATAACCGATAGATTTGTCTAATTTGGACAAGTTAGGAATGTATAAAAAAAACACCTACATTTACTTGTGTTTTCATTCGTTTCGAGTTATTTTGTCGGTACTTTTCCACTGGTTCTCTGTGTACAAAGATAGATTATATGTTCATTTCAATGTTGTTTCACAGTATTGAAATAATTATCTATTCTATTGCAGTGTACTCGGAGAACAGCGGGGAGGTGCTGCCGAAATTTTCTCGAAACGGATGAAAGCATAAGCGAATGGGTGTCTGCTCTACACATTCTTAATAGGATAGAAGTTTTATCCCCGACAACACACACAACACGAATACACAACACGCACATACACAAAGTACATACACACTAATAACCCTACACCTAAGCGAAATCATAAATTGAAACACACAAATACATAATACAACTCATACTTGTGTATCTTCAAAAATAACTTTGTTAATCGATAATTTATTTTCTTCAAAGACAAATTTGCCCTTCTCATTATCTTCTTTGTCAATAACCATCTCGTTCTTAGATTTCTTCTTAACTCTGATGTACGTGGATTGGCAATAACGCATGCAATATAAGTTTGTCGCAGAAGTTGCTGCTTTTATTGAATTTGCATGCGAACATAATAAGATCGTGTTAGAGAAGATCCTCTGTCCGTGTGATAGATGTGGGAATAAGTTCTATAGAAATCGTAGAACTTCATATCGTTAAACATGATTTTACTAATCTTTATACAACTTGGCTATATCATGGGGAAGGAGCAGAAGAAGACGGTAATGCGACGGAAGAAAAAGGAGAAGACGGTAATGTGGCAGAAGAAGAAAAGGACAATAACTTCTTTCAATGAGAGAAAATGGAGGTTATGGTAGAGCCTGCCCACGGTGATAGTAATTCTACCGAAGAAGACATTCTTTCTGGTCAAGGACCGCGTGCGAATAAGTATGAAAAGTTCATAAATGATGCTAAAAGGCAAATTTATGAGAATGCAAAGTATTCCACACTATCATAGTTCGTCCATCTTTTCCAGATTAAGTGCCTAAATAGATGAAACAACAAATCATTCACGATACTTCTGAAGTTCCTGAACGATTTTATATCCCCGGGAAATAACTTGCCCGAGAGGTGGTACGAAACCCAGAAGATAATGTCTGATTTGGGTCTAAACTGTGAGAAGATTCATACATGTCCCAAAGATTGCGTGTTATACCGGAAAAAGAATTCAGATTTGAAAGAGTGTCCAACCTGTGGAGAGAGTAGATATAAACCGAAAGTATCTGATAAGAAACCGGATATACCTACCAAGCTAGTACAGTACTTTCCGATAACACAGAGGTTGCAAAACCTATTCAGGTGCAAGAAGACAGCCGAGATAATGATTTGGCATCACCGTGCTGCTCCAAGCGAAAATGGAAAAATGAGTCATCCAAGAGATTCACCGGCATTGAAGGATTTAGATAAGAGGCACCAAACATTCAGTAGTGATCCTTACAATGTCAGGCTCGTACTGGCTAGTGATAGCTTCTGCCCATTCAACTATATGGCTGGAAACCACAGCACATGGCCCGTTGTAATGATAGTTTATAATCTGTCACTGTGGTTGGATATGGATCAATTCTACTTTATGATGCCTCTTTTTATTGATGGACCAAACTCACCGGGAAACAATATCGACGTCTATCTCTGATCTCTGATCGATGAGTTAAAATCTTTTGTCACGCCCCACCCCTAATACAAAGAGTATTATCTGCTCCAACCGAAACCGCACGGTTTTGTCCTTCGGCGCGAACCGGACCCGACCAGGGGCCACTTCCCAGGAGGTCACCCATCCCAGAACTTCCCTGGCTCGAGCATGCTTAACTACGGAGTTCTCAAGCTCCTGTAGTGCCGGTTCACTTAAAAGGCACCTCTGTATTGAAGAGTGATTTCATTCCATTTATAGTACAGATTTGCCCTCTTTCGGAATGTATTCCGAAGAGTCCCCATTGTTCTACAGTGGGTCCCACGGACTCAGAAGGTGGCCTCCATGGATTCAAGAGGTGGCCCCCACCCTCTTGGCATGACACTTGGCGTGGCACTTTGTTCCGTGGGCACTTTATTCCGTGAGCAAGAACCGGGTCCCGACATGTAACAACCCTAAATTTCATATACAAAATTTTTTCAAATATTTTTTTCAAAATCCATAAAGGGGTATTTTAGCTTGAGCACAAGTTATAAGTAATTATTTTTCTTTTAATTACAAGTTAAAAGAATGTAACAACTCCATTTTAAATGTACAAAGAATTGATTTAAATTCAAAGTATACTTGGAGTATTTAATGTTGTTGTTACCACTTTAAGTATTTATTTTCCCACAATAATTACAAGCAAGAGCTTGTAGCTCATTGGTAATACCTTGCACTGCTGAACCAAGCCACCAGAGTTCAAATCCCCTGCCCCACATTATTTTTATATTGTTTTTGTTTTAAATTCTTAGGAAGCCCAACAGTCCACACACCGTAATTCCAAAACTTGAACTTCACCTGAAAAAGTAAATATACCAGAGCCTTCACCTGACAACCCCCACCCACCGACCACCTGACTCGGCCGAGTCCCCAACATAAAAGTTAGGGCTCTTCACCTACCCTACCCCCCTGTATACTCCAAATTAATGGATCGGTTCCCGAGACTTCAATATACCCTATTTACTACGATTTTTAATGTTTTTCTCGTATTTTTATAATTTTTTATCAAAAAAAAACCCTTCACCTACCCTACCCCTAGCCTACCCTATAAATACACCCCCTACCCTCTACCCTCTCATCCCAAAATCCTAAGACCACTCTCTCAAAAATTTTCTAAGAGTTGTGTACTTTGAAAACAAGCTCGAGGCGAAGCTCCGGCGAAATTCCGGCGGAAATTCCGGCGACGTTTTTAGGAACTACCGGCGAAGACGCAACGCATCGGCAATCCCTTTAGTTCCTCCTTACTCCCTTGTATAATCTAAAACCCGTAAGTCCCTTTCTATCTCTCTCTTCCCTATTCAAGAAAATACGAAATTACAAACCCGGCGGAATCGGAACAAATCCGATTTCCGATTCGGTTTTCTATAAATTTCACTTCTCACTAATGCAATCATAATTAAACATTTTTATGTTGACTACTAAACACTAATCAAAGAATTTGAACAAGTTTCACCACTTGAAATGATAGCTTTATCAATTTACCGTATTTTTCGCTTAAATACCATATTGTTTCACTCTTTCATTTAACCCCATCAAACTTGCTATACATTTATAGTAGAATCACGCGGTAACGACCTACCTCCTCACACACGCATATACAACCTAAAACGATATCATCAAAAACATAGAATACGATAAAACAATACTTTCATTTAAATACCATATTCTTAATAAAACCATTTCTAAAAGTTGTAGCTTTGATACACTTTTAAAATAAATACCTCTTAGGAAAACACGATAAGTTGTGGACATCGATCGTTTATCTAAACCTGACTTTGTGGTGTCTAGGCTAGGCAAGTGAGAATGATAACTTTAAAAGGCCCGTCTCACGGTGATTCGTGAGCGGATCCCTCATTTCCTCATTTGTACTTACCTGGCCACAATTGGCGGTGAAGAGGCGATTTGAGACATCTAACGACTTGTCGTTTAGACCATTTAGAAATAGGCTAGTTGATTTAGGAAACCCTAGAATCTAAAATACGGAAAATTGACATTTTTACAAATAAATACCTTTTACTTTATAAAACCGTTTTCTAAAGGATTAGTATTTTACAATCTTTGCAAAGCGCCGCTACAACCCACTTTGGGAAACCCGTTCGGGATGGTGCGGATTATCGCACATCCTCGGGCTTAGTAGTGCGAGATTCAGACCTCCGCAAGGAGCATTCGGTCTCGAAAGGTTTAAAATACGACATCTTAAGAAAATGAGATGTTTTAGAATATAAAATATTTATTAAAATTACTTTTGTATAAATATATGTATATTTATCCCTAAAATACCTATTTTATTATGATATAAGTATTCCACCTTTTTCTAAAAATCCTAAGAATAAATTTTACACTAAAATACCATGAACTTCAAATAAATCAATATTATAGATAAATACCTTTATTTATAAAAACTAGGATATTTTCACTAGAAATGTCACAATATAAAATCCACCCTCATTACAACTCTAAAGACGAGTAATAAATACTTGAGGTGTATTTTGAAAAGTATATAAAAGTGTTTTTACATAAAAACCCCTCAAGTTTTATAAATTACCCTAAGTACCCTAGCAATTATAAGACTTCGATTCACATTTCTGACTGTCTGACTCGGGTTTGAGTCTAATTAATCTGACTTGAATATGATTCAAGTCAATCTACAATCTACAATATTCCAATTCAATATGAACACATGAATCCATGAATTCAATTATCAATCTATACAACTTGACTGAACCGAACCATAGATATATATATTCCTTCTACATGATTCTCCAGTTATTCCACTTACATGACTCTACGGTTACAACTGTTTACTGATATCATGGTTTCGGTCAGTCAACCAATCATACAACCAATACAATTTACAAGACAGCAATACAAACAAGATATCGCGGGGTTTAAGGGGTAGATTGGTACTGAAGGTGTTAAAGGTGGCACGAGGTGGTCAGATTAAGACACCTAACCTATATTCCGTTGCTGTTGTACCGTGGCTTAACGGTTCCTTGTACATTCCGTTTGCCCTGGTCTCTAGCATATAGAGACCCCCCTTGTATACACCGGCATGCTTCTGTACCAAGCTACAAACAACAGCGTTAACACAACATTACAACAATATTATACAACTTTAAAAGATATCTTCTTATTCTGTCTATTCTACTTTTCTTTTATCTTTGGGACTTACCGAGCGACCTGTATGCTGACAACATTCTATTTCTTTCTTCTTTGAATGTCGTCAGGTGATTTGGACTCGGCAGAGATCGAGCCATCTGCAGAAGACTTAGAGCAGTTTGCCGAAGATCCAGCACTCTAGTTTCATTGTACATTTTCCATTCTGTATTTTTTCATTTCCTGTCATGCCACTGTTTAGGCATCTTTTATTTCAGTTGTATTTCCTTTTCATGCATTGTACAAAGAATGTTAATAAATAAAAGTTGTTGTTTTTATTATCCTTGTCTCTTGTGTATTTATTTTATATTGCTTAGATACACTTAGCGTATGTACTTCTGAGTATATACGTAGCGTACCTCGTCGCGTCCCCTTCGCCGTACACTGGGAAACGGGGCGTGACACGACAACTTTACTCATTGATAGTGTAGAGAGTTACGATACAAACACAGATACAACATTCACGATGTATGCGACTTTAATGTGGACAATTAATGGCTTTCCTGCGTATAGAATGCTATCAGGTTGATCTGTACATTGTCATAAAGCATGCCCTGGCTGCCACCAAGATATATCATCGAAATGGTTGAATTTTAGCAAGAAGATTTGTTATTGCAGTCATCGGCGTTTCCTGCCATTAGACCATCCCTACAGCTTAGACGATGCTCACTTTAATGGTCATCAGGAGCTTCTTGGGCCTCCAGCCTTATTGTCCAGAGAGAATGTGATTGCTCAGTAGGACGGTTACGATAACGTGACCTTCGGGATAGATCCGGCAAAACATGGCAAACCACCATACTGGAACAAGTTAAGCATTTTCTACGAGCTTCCGTACTGGTCAACAAATTTAATGCGTCATTGTCTGGACATCATGCACATGGAGAAGGGAGTATCCGAGCACATACTTAATTTACTTCTTTATAAAGATGGAAAATTGAAAAATAACCTCTGTGCTCGCATGGATCTTCAAGACTGGAAAATTAGAACTGATTTGCATCCTAAACCGATAGCAAGTAAACCAAGTAAGTTTGTACTTCCCAATGCCGCGTATCATATGTCACATCAAAAGAAGAAAAGGTTTCTGCAGGTGCTACATGATTTGAAAGTTCCCATAGGTTTCTCAGGGTCATTTAGTAAGAAGATCAAAATTGTGAAAGGTAAGATCGATGGGCTGAAAAGTCATGATCACCATATTATTATGGAGCACCTTCTCCCATTAGCCCTCAGGACTTTCTTTCTCGAATCGGTTGGTCTAGTAATCAATGACCTTTGTTGTTTTTTTTAGGAAATTGTGCGCTAAAAGCTTAGATATTGTGACGCTGGAGAATATAGAAAATTCGATTTCCTTGATACTGTGCAAGCTTGAGCGTATTTTCCCGCCGTTGTTCTTCGATATCATAATACACCTGATGATTCATTTTGCAACTGAAGCTACGTTTGCCGGACCGGTACAATTTCGATGGATGTATCCCATTGAAAGGTACGTTGAATTTTTCGGTTCACGCATTTTGTAAAATTATTGTTGTCTTATATGCCCATATTTATTTATTTAACATATTTTTCTTTAGGTGCCCCTACACTCTTAAAAATTATATATGCAAAAAAAAATCGACCAGAGGGTTCTATCATGCAAGATTATTTTCTAGATGAAATAACAACATTTTGTTCCCGCTATCTGGAGGAGAACATTAAAACGAAACTTAACCGGTCTCAGATAATTTAGGACGGGTCATTTTGTAACACCCTAGTTCATTTATACCATATTTGATTTAAGTATTTTCTAATCTTGTGACTATTTCTTGATTATTACTTGTTTTGGGTGCGGATGGTGCTTTGGTATCTATGGTTAGTATCTGACCCGACCCGCATGATCGAAACCCGTCTTGATCCTAAATGTCTTATGATTACTAGTACAGAGGATCCGTGCACATATATATGTTCTATATACATGTATCATATATTTAGTATCTGCATATATTTTAAATAATACAAATTATAACCAAACTATATTTTTGAACATCTAGCATGGCATGTATCATACCCCATATCATATGTGTCACGCCCCGCTTCCCAGTGTACGGCGAAGTGGACGCGACGAAGCCCGCTACGTATGTACTCAGAAGTACATACGCTAAGCGTAACTAAGCAATATAAAGTAAATCACAAGAGACGAATCATATAGAAATAACAGCAACTTTTATTAATAACATTCTTTTTACAATGCAGGAAAATAAAATACAACTGGAATGAAAAGCAATGCCTAAACAGTGGCATAACAGAAAATGAAATAAACTGGAAAGAACAAGGTACAGTATCTAGAGCTCTGGATCTTCCTGGAACTGCTCCAAATCTTCACCGGTGGGCTCGATCTCAGCTTGGTCCAACGCACCTGACGACATTCAAAGAAGAAAGAGATAGAATGTCGTCAGCGAACAGGTCGCTCGGTAAGTCCCAAAGATAAGAAGAATGAGAATGACAGAGTAACAGTATTTTCTAAAGTATTATATTGTTGAATATTATGGAACATTGTGTAACGCTGTTGTTTGTAGCTTGGTACAGAAGGATGCCAGTGTATACGAGGGGGATCTCTATATGCTAGAGATCAGGGCAAAAGGAAAGTACAAGGAACCGTTATGCCACGGTACAACAGCAATAGGATTCAGGTTAGGTGTCTTAATCTGACCACCTCGTGCCACCTCTAACACCTTCTATACCAATCTACCCCTTAAACCCCGTAGTGTTTTAACAGTAATGTGGTATTGGAATATGTAAGTTGGGTGACTGACCAAAACCATGATATCAGTAGACATGTTGTAACTGTATAATCAGGTAAATGGAATATCAGGATAATGGATGAATATCCATGGTTTGATTTAGTCAAAAAGAATATATTGTTAACTGGATTCAGGGTTTCATGTATTCAAAGTGTGTTGGAATATAAAAGAATATAGATTGACTTGAATCATATTCGAGTCAGGAATGTCAGACTCTAACCCGAGTCAGACTAAAAGAAAGATAATTTGAAGTTCAATATTAGCTAGGAGCCTTATTGTAATTTGTAAAACTTAAGGGGGTTTTATGTAAAAAGTACTTTTGTATATTTTTCAAAATACACCTCAAGTATTTATTATTCGTCTTTATTGTTATAATGAATGTGAATTTTATTTGTGTTATTCTAGTGAATATATCCTAATAAAAGTATTAATTATTTTATCTGAATTTCATGGTATTTTAGTATAACTTTTAATCTTGTAATTTTTTAGGAAAATGTGGAAACTTATATTATGATAAAATAGATGTTTAAATGATAATTATATATATATTAACACATGAATAATTTTATATAAATATTTTATTTAGAAAAAATCTCATTTTCCCTAAATATCGTATTTTGAACCTTTCGAGACCGAATGCTCCTTGCGGAGGTCTGAATCTCGCACTACTAGCCTGCGGGTGCACGATGAACCGTACTATCCCTAACAGGTTCCCTAAAAGTGGGTTGTAGCGGCACTTTGCTTAGGTTTATAAATACTTTTCATTTGGGAAAACGGTTTTATAAATATGAGGTATTTATTTGCAAAAGAGTACAGTTTTCCGTATTTTAGTTATTAGGGTTTCCTAAACCAACTAGCCTATTTCTAAGGTCTAAATGATGAGTCATTAGAAGCCTCAAATCGCCTCTTCACCGTCAATTGCGGCCAGGTAAGTGCCAGGTAAGTGGGAAGGAACCACAGTCGTGGGCCTAATTAAAAACCACTAGCCTTAGACACACTTGTCTTGGCACCACAAGACAGTTTAGATAAACGATCGATGTCCATGACCAATCGTGTTTTCATTTTATTAAAATATTTTATCTAGAAAAGTTTACAACTTACAGCTTTAAATAAAGATTAGGGTATTTTAGTGAAAAGTCCTGTAATTCCGTATTCTGTATTTTGATATTTATCAATTAGGGTTATATTGAGTGTGTGTAGGGGTAGGTCATTACCCCGTGACTTATTTTAAGTTTTGGTGAAGTTTAAAGGTAAAACATGCTATGTTAAACTTAAAGGTATTATAGCGCAAGAATACAGTATTCGAAAACGTTATCATTTTATGTGTGAAATTTCATTCAAATTGGTTTCTACAAGTTTAGTGATCAAGATAAACCTATTTAGGAGTGAGGGAATTAATTAAACTAAAAAAAATGAACTTCATGGTATTTTTATGAAAAGAATACGGTTTTGCAAAGAAGTTATCATTTTATGTGAAAAAGTTTGATTAAATTGGTTTATAGGTGATTAATAGTCAACAGGCATATGGGTAGATAATATGTATTAGGTGACAAGTGGAAATTTATAGAAAAACCGAATCGGAAATCGGTTTGTCAGATTTCCGTCGGGTTCCAAAAAGTCGTATTTTTATCTTAAAGAAAAGAGAGATAGAAGAAGGTGGGACTTACGGTTTGGACAAGCTAAGGAAGCTAAAGGACGTGGTGGTTGTCGATTCGTTGAAAACGTCGCGAAGGTTCTGATCCGGTTGCCGGAATCCGTCGTCGATTTCGGCAGCGCTTCGCTTCTCGCTCTTCGTACCGAGTTCTCGAGAATTTGGGAGAGTGGACTTAGAGTTGTGAAGGGAAAAGGTAGAGTATAGGGGTCTTTATATAGGGCTAGGCTAGGGTTAGGGTTAGGGTTAAAAAAATATTTTAAAAAAATATAAAAACATTAAAAATTCATTAATTTTGGTCTTTAAAGAGATTTATTGGGAATTTTGTAACAATACAAAATATTTAGAGTATGCAGGTGAAGAGACTAGGTCAACACGAAACTTTTTCGTGTTGACGACTCGGCCGAGTCCGGCCGGCGGCTCCGGCCGATTCGGCCGAGTCGCCGCCGAGTCGGGTCTCGTTGGGTGGGTCTTGGTCTGGGGGGAATTTTGGTATAGTTTAATTTTTTTAATTCGCAATAAATTGTGAGTATTGGCTGTTTGACCGTTTGACTTCTAAAAAAAATTAAAACAAAAAGATACAAAAATTATGTGGGGCATGGGATTCGAACCCTGGTGGCTTGGTTCAGCAATGCAAGGTATTACCAATGAGCTACAAGCTCCTTCTTGTAATTATTGTAAGGAATTAGATAATTAAATTGTTTCCAGCAACATTAATACTCCAAGTATACACTATATTTAAAGCAAATTTTTTGTATACAAAATTGGAGTTGTTACAATATGGTTGCATCCTGATATCGTGTTCATGTCCAGTTTGATGAAACGGACTCGTTTAGATCATTATGTGTATTTACGTGTATCCGTTCTTAGGGGTATGCATTTTATTTAACCGGACATCGCATCATGGTTTTGGCTTGTACGTATATTATCTATATTTTAAAACTAAATTTTTAGAAGAAACCCGGGAAAATTTCGGAACAGTTTGATATTAGCTGTTTAAACCTAATATATAATATTATAGTATTTTATAATAAACAGTATATACACTTATATATATAATATATTATAATAACTAATTCATATATATCTCCCTCTCAGGATTCTCACTCTCTCGCTCTCTCCCTCTCAGGATTCTCACTCTCTCGCTCTTTCCCGTATCTCTCTCTCTATTTCCTATATCTCTTATATATATATATATATATATATATATATATATATTAAAACCTAATATTATAACACCTCTCTCTCTCCTCCTTTTTCTTCTTTCCATCGCCCTCGCCGTGAGAAACCCACGCCCGAGCCCTATCCCTCGTCGCCGACCTCCCCACGACCATCCCAACCTCACCATCTCACCACCCTCATCACCTCGACCTCACCCTCTGCTTCCTCTTTCCTCTCAGCCCTCTCCTCCTTTCCCGAGCTCACAACCCTGACCCTGCAAACTCCCCAAGCAACCTAGAACTCGCCTCCACCGCCGATCACCTCGTCCCCTCATCGCCATCACCCTCACCTTGTCGACCTCATCCTTTCTCCCCGACGAGCTCCCTGCAAACCCGACGACCCATCCCCAAGAACACAAACCGAGCCCTAGCCCACATCCTCTCCCTCACCGCCGATCACCCACAACCTCGTTGTCGTCACCCCTCCGTCTCCTCACCTCCCTCTTTAACTCCTAACACCATCACCACCATCCCGACAACTCCCCGACGAATTAACAGCAACCTAACCAACTCAAGAAACCTTTATGCCTTCGCCGTTGCCTATCGTCGACGGCAGCCATCGTCGCCGTCTCCTCGTATCCTCTGTCCCCAGCCAAAACCAATACCACAACCACAAATCCCTCTTCTCTTTCTTCTCTTTTCTTTCTTTCTCTTTTTCTTGTTTTCTGGCCGTTGCCGGAATCGCGCACGTCGCCGACAATCCGGGAGACCCAGTCACCGTCGTTGTCTAGCCCTGTGACCACGACACACAGCTGCTCAGACCACCACCAGACCATGCACCAGACCGCGACCAAACCACCACCAGACCATGCACCAGACCATGCACTAGATCGTGACCAGACCATACACCAGACCACGACCAGATCACCACGAGACCATGACCAAACCACCACCAGACTATGCACCAGACCATACACCAGACCCAGACCATGCCATGACCGTGTCATCACCGTACCCAGACCGTGTCACGCCATGTGCCCTACTCCTGTGCCACGCCATGCCCGCTTCGTGCTCATCTCATGTCACTTGTGTGCCACCATCGCATCAGTCCCGTGTCACCGCAAGGCCCACGCATCGTGTCATATCGTGTCGCACCAAGCCGCCTGCACATCGACCGTTGTTTCCGAAGCAAGTTTATCTTGCTACATGCTATGTCAATATATTTATATCCATATGTATAAAAATAATACATGTATTTTAATTATGCATCCAATGCTATAGTTTTACTGTTTTTCGATATCCCTTCGTATCCGTACTGTCAATTGCATATCTAGTCATATGCCGGAACTTCATTATATCATGTTACTTCTATATTAGTGCGATATGTTATCTAGCTTGCATCGTACATAGTCATGGATATATATATAGGTTATTACAGATAGACACATATGCATCCTGATATCAGCACTATTTACCGTGATCCCGATATCGTTTACAATTTCACATTTGGTGTCCATTTGATACATATGCGCCACATGATATATCCTGACACACTACTTGACTTGTTACCTGATCTTATTAATAATGCCAACAATCATGGCTTGTTGTCCTGATGGACGTAACATGTTGTCTACATAGACAAAACATGTACCTTCTTGATCCTGTGTTGGCATTAGACTTACATTATCAATACCTGACTTGAACACATAATCTTAGGGGTAAGGGAAAATTAATGATGAAATCTGACTTGTAACTCAACAGTTCGATACTCAGACTGATCAGTCTTTACGGGCTAGGCCAGCCCCGGGATACTGCTGCTGACATCATTCATCTGTACATGTTATCTGTTTACTGCCTAGCGGCACATCTCGGATTCAGCCCGAGAATCTTGATCGTGGTCCCGGGCATGCATGGGATACTACTGAGTTACATCGACGATTCCATTAAATTGATTTCAAAAACTTTAGAGTAGATAACCCAGTAGCACAGTTTAGATTACTCATCGTACTTCACATACACATACATACCTCACTATTCATATCCGTGTTATTCTTTATATTCATGTTTACCTATATCGTTACATCTTGGTTATTATTGTTATTTTGATGTTATAACGCACTGACGTTTAGGTTTTGCATGGCCCGGTTCCTCTATCTCTATCGCAGGCTGAACAGGAGTACTTTAGCCGTCAAGCCGAGCAGTGAGGAATCTAACATGTGTGGTTTAGAGATGTTTAGCTTTTAGACTCTTAGCTTATTTTCCGCACTTTCGTGAGCCCATATTGGGACGTATTTCCAGATGTTGTTTATTGGATATGAATATCGTTTCTGCTTATCCATTTTCTTGACTCTTTTATTTTGGCAAATGGACATGTACTAGATAGATTTTATATTTTACTGTTCTTGATATCCTATAGACAGCCGTAATGTGATTGTGCAGGGATAATTCCTATCCACAGGTAGCATGGTTAGCTCTGTCACGTGCCGCAGTTAGCGCACTCTGGGAAACGGGGCGTAACAGGGTTTGTTTACTATCAGAGCTATAGGATTTAGGATTAGTCGGGTTTGGTTCTTTTGTAGTTGGGTATTGAACCTAATACACTAACCAGAAAACCCGTAATTAGGAACATATCCTGCCACATTGTTGTCGTGATTCTTGAATCTTATCTTTCCCTTGATCCTTTATCTTGACGATATGAAAATGACTTTGCATCTCCTCTTAGGAATGCTCTTGATTCCTTATTGGTTGTCCCCTCCTATTCCTTCGATTCTGATACTAGGATTTGGACGACTTGAATGGAGTTATGTTTTGTAACTATGAACCACGGCATGGTTACAGTGGGGTACTCTATTTAAGTAACTTGGAGTCCTATTTTGATTCCTTTTCTTGACTTATGGTCGTTATATTAGCTTGTTCCTCTCGGTTTCATTGCTTACCAGTTTATATTTTATCGCAGGCTTGAATCCAACAACCGCGTTGTATCTTTCCTCTTGTCCCGTAGTGGCCAATCTGTTTGTGTTTCGAAAAACAAGGAGAAACACAGAAGAAGCTTTTGATTGTAGTAGTACGGACTGCTTCAAGACCGTTCAGATGTAAGATGTTTTGAGGAGTTCCGACGAACCCACCTCAAATTATCAGAGTAGCGCAGCGGAAGAGTGGTGGGCTAATGACCCACAAGTCTTAGAACAAACTTGCAAATTCATGATGAAGGGAACCGTTTACTGAAAGGTGAAGTTCGTAAACAAGTTGCAGATAAAGCACCGATAGTTGTTCGGAATTCATGGAGGTATTCAAGGACATCTCGGGTTTACCGTCAAAACGAGATGTGGAGTTCGCGATTGATCTTATTCCTGGAGCAGCGCTAATTTCAAAGGCGTATTATCCGATGGCGCCAATGGAACTAGAAAAGGTAAAGAAACAAGTTACCGAATTGCCAGAGAAGGGTTGGATTCGCAGCAGCAATTCACCCTGGGAAGTTCCAGTTCTTCTAGTCAAGAAGAAAGATGGCACGCGGAGGATGTGCATCGATTATTGAGAATTAAATCGGGTGACTATTAAGAACAAGTACCCGATCCCTCGCATCGGCGAATTATTCGATCAGCTCAGTGTCGCGAGGGTATTCTCGAAGCTGTATTTGCGATCTGGATATCATCAACTTCGAGTAAAATCAGAAGATATTTGCAAGACAGCGTTCCGAACTCGATATGGGCATTACGAGTACTTAGTGATGCCATTCGAAGTCATGAACGCCCCAGCGATATTTATAGACTTGATGAACCGAATCTTTTCACCATACCTGGACCAGTTCGTAATAGTGTTTATTGATGACATTCTGGTCTATTCGAGGAGCCAAAAAGAGCATGCAGAATACTTGAAGATCGCACTGCAAACGTTGAGGCAAGAAAGATTATATGCTAAGATGAGCAAGTGTGAGTTTTAGCTCGAAGAAGTGAAGTTCTTGGGGCATGTCGTATCCGGAGATGGGATTGTTGTTGATCCTGAAAAGATTGCAGCAGTTCATGATTGTTCGATTCCAAAGAATGTAGCGGAGATCAGAAGCTTTCTTGGGCTTGCCGGATATTACAGAAGGTTCGTGAAGAACTTCGCTCGAATAGCTGAACCATTGACCAAGCTAACACGAAAGGAGGTACCGTTCGTATGGACGGAGAAATATGCGTTAGCTTTTGAAGCGTTGAATCAAAGATTGACCAACGCTCTTATCTTGACAGTGTCAGATAGTTCTAGAGGGTTGGTTATTCACAGCGACGCATCTAGAAAAGGCTTGGAATGTGTTCTGATGCAGCATGGGAAGGTTATATCCTACACGTCGAGACAATTGAAGACCCATGAGAAGAAGTACCCAACTCATGATTTGGAGCTAGCAGTAATGATTTTTGCTTTGAAGATTTAGAGACACTGCTTATTGGGCGAAAGGGTAGAAGTATTTACCAATCACAAGAGCCTAAAGTATGTACTCACGCATAAAGAGCTCAACATGAGACAGCGTAGATGGTTAGAGCTGATGGTTGACTATGATCTTGATATAAAATACCATCCGGGGAAAGTTAATGTAGTGTCGGATGCTCTAAGTCGGTTTCCAGCAATACGGATGTTGACTGCACAGAACAAGATTATAGATGATTTTCATAGATTCGAGTTGGAGATCGTATTACCGCATTCTTCGGGACAGTTGATGCAATTGCAAATACAGTCGTCCTTGATTGATAATATTAAAGCAGCGCAGTCGCACGATCCAAGATTGCAGAAGTTTCGAGAACATGTAGAACCAGGACTTCGAACAAACTTTTTGATTCATGAAGATGGTTCGTTACGATATGGTAGTCGTTTATGTGTGCCTAAAGGAGATATTCGTGAAGAAGTTATGAAGGAGACGCATAGTTCCGCATATTCCGCACATCTGGGAGGCACAAAGATGTACCGAGATCTACGACAGCATTTCTGGTGGGAAGGCATAAAAAGGGAGATTGCTCGCTGTATATCGAAGTGTTTGGTGTGTCAGCAAGTCAAGGTTGAACATCAAAGGGTAGCTGGTTTATTACAACCACTTCCGATTCCTCAATGGAAGTGTGAACATATAACCATGGATTTCGTGACAGCGTTACCGCGGAGTCCAAAGGGCAATAATTCAGTTTAGGTGATTGTCGATCGATTGACCAAGACGGATCACTTTATACCATTTCGAGTTGGTCAGTCGACGGAAGCTTTGGCAGAGCAGTACATGCAGGAGATTGTGAGATTGCATCGAGTACCCGTGAGCATCGTTTCCGATCGTGATACTCAATTTCTATCACACTTTTGGGGGAGTCTACAGGAAAGTTTGGGAACTCGCTTGAAATTTAGCACGGCCTATCATCCTCAGACAGATGGCCAGTCTAAAAGAATGATCCAAACTCTTGAAGATATATTGAGAGCATGCATGTTGGACTTCAAGGGTTCATGGGAGGATCATTTGCACTTGGTGGAGTTTTCGTATAATAACAGTTTTCAGGCAACTATATAGATGGCTCCATCCGAAGTATTATACGGTCGTAAGTGTTGCTTGTCTGTCTGTTGGGACGATATTGGAGAAAGAAGATTATTGGGACCGGAGCTTATCGTGCAAACCGTGGAGAAAGTTAGTACGATCCGAAATCATATGAAGGCGGCACAAGATCGACAGAAAATTTGGGCTGATACAGGATGAAGACCTCTGGAGTTCGCAGTTAGTGATCTTGTATTCTTGAAGATATCACCGACCAGAGGAGTGATTCGATTTGGAAGTAGAAGCAAGCTTAGTCCTCAGTTCGTGGGTCCTTTCGGTATTATCGAGCGCATTGGAGAAGTAGCCTATCGATTGGCGTTACCACCATCCTTGGCGAGTGTTCATGACGTGTTCTATGTATCTCAACTTCGCAAGTATGTTCGAGATGAGACGCACGTTCTAAATCACTCGGAGCTGATAGTAAGTGAGTGCTTGACATATGAAGAAAGACCGATGGCGATTGTAGATCGAAGAGAAAAGGTACTCAAGAACAAGGTCATCCCTCTAGTACTTGTTTTGTGGGGGAATCGTCCGCACGGAGAATCAACTTGGGAACATGAAGACGAGATTCGACAGAAGTTTCCACACCTATTTTCTTAGATTCATGTTTTCTTGTCTTTCGTGTTCCGGGAATTTCGAGGACGAAATTCTTTTATAGTTCGGTATAATGTAACACCCTAGTTCATTTATACCATATTTGATTCAAGTATTTTCTAATCTTGTGACTATTTCTTGATTATTACTTGTTTTGGGTGCGGATAGTGTTTTGGTATCTATGGTTAGTATCCGACCCGACCCGCATGATCGAAACCCGTCTTGATCCTAAATTACGTCTTATGATCACTAGTACAGAGGATCCGTGCACACATATATGTTCTATATACATGTATCATATATTTAGTATCTGCATATATTTTAAATAATACAAATTATAACCAAACTATATTTTTGAACATCTAGCATGACCTGTATCATACCCCATATCATATGGTTGCATCCTGACATCGTGTTCATGTCCAGTTTAATGAAACGGACTCGTTTGGATCGCTACGTGTATTTACATGTATCCGTTCTTGGGGGTATGCATTTTATTTAACCGGACATCGCATCATGGTTTTGGCTTGTACGTATATTATCTATATTTTAAAACTAGATTTTTAGAAGAAACCCGGAAAATTTTCGGAACAGTTTGATATTAGCTGTTTAAACCTAATATATAATATTATAATATTTTATAATAATAACAGTATATATACTTATATATATAATATACACCTCTCTCTCTCCTCCTCTTTCTTCTTTCCCTCGCCCTCGCCGCGAGAAACCTTCGCCCGAGCCCTAAGCCCTAGCCCTCGTCGTCGACCTCCCCACGACCATCCTAACCTCACCATCTCACCACCCTCATCACCTCGACCTCATCCTCTTCTTCCTCTCTTCTTTCATCCTTCTCCTCCTTTCCCGAGCTCATAACCCTGACCCCAGCAAACTCCCCGAGTAACCCAAGAACTCACCTCTACCGCCGATCACCGCGTCCCCTCGTCGCCATCACCCTCACCTTGTCGACCTCCTCCTTTCTCCCCAATGAGCTCCCTGCAAACCCGACAACCTATCCCCGAGAACACAAACCAAGCCCTAGCCCATATCCTCGCCCTCACCGCCGATCACCCACAATCTCGTCGTCGTCACCCCTCCATCTCCTCACCTCCCTCTTCAACTCCCAACACCATCACCATCATCCTGACAACTCCCCGATGAATTAACAGCAACCTAACCAACTCAAGAAACCTCTTTGCCTTCGCCGTTACCCATCATCGACCGCAGCCGTCGTCGTCGTCTCCTCGTCTCCTCTGTCCCCAGCCAGAACCAATACCACAACCCCAAATCCCTCATCTTTTCTTTCTCTCTTTTTCTTGCTTTCCGGCCGTCGTCGGAGTCGCGCACGTCGCCGATGATCCGGACGACCCAGTCACGTCGTTGTCCGGCCCTGTGACCACGACACACAGCTGCTCAAACCACCACCAGACCATGCACCAGATCGCGACCAGACCACCACCAGACTATGCACCAGATCGTGACCAGACCACCACCAGACCATGCACCAAACCACCACCAGACCATACACCAGATCGTGACCAAACTACCACCAGACCATGCACTATATCACGACCAGACCACCACCAGACCATGCACCAGATCGCGACCAGACCATGCACCAAACTCAGACCATGCTATGACCGTGTCATCACCATACCCAGACCGTGTCACGCCATGTGCCCTGCTCCTGTGCCACGCCATACCCGCTTCGTGCTCAGCTCATGCCACTTGTGTGCCACCATCGCATCAGTCCCATATCACCGCAAGGCCCACGCACCGTGTCGTGTCGTGTCGTACCAAGCCGCCTGCACATCGACCGTTGTTTCCGAGGCAAGTTTATCTTACTACATGCTATGTCAATATATTTATATCCATATGAATAAAAATAATACATGTATTTTAATTATGCATCCAATGCTATAGTTTTACCGTTTTTCGATATCTGTTCGTATCCGTACTGTCAATTGCATATCTAGTCATATGCCGGAACTTCATTATATCATGTTACTTCTATATTAGTGTGACATGTTATCTAGCTTGCATCGTACATAGTCATGGATATATATATATATATATGTTATTACAGATAGACACATATGCATCCTGACATTAGTACTATTTACCGTGATCCCGATATCATTTACAATTTCACATTTGGTGTCCATTTGATACATATGCACCACATGACATGTCCTAGCACACTACTTGACTTGTTATCTGATCTTGTTACTAAAGCCAACAATTCTGACTTGTTGTCCTGATGGACGCAGCCTATTGTCTACATAGACAAGACCTGTACCTGCTTGATCCTGTGTTGGCATTAGACTTATATTATCAATACCTGACTTGAACACATAACTTTGGGGTAAGGGAAATCAATGATGAAACCTGGCTTGTAACTCAAAAATTCGATACTTATACTGATCAGTCTTTACGGGCTAGGTCAGCCACGAGATGATGGTACTGACATCATTCATCTGTACATGTTACCTGTTTACTGCCTAGCGGCACGTCTCGGATTCAGCCCGAGAATCTTGACCGTGGTCCCGGGCATGCACGGGATACTATTGAGTTACATCGACGATTCCATTAAATTGATTTCAAAAACTTTAGAGTAGATAACCCAGTAGCACAGTTTAGATTACTCATTGCACTTCACATACACACCTCACTGTTCATATCAGTGTTATTCTTTATATTCATATTTACTTATATCGTTACATCTTGGTTATTATTGTTATTTTGATGTTATGACGAACTGACGTCTGGGTTTTGCATGGCCCAGTTCCTCTATCTCTATCGCAGGCTGAACAGAAGTACTTTAGCAGTCAAGCCGAGCAGTGAGGAATTTAACATGTGTGGTTTAGAGATGTTTAGCTTTTAGAATCTTAGCTTATTTTTCCACACTTTCATTTCTTGATGTGAACCCATATTGGGACGTATTTCCATATGTTGTTTATTGGATATTAATATCGTTTCCGCTTATCCATTTTCTTGACTCTTTTATTTTAGCAAATAGACATATACTAGATAGATTTTATATTTTACTGTTCTTGATATCCTATAGACAGCCGTAATGTGACTGTGGAAGGATGATTCCTGACCACATGTAGCATGGTTGGCTCTGTCATGTGCCGTAGTTAGCGCACTCTGGGAAGCGAGGCATGACACATATGGTAAAGCTGATTATAAGAGAGTAGACCCTATATTTATCAACAAGATATATCGGTTTGTCTTCCTCATAAGCGTATGTTTTGAAGAAATTAGAGAGTGAGTTTTTTTTGGATTAATTGTTATATTTGTGTGTGTGTGTGTGTGAAATGATATAATATTGATGTCATAATTTATTGCTGAGAATAGAATTTATATTGATGAAGTACGTAAGGGGCATCCTGATTGGAATGATGAACGATTGGAAAAATATCATCGGGATAATTTTTGCGATTGGGTTGCAGATCATGTAAGTTGTTCGAATCACATGTTATTGCGACCAATCTTAATCTAAACTTATATCGTTATATACTTGCCGCAAAATTTGTTTTGTCAGATCCACGATCCGAACTTGTTTGTATCATTAGAGAAACTCAAGATATTTAGCTCAGTTTACTAGCATGGAGGTTGTATAGTATAAAGGATTCGGTATCCTTAGATACAAATTTGAAGTTAAGGACATAGAAACATCTCAAACCACCTGGAATAGTGGGATTGCGACCGTAGGGTCGAATGGTGTGATTTATTATGGGTACTTAAATTACATACTGGGTATCCAATATGCCGGACGATCAGAACCGTTTTATATATTTCAATATATTTGGTACGATACACTAACCGATACGGATAAGTGGAGAAACAATCTCGGGACTTGGAAAGATGAATATGGATTGACTGGTGTAAACACACTTCGATTTTACGGTCGGGACGATCCATTTATCTTTCCGCAACAAGAATTTCAAGTATACTACTCACAATGTTTAAAGCATCCGGGATGGAGTATCGTATACCGTTGGAAACCCAGGGATGTTTACGATGTCTCGGAATTAGAGGATCGTATGGAGGAAAGCGATGAGGATGAAGAAGAGAGAATACTTAGAGTGCTCCGACCGTATGTCACCAAAGACGGGTTGTCTTCGGCTGAGCGTGAAGTTACATATGTTAGGAATGATATTGATGATGAAATCCAAGTAGATATTCCCAAGGCGTTTAATGCGTCTACGAAACGAAAATGGTTATCAGTAATGTTATATTATTACTTCACATTTTCTACGATCTATATATATATTACATGCATATGTAATGATTGTACTTTTATCTAGGTCTGATGACGACGCCAGGAGCAGTGAGGGGCGGTAGGAGCATCGGTCGGGGCACCGGCAGCGGCAGAGGTAGTGGCAGAGGCAGAGCGGTTCTACCGCCCGGGAAGCTACGTAGGGAGCTCCATAGGGCTGGTGTTTGTTTCCCCCAATCAGAGCAAAGATCTATTTAAAATTCAAATTTTTGAAATGAAGCAACGCTTCAGATGCAGCGCTAAGTACACTGCGCTCTAAGCAGCGCACCACATGCAAAGTACGTGGACGCTAGCGCTAGGTGCGCTGTGCTCTAAGCAGCACGCCACGTGTGCGCTAGCGCTAGGTGTGCTGCAATCCAAGCAGCGCACTACGTGTCAAACACAGGTGCGCTAGCGCAATATGCGCTGCTCTTCAAGCAGCGCACCACGTGCAGAGCACGGGTGCGCTGGCGCTGGAATTAAAAACTCCCCACTGTTATATTAAAGATCTAATAATAATGATAAATCATTAATTAATCAGAATTAAATTCTGTTAAGAAAAGATTCATCAAAAATCTTTCCAAATAACAAGATTGTGCTCTGTAAACAGAGCACCATTGGATCAATGATCCAATGGTAAATAAAAATTACCAAAAGACAGAATAAATTCTGTATGGAAAGATTTTCCAGTCTTGTTAAAAACAAGAAGATTGCCTTCTGTAAAACAGAAGTCCTAGGATCAAAGATCCAATGGTGGAGAAACATCCCCAAATCAATCAAAGAAAAATCTCTTTAACTGATTCAACAAATCAGCCTACCCTATAAAAAGGCCTCTAAACTTCAAGTCTCATATATACAAAAAAGACAGAGGAACCCCCCCCCTAAACTTTGAGAAAATCTCAAGAAGAAGAAGTAGCTCTCGGCAAAAGAAGATTTTTCTTCAAGGTAAAAAGAATGGTGATGAACAAAGAGATGAAATCATCTCATAATTAAAGAGAAGAATTCTCTTCTTAAAAGATCATAGATCTACAAAGACCAAGGTCTTTTATAAAGAGATCAAAAAGATCTCATCATAAAAATAAAGAAGTACTTACTTCACAGATCATTGATCTATAAGACAAATTGTCTTTCTGAGATCATGAACATCTCATTATAAAGGGAGGGGGGAGAATTATTCAATTCTCTTAGGATCACAGATCTATAAAGGCAAAGCCTTTCATCAAAAAGAAATTGAAGTATCTCCTATAAGTTAAGAACTTTTTTCTTGGAATCTTGAGACAAAATCTCTTATCAAAGAAGATAATCTTCAGAGCGCAAAGTTAACCTAAGAAGAGCCTTAGCGCTCCTAATTTAAAAGTGCCTTAGTGCTCTTCATCTAGTGCAAAGCGCTGCAGTGCAATAGCACCTCAAACACAGCACACCGCGCTCATTGGTTAGCGCTCAGTGCTAAGCGTGCCACGTGCTCCTCACGTGTGAGCTGCACTACTAAGAGCGCTTTGCGCTCATTATATGGCACCAGCGCCAAGCGCATCAACGCTTCAATTATAGCGCATCAGCGCTCTACATCTAGCGCTAAGCGCATCAGCGCTCTTCATTTAGCGCAAAGCGCTAAGTGCATTAGCGCTTCACATCTAGCGCTAAGCGCCAAGCACACCAGCGCTTTAACCATAGCGCACTGCGCTCATCGACTGGCGCTAGTGCCAAGCGCGCCACATGCTTTTATGTGCGCTTGGGCAGAACATAAATTGTTCTTTGAATGAGCCCCAGAGCTATGATGAATGCTCAGCATTCAGTAAAAGACAAATATTGTCAGAAGCTAAATCAATGTTCAACATTGTTAAAAGGACCGAGCTCAAACAAATGCTTAACAACCCAAAATAAATGTTAAACATTTTAACTTGATTGGACTTAGCCCAAGACTGGACATAAGTCCTCAATTCAGATTTAACTGAGCCCATGTGCTCATAATCTAATTATTTGATCTTAGTCCCAAATTGGACTACAGATCTCCCAACCCAAATTGGTTTAAGGGTACATCTCTTCACTCCTTTGATATTTGTCGTTGTAATCCTTCAACGTCTTCAAAGAGGTGACGGGTCCCGATAACCAAACATTTCATGGACTGTGCGGTCCTTAAACTCATGGACTATGATGTCCTTAATCTTGACTGTGAGTTAAACTCACGGACTATGATGTCCTTAACCTTGACTGTGAGGTCTTTAAACTCACGGAATATGATGTCCTTAACCTTGACCGAGATGTCTTTAAACTAACATTGGACCGAGATGTCCTTAAACTAACATTGGACCACCATGTCCTTAAACTGGTAATCGACCGCAATGTCCCTAAACTAAACAATAGAGTCCAAATGCTCTCTTGTTGAATCTAAACGATCCCGTTAAGTTGATCTTGGTCTAAAATTAAACTAACGTATCCTTAACAAACGTTTAAGTTGATCTTAGTCTCAAATGAGACTAACGTATCCTTAAAGCAACCCCCAAACCCAAATCTAAGAAAATACAGATTTGGACTAATCCACGTCCTACGGGCGACAACATAAATTAGTCTCCGTATACAATCCACGGGCAACCAAAAACAAAACAAACACACACGACACGAAGTGACCACCTGGAGAAGGAGAAAGTGGTTACCGTGATGAGGTAGCGTAATTAACTGCAGAGGCTTGCGTCTGCAGGGAAGAGCGTCCCCACAATAAAAACCCCCTCAAATGAGGGGGAATCTGACGAAGTCTGCTAAATCGGCCGCATCCGTCTAAACCTTCGATGCATGGTGTCATAAATCAACTTGGCATCTTCGGAGAGGTGGACGGATATCACCAATTAGCATCTGCCCTCGAAATTCAGGCCCCGACGTCCCAACGTCCCGGTCGCGTCTTTTCGGCGGAGAACAGTGTTGCATCTCGATCCGTATCCCTTTCGGATGACTCCTTCCGTGTAGATTTTGCCACACCTCCAGGTACATTGCACACGTATTCATTTCGAATGTAATATTATAGATCTACACGCATATTCATTTTAAAGTTACTTATATCGTCAATTTTTAATTGTCTAGTCGTAGGTGGTGCCTCCACATCCGAGGCAGAGGCCACTTCCGCACCTGCAGGTATATTTATATATCCTATATCTCATGCATATTGATTTAAAATGTTATATTATAGATATACACACATTCTTTTTGCAATTACTTATATAATCAATTTTTGATTGTCTAATTATAGGTGATGCCTCCACATCCGGGGCAGAGGCTACTCCCGCCACTTCCATACCCTTCACACAGTCTGCAGGCTAGTATTCTTAACTATAAGATCTTTTCACAAAAGAGACGATGGTTTGGACACACTAGCCTATCCAAAAGGCCCAAATTTGACTAACAACCACCACTTTGAATTTAAGGTTTGCATATATCTCTATTTTCATAATGCAAATGATTTAAGCTCTCAATTAGTTTTGTCTTTTTAGTGGATGTAGTCGGCCTTTATTTTTATGAAAATTAGTTTTTTTCATTTTACATATTCTCTATGAATAACCATGAACTTCATGTAATTTTATCGTCAATGTTTATTTTCTAATTGAAGGGGATGCATGAAAGGTTATGCTAATGCCCTGGCCATCAACCGAGGCCGATTGCGGAACAAAAATTTTCTAATGATGTAAACTTGGCGCTAGAATAATCCTAAACCGGATCTACCATAAACCTAACTAGCAACAAAAGAAGTTATCTACTGTGAAAGAAGTTTATACCATGAGACTCGAGTCCTTCGGGTCTTCACTATTCTCCTTTAGCATGTTCCTAGTGGCCTCCATGATCAAGCGTGATCGATGGCTTCCTCACGTCAAAGATGATCCACCCGAGAGTGTCTACTTTGGGCTCCTATCTTTAAACTAAGGTAACTAGGTTACTTAGTATGCTAATTTAAGTAGCTTAGAGGATGTAGCGAGTGATGATGGATTGTTTTGTCTCAAGAACCCTGGGTTTCTCAACACATGAGACTATTAGGGTTTGAGGTAGAAGAAGAGAAGCTTGGAGAAGATGAGAGTGTTGTAGAGAGCAACATGAGAATTAAGTGAAGAATGGCTAAGTCTTGTGACTAATAAAGCAAGCATGCCAAAGATAATAATAAAAAATTATCTTCACCATAAAATATTTAGATATTTTCTACAAAATATCTAGATACCACCTTGCCTCAATAGTAACCCATGATTCACTAAGTGAGTCAACAAGTAGACATACTTCACATAACAAAAGTCAACACCTCATACCTCCACCTCATTAACTATTTAACTAAATGGTGAAAACAAATAATGAGGTTTCTTCTTCTAGAAGCACTCTTGTAACAAATTACAAGAATAACCCTCACCGTATATACATACCCGTATCCGTATTCCGAAAAATACGAATACAAAAGAGACGAAAATAATCCAACAATATAATATTAGGATCCGGCTTAAACCAAAGCCTGCTAGTATTATCTACCCGAACATCATACGTGCACAAGTACACGTATGTAATCGAACCCTGCCGTAAAACCATACAGTCTCTATATCGTTTCACCCGAAGCAGAGAAACTCTCTGTGTGGGACTTTAAAGACTCGACAGTACACCGGCAGTGCGATACTGGATAAATCCATAACCACAAGCACGTTAGCGGCACTAGCTGTACGTAACGGCTACCCGAGTACCTGTCGAAAAAGAAAGCCGACGAGCAGACTCATCCGGATTCCTACTGAGCCTATCCGTGACAATATCCGTACAGTCCGGTCTCTTCGTCTAAGAGTATCGCATACCGGATCTAGGGGGTGGTAAGCGTCAGACCCTAATAACCCGATAATTCGTGCTGATGCGGCTCAGGACCAATCCGGGAAACTACTGATCAATCTATCAGTAAATCCCAACTGCCTTGGCCAAGGTCTTATGGTCCTGACCAATCGAACACAGTGCGATATCAACTCCCAATACCTGGAGAGACGAATCCCTGACAATCACTCACTGCCTCCATATGGTTCGGGACCGTTCCCAACCAAAACCTGTTTGCACGACTCAGTAGAGCCGTGGTAGGGCAGTGATCAAAGCACAGTGGAAACTCACACGAGACAAATGACGATCTCAGGTCCAAAAACTAACATGTACACATGTCACAAGAGAACCGCTATCTGACGATAGGTATAATACCATCTAGAGGTTCTCAGTGAGTCCATACAGTGTACTCACCCCCAGTGAGCACCCGTATACAATCTTACGTGATCACACCAATGGTTGTGGGACCAACCACCGCCCCTCGTCGGGGTCTAGAAACGTACACGCAAGTCTACTCTGGAGTATCGATACCCGATCTCGATACTCCTGCGACTTGGGACATTTAAGGATGTGCTTATAGACTACCCAGCTCGCATAAGTATGATCGTCATCACAACACAGGTAGTCAAGTAAGATCCTACGGGCTTTATCAATATGTAACCGCAATATGTAATAACGTGTATAACATATGCCATGTTAAGATAAAGTCAAACCATAATAGTATACTACTATATCAAGTCTTTATCAATATGTGCAAGCTGGATAAAGCATCAATAAAAACAAATACACATATCCTGATAAAGCCAACTGAAATAATATACTATATAACTGAGCAAGATCGTCCTGTACATACATATCCCCAGCATCCACATGTATACATATACAATAATGGCCTCTAGGGCATATATACAACAGCATCCACGCCCGGGTCACCGACTGTTCCTCAACAGAGGAACTATCGACCCGCTTGTGCTGCTGCCCGGGCTCAGGCTCGTGCTGCTGTCGCCGGAGGTATATATCGCATTTCAATTTTCATTAATTCTTGAATTCTAAATACCGTTTTGTCTTGATATTACTTGTATATCTATTTATTTTGTAGATGCAGGACAACCATAACCCGAGAGGGGGACTCGAGAGCCGAATCAGTCCTACAGGATGAAGCCCGATAGAGCTAGGGGGAGGCACTATTCCCCCTCTTTTTTACCCCCGATTATCGCTACACCGGCAATAATGCCGAGAAGTTCGACCGGTATAAGGAGGATGAAAACCACATTCAAAAGAATTATTCTCTTCACATTGAGTGGAGCGAGCAGCACCGACGCCCCTTTGCCCTCTTCTGAGATCAGGCTTGGGTATTGTTTACCCCAATCAGAGCAAAGCTCTGTTCAAATCCCAAGGTGGGAAAAGAAACAATGCTTCTGTTTTCCTCCAATCAGAGCAAAGCTCTTTTTTGAAAATTAAAGTGGAAATTAATGAAGCAACGCTTCAGATCCCCTGCGCTGGGCGCAGAGCGCCACGTGTCAGAATCAGACACGTTAGCGCAGGGGGGCGCAGCGCCCAAGGCAGCGCACCCAATCAGAGCAAGGCTCTATTTAAAATTCAAACTTTAATTAAAGAAGCAACGCTTCAGCTGGCCTGCGCTCTGCGCTACACGCCACGTGGCAACACGGTTGCGCTAGCGCAGTTGCGCTGCGCTGTGCGCTGCGCGCCACGTGGCAGCACGGTTGCGCTAGCACGGTTGCGCTGCGCTGTGCGCGACACGTGTCAGCGCAGTTGCGCAAGTGCAGTTGCGCTGCGCTATGCGACTGTGCGACACGTGTCACGAGCTGGTGCGCTTGCGCCAAACAGAATTAAAATTCTGAAAGATCTTTCTCAATCTTGTTAAAAACAAGAAGATTGTCTTCTGTAAAACAGAAGCCCTTGGATCAAAGATTCAACGGTGGGGAAAATTCCCCAAATCACTCAGAGAAAAATCTCTTCAACAAATTTAACTAATTTATGGGCACTATAAAAAGGGCCCTAGACCTCAATTCAAAAGAGAGGAATTTTTGGGGAGAGATTAAGAACTTCATACAGAGAAAACTCTGAAGAAGTTTCAAAAGAAGAAAAGGTAAAAAAACCTTTAGGAAAAAGAGAAAATTCTCTTATGAACAGATTATTGATCTAAGAACAAGATCAACAATCTTAAATAAAAAGAAAAATAAGTAAAAATAGTGCTTCGCACTTATGAACTATTGGTTCCCTGAGATAAGAAAAACAAGAGGAACTTGTTTTCTTTGATCTAAATTAGATCAAGAAAACAAACAGTGCTTTGCACTTCTGTTATGAACCATTGGTTCTAGAATCTAAAAGATTCTCAAATTAATAGTGCTTTGCACTTCTGTTATGAACCATTGGTTCTAGAATCTAAAAGATTCTCAAATTAATAGTGCTTTGCACTTATAAATCTGCACTGTTGCGCTCCTGGGTTGGCGCAAGCTACAAGAGAGCGCCACGTGTCAGCATCTGACTCACTTGCGCTGTGCGCTTTTAAGATAGAGCTTTGCTCTCTGAAATTGGCGCAACTCATCAGAGTGCACCACGTGTTAACAGCGCAAGCGCAGCGCACTGCGCTTGCATGACACGTGTTGTCACCACAAGCACTTGCGCTCTCTGATTGGCGCAAAGCGCCTGACAAATGCAATGCATTTCTTAAAGGGTCAGGCCCAAATCAAAAAGACCTAGTAGGCCTAATTAAATTGCAGTGCAATAAAAATGGGCAAAGCCCTAGCACAGGCCTAATAGGCCAAAGACAAATAAAAATGTTGAACATTCAACTAGACTTAGCCCAATTTTGGCCGTAAGTCCTTAAATTAAATTGACTGAGCACGGCTGCTCCCTAAATCAATTTACGACCGGTTCGAGGGTACATCTCCGAACTTCTCTGACACCCATCGTTGTAATCCTTCAACGACGTCAGAGAGGTGACGGGTCCCGACAACCACACATCAATATGGACTACGGGGTCCTTAAACTAGTGGACCGAAACGTCGCTAAATTAATATCGGACCGAAACGTCCCTAAACTAATATCGGACCGAAACGTCCCTAAACTTGGACCGAAACGTCCCTAAACTAAGATTGAACCGAAACGTCCCTAAACTGACAATAGACCACCACGTCCCTAAACTGGAACATGGACCCCTACGTCCCTAAACTGGAATATGGACCCCTACGTCCCTAAACTGGAACAATAGAGCCCCTAAATGCTCTTTTGTCGGATCCAAACGATCCCGTTAAGTTGATCTTATTCTCAAATCAGACGAACGTATCCTTAACAAACGTTTAAGTCGATCTTAGCCTAAATACGGCTAACGTATCCTTAAACCAAAACACCAAACCCAAATCTAAGTAAATACGGATTTGGACTAATCCACGTCCTACGGGCGACGGCATTACTCAGTCTCCGTATACAATCCACGGGCAACCACAAACAAAACAAACACCCACGACACGAAGTGAAATTCTGGAGAAGGAGAAAGTTGTTACCGTGATACGGTAGCGTAATTAACTGCAGGGGCTTGCGCCTGTAGGGAAGAGCGTCCACACAATCAAAAACCCCTCACCCTGAGGGGGAATCTGATGAAGTCTGCTACATCGGCCGCATCCGTCTAAACCTCCGATACACGGTGCCATAAATCAACTTGGCATCTTCGGAGAGGTGGACGGATAAAACCAAATAGCATCTGCCCCGAATCTCAGGCGAGACGTCCTCACGCCGTCGGCTGCCGTTCGGAGGGGAACAGATTCTGGCACGCCCGGTGGGACCTCTTCCTCTTTCCACTCCACACTTCGTGTGTCGTGTTCGCGAGCAAATCGCGGTTTGCTGTGGTTGCCTGTGGATTCAAGGTACTAAGATTTGATGTCTTGCTCCGTGCAGAAAACAGAAGATCGATGGCTTCGAACTGCACCGTCTGCAGCTGCAACTCTCGCTCCGTCATTGCTGAAGGAGTGACTTATGGGCCCCAAGCGGCTTCCCTTTTCAAAATGCCGGTGGAGCGGATGGCTCAAGCCACCACTGGACTATTTTTTGGGACCATGCTCCCATCAATGAGCTTCAATGCCCTAATGACGCTGCAAGAAGCCCCAAAGAAGTCGGTCTTCGATCGACTTACCACTGCCGCGACCCCTCTCAACGGGTCGCCCAACTCCACTGCCTCGTTTTTTTAACAGGCCAGGTCAGAGCTCCAACGGGCCCATGAAGAAGCCTGCAATACCAGAAGGCGTTATCCCGAAGCGGATAGCTTTCTCTACTCCAATTTCAGGCGAAATCACCAAGGTTGCTTCCCCTGCTCGGAAGTCCGCTTCTGACAGGTTGGCCGTCCCCGTTCAACGGACGTCGGTCTTTAAAAGGCTGGTACCAGCAGATTCTGACCAACACAGGGGGCATGAGGAGGTCAACCCTATAGCTGAAACAACTCCATCAGCACGACATGCTCGACGTCGCCACTGGCGCTGAGTGAGGAAGGCCGGGGGCAACTCCCCCTCTGGATTCACTCCTCCAGCTTCAACGGTGGGGATCGATGCTGCTGTTCCAACCAGGAACAGCTTTGAATTGCTGAATACGGTGTGCAGAAACTCTTCTATTGCGGTGCTGAAGCGAACTCCTTCACCTGTGAAGAATATTCCAGAGAAACAGTTAGAGCAGCCCCCTCAACGGCCGTCCTCTAAAATTTACAAAGTCTGGCGACAGGTTCAAGAGTCGGTGATTGATGAAAACTATCTCCGCCAACAGAAAAAGATGAAGGTTTGGCAGGAGAAGGATCACTCCGTCAAGCCACAAAAAGCAATGGCTACTCGGGTGTCTACTACTGCGACGGCCCCCTCAACTCCAATCACTCAAAGGAAAAGGAGGCCGCAAAAAGCCCCTGTGAACATGGCGAAGCATAAAAGAGCTGAACACAAACGCCCCAAATCTGAGGGCATGGTGGTGCACCCCAAAAGAAAGCTCTGAAACGTCTTCGGATGAGCGTCAAGAACAAGAAACCGACGCTGACTTTTTACGCAGAGTCCTTGAGAAGAGGGACAAAGAAGCTGCAGAGCAAGCGGCTAACATAAAACAGATGGCGCTCCTCTTCCAAGATATGGTAGGGATGATGTTACAGCCGGACCCTCCTGCTGAAGATCCTCCGATCGTCCTTGAAGACGACAGGGGAGAAACGTCAAATCCTCCACCGGCTCTGTCAACAGCCAAGGAGGAGGCAATCTCCAAAGCTGACCTGGATGAATATATAGCTCAGCAAATCCGGGTTCATCAGGCGAATGAAGCGGTTGGGCAAGTTGCTAGAACCGGACGACCGTATCCGAGCTGGTACGACCAAATCAGTTACCCGTCGGGATATACGATCCCTAAATTCCACGTATATAAAGGGACAGGGAATACGCATCAGCATGTCGCTCAATTCAGGGCCTTATGCGGCAATACTGGAGGCGATGACAAATTGTTGCTACGTCAATTCGTCAGCAGCTTAGCAGAAACAGCCTTTGAATGGTATTCGGAGCTACCTAACGACTCTGTCAAAACATTTGCGAAGATGGAGCTACTGTTCACACAAAAATTCGCAAGTGCTAGTGAACGCACCCCGATAACAGCACTAACAAATGCTAGAATAAGGCCAGGCGAAACGTGGGTCCAATACGCAACACGATGGCGAAACCTATGGTCGAAATGCGAACAACGCATAGAAGAGGCACATGCGGTAGGCATGTTTGTGGGCACTCTCGATCCGCAGGCGACCATCTCGCAATTCATGATGTTCTTCAGGCCGACCACCTTCCAGGCCTTGATCGACAAATTAGCCCAAATGGACCAGATGGGCCATGGACCGTCTCCTCCAAAACCAGATTCCCGAAATGAGAAAGGAAAAGGGAAAGCGATCGTCGTCGCCAATACTCAGCAACAGTCGAACAACTCAAAGCCGGTCATTCGCTAAAACAACGTGCGTCCACGCCCATCCCTCGAAGAGAGGCTAGGACGTCCTTACTCGTTTCCTCAGAATAAAACGAGAAGACTGTTCGAGCTGGCAGTGCGCAACAGACTCATTAATCTGCCGAGTCCAAAGCGTCTGTCGCAGCCAGGCGATCTTAATAATCCCAATTATTGCCCTTACCACCAAACGGTAAATCACCCGATTGAGGATTGTTTCGTCTATAAGGGATGGATCGAGGATCAGTATCTACAAGGCAGGTTCGCGCTGTCGGAAAACTGGAAGGTAAACCCACCACAGCCGCACTCTCCAAAGAAGACGGACACACCGGGGGCAACTTGTTCTTTTGTCGAGGATGAAAACTGTTAGTTATATGTATGCCCTAGAGGCCATTACTGTACATTGGATGTATATTGTAGTGGATGCTGGGACATATATAGGGAGGACTTTCTTGCTCGACATGATAGTATGCTATCTGGTTACTCTTTACCTTAACGTGTACACTGATTGTCTCTCTGTTACATGTTGGTAAAGCCCTTAGGATGTGTACTTGACTACCTGGACTATGATGCGGATCATACTAGTGGGGACATGGTAGTCCATAAGTACATCCTTGAAAGTCCCTAGTCGTGGGTGTATCGAGATGGGGCATCGATATACCAGAGTAGACTAGCGTGTACCTTCTCGACCCATACAGATGGGCGATGGATGATCCCATATCCATCGGTGTTTGACATCAGAGATGATATACGGGTGCTCAGTAGAGACTGGGTACACTGGACGGACTCGCCGAGAACTCTCAGATGGTATTATACCTCACGTCAGATGGCAGTTCTCTGGTGACACTGGTACAGAGTAGTCTGTTGACCCGAGATCGTCATAGAGTCTTGTGTGGTTCCCACTGTGCTTTGATTTCCATCTTACCACGTCCAAGAGGGCGTGCAAAACGGTGGTTTTTGGGTACAGTCCCGAGTCACATGGAGGCAATGAGCGATAGGAGGGGATTCGTCTCTCCCGGTATAGGGAGTTGATGTTGCGCTGTGTTCGATTGGCTATAACAGGAAATCCCTGGCCAGGGTTGCTGAGATTTACTGGTAAGTGTTACCAGTAGTTTCTCGAACAGTTATAGACCTCATATCGACACGACTTATCGAGCTATTGGGGTCTGACGTTTACCACCCCTAGGCGAGATATGCGACATATCAGACGATCAGACCGGACTGTACAGTAGTGTTACTGGTTGGATTCACTGGAGTGTGAGCGGGCTTGCTCGTCGATCTTCAGATCGCTCAATACCCGGGTGGCCGTTACGTTTAGCAGACCGCTTGCGGCTTGTGGGTGTTTGATATGATCATCACCTGCTGCCGGCGTATTGACGAGTCTTTAGAGTCCTACACAGAGCTTTCCTGGCTCAAGCGAAACGAAATAGGAGCGCATATGAGATATGTGCGGGACCGAGAATGATACCAGTATGTGATACTGTATTCAATTCTCGCGATATGTGACATTGATCAGTTATATACGATATAGCCGGGTTATCGGATCAAGTGTTGATTCGATAAGTTGTTACTGTTGATATTAGCCGGTTATATGCGACATGACCGGATCATTAAATCAAGTGTTGATTTAATGATTTAATGCATAATTATATATTTGATATATTAGTTTGCATTAACTAGTATCGGTTTACTTAAGATGGATTTTCTCACTCGGATGTACACATTGTATATGTGATATACTTTTGTGCACTTGATTGTCATGTTTGATGATACATGTTTGCTAGGGTTTTTGTGTAAAGATCAAACCATGGTTACATGATAATGGTTAGGGTTTTGTTTTATTCATTTATTTATTTATTTCATTTTGGCAAAAGGAAAATGGTGGATAATTTTGTTTCTTTGTTGAAGTTTCATGAAGCTTTGAAAAAGTCCACCATTTTTGTTTTATGCCTAACCTAACCATTCACCTAACTATAGTTTGCTCTCTACACATAACCATGGTTGGATTATGATAAGTTTTGATTTTCTTTTCTATTTTAAATTAACTTGTCATAATCTTATCATATTCTTCATCTTCTTCTTCTTCTTCACTTCAAGAAAAAGCTTGAAAGCTTTAATGGCAAAGTGAGAAAAAGAGTGAGAAATCCAATTCTAAAGTCTACCCACTTCCTATTTCTTCATCCTCTACCTCTTGCCAAGTAGTAGAGTGTGTTTCCTTCACAAGTTTTCAAGGCTTGGTGAAGGTGGAGCTTGATCTAGTGATGCCTCGACGTAGATCATCTTCGGCACGTTGTCGACGACCTAGCCCGGTCTTTTCTCCGACGAAACCACCGTGAGAGTCATGGTTCGATTTGGACAGCGGAGAGGACTTCATTGCGGAGCCGTGGAGGTGGAGCACCGGATCTACAAAGGTTGTATTTCCGTATTCACTTAGTTAAAGTAGTTAACTAGTTTCTTTTTCGCCTAGAATTCTAGCCAACGGTCCGTGTTAGGGTTTCTCGGCACCGGTAAATTTGTAAATTGGCATGGTTGATGCCTTGTGAGACCTCCTTGGTGTGCCTAGGAACCCTACAAAAAAGATGGAGAAAACTTATCAGATGAATCCGAAGACTACGTAGCGACTTGTCATGTGATTTCTCACTCGCTGGCAGATGATGAAGAGGCTTCTTGCGCCGAGAAACCAATGGCGAACCCCGAACCGGAAATTCTACAGCCATCAGATGAGCTGATCGATGTCTTCCTAAATGAAATTCGTCTGAAAGAAAAAGCCAATCAAGAGCGTGAAATGGCCATACTGGAAAAAGCCAAGGCATTCCCGTCAAATCAAAAGCGATCCACTGCGGATAAAAACAAATGCAAGACGAGGAAAAGGTTCGCCAAAGCTTTATCAGTAGGAATGAAGCTACCGCCCTCTGAAGAAAATACTCACGCTGAGGTAGAGATGCACCCTAACTTCTGTTTATATCATCAGAAGATCATACATCCTACCGAAGACTGCGAATCCTTTAACTGTTGGTGGCAAGGGTATGTCGCTCAAAAGCAACACTTCGACAGGACAAAATGTGAAGCTTGTAGACGTCGAAAAAATGCGATAGATGAGCGCAAAAGAGCCGCCGACGATTGTCATATAGCCGACTCTAAGGTATCGCAAATTATCACCTTTGGAAGCGACTCTGACGAAGAAGCTACCCCCAACCCTTCCCTCGGGGAATCTATTTCAAAAATGAAGGAATTGAGGAGCTGCGAGAACGTCCAACCATGCAATCGCACGCTACTCGAAAAAAATCACGGCCCCGCAAACAACGGAGCGAACAAAAGGGATAAAGGAAAAGGAAAAACGGCCATCATCGCCAGCGCTCAACAACAATTAAGTGGCCCTAGACCGGTTGCTCGCCAAAGCAACAAGCGGCAACCCCTCCAGGAAAAGATGAAACGTACTTACTCGTTTCCACAAGATAAAACAAAGGGACTGTTCGAGCTGGCAGTGTGTAACAGACTCATCAATTTGCCGGGTCCAAAACGTCCGTTGCGGCCAGGCGATGTTAATAATCCTAATTATTGCCCTTACCATCAAACGGTAGGTCATCTGATCAAGGATTGCTACGTCTTCAAGAACTGGGTTGAAGACCAATACCAACAGGGCAAGTTCGCGTTGTCCTAAAATTGGAAGGTGAACCCGCCACAACCGCACGCTCCGAGAAAGATGGATACGCCAGGGGCATCATGCTCATTCATGGGGAAGGACCCACAGACCGAAAAGTCAATAAACTAGATGTTCGCTTCAAATACGGCGACCCCGGACCGAGATGTCTTTAAACTAATGATGGACCGCAATGTCCTAAAACTTGCAAAGGACACGGATATAAAAACAAAATAAAGAAAAATATAATAAATAAAAACGGTATGTCCATAAGCAAAAAGGGCACGGATGAAAACCCGAAAGGGCTCCGTGAGTAAAAACAGCAGGGCTACCGACGAGTGTTCATGAAAACCCGAAAGGGCGCGATCTCGTTCAAAAAAAAGAGAGAAGAAGAAAATAAAAAGAATAAAAAAACGGTATGTCCATAAGTAAAATGGGCACGGATGAAAACCCGAAAGGGCTCCGTGAGTAAAAACAGCAGGGCTACCGGCGAGTGTTTGTGAAAACCCGAAAGGGCGCAACCTCGTTAAAAGACACTTATAGGGTCCTCTCGACCTTGTAAGGAGAAAACACCCGCGTGAGATCCTTACGACTCACAAGGGAGAAACACACTTAGGGATCCCTACGATTCCTAGGGAGAAAATACACTTATGAGATCCTCACGACTTGTAAGGAGAACTCCCTTGTGGGACCCTCACGGCTCATAAGATTTGAAAGTCTTAAGTTACAGAGACCTAAACCTGTGCTTAAGCAATCCCCGCAACTTCCGATATTGCCCTACAAGTGGTCCAATATTGGCCCTTGTATACAATCCACGGGCGCGAATAAACATTTCCCTAAGCAAGTCCCATCCGTGACTGGAGATATGTTCGCATGGTGAACAACCCTTATAAGTCCATTCGACTTACAAGGAGAAAACCCTCTTGTAGGATCCTTACGACTTACAGAGGAACACACACTTAGGAATCCTCACGATTCCTAAGGAGAAAATACACCTACAAGATCCTCACGACTTGTAGGGAGAAATACCTTTGTGGGACCCTTACGGCTCATGAAGTCAAAAGCCTTAGTCGACAGGACCTTAATCATGTTCGCTAAGCCTCCTTTGTTTGACATCGACAAAGGTAAATGATGGTTCGCTCCTGGCAATATCCCAGTTGTAGCGGTGTTGATGCCGAAATCGGTGTCTAATTTCAAGTTTACGGTGAAAAGCCAGTAGGCCGCACATGCATACGAAATAGCCGAAATGATGGGGCAACTTGCAATAAAAAGCAACAAGTAAAAACATGTGCACAAAAAATAGCCGAAATGATTGGGCAACTCGCAATAAAAAGCAGCGAGTAAATATAAAATAAACAGCCGAAATGATTGGGCACCGCGAAAAAATAGCCGAAATGATTGGGCAATCGCGACCTTCGCGATATAAAAGCTGAAATGATAGAGCATCGCGGAAATAAAACAATAACAAAATAATATAATGAAACTTTTGCCCTACAGGTTAGATCACATCGATTCCTGTATACAATCCAGGGGCACAAACAAAGAGGGAACATACCTTCCCGACAGGCTTCACCAGAAAGCGAAATCAAATCTCGACGGTTCATAGACAACCTAGAGACAATCTCGACATTTGTCGCAATAGATGCAAATACAACGCCAACAAAAGACCTCGTGGTCGAAACAAAGCGAAGCTACGGCAAAATCCCAGCTTCATCTCAACAATCGTCTCAATACAGTAGACGAGATGTTAACAAAGGTGTTCCTTCGCAACCCATTAAGATGCGGATACAACGCCAACAAAAGACCTCGCGGTCAAAACAAAACGAAGCGACGGCAAAATCCCAGCTTCATCTCAACAATCGTCTCGATATAGCAAACGAGATGTTAACAACGACGTTCTTTCGCAGTCCATTAAGATGCAGATACAACATCAACAAAAGACCACATCATCAAACAAGCGGAGTAACGGCAAAATCCCAGCTCCACCTCGGCATTCGTCTCGATACAGCAGATGCAATGTCAACAACAGTGTCCTTCCTCCAACAGGATTTGGACACACCAAAGCAAACGAAGCGAAGGCCAAATTCCTAGCTTCAAGGTCTTAACGGCGAGTCATATAAAGCCAGAAAGACAACTGGAGATCGTTTCATGTCAGCGTGAAATGGTCACCACCTCGACGTTCGTCTCGACACAGTAGACACAATGTCAACAATTACGTCCTTCCTCCAACAGGATTTGGACACACCAAAGCAAACAAAGCGAAGGCCAAATTCCTAGCTTCAAGGTCTTAACGGCGAGTCATATAAAGCCAGAAAGACAACTGGAGATCGTTTCATGTCAGCGTGAAATGGTCACCACCTCGACGTTCGTCTCGACACAGTAGACGCAATGTCAACAATAACGTTCTTCCTCCAACAAGCTTCGAACATGACAAAGCAAACGAAGCAAAGGCTAAATTCCTAGCTTCAAGGTCTTGACGGCAACCCATATAAAGCCAGAAAGACAACTGGAGATCGTCTCACACCAGTGTGGAATGGTCACCACCTCGACGTTCGTCTCGACACAGCAGACGCAACGTCATCAAACAAACGGAGCCACGGCAAAATCCCAGCTCCACCCCGAAGTTCGTTTCGATACAGCAGACGAGCTGTCACCCCAGCGTTCTTCCTCCAGCGGGATTCGGACGCGACAATCAAACAAACGGAGCCACGGCAAAATCCCAGCTCTATCCCGACGTTCGTTTCGATACAACAGACGAGTTGTTACCCCAGCGTTCTTCCTCCAGCGGGATTCGGACGCGACAATCAAACAAACGGAGCCACGGCAAAATCTCAGCTCCACCCCGACGTTCGTTTCGATACAGCAGACGAGATGTCACCCCAATGTTCGTCTCGACACAGCAGACGCAATGTCATTAAACGAATGGAGCCACGGCAAAATCCCTAGTTCCAAACCTCGGCGGTTCACCAGCAACCTAGAGACAACCTCGACGTCCGTCTCGATACAGCAGACGAGATGTCACCCCAACGTTCGTCTCGACACAGCAGACGCAACGTCATCAAACAAACGGAGCCACGGCAAAATCCCTAGTTCCTACCGCAACATTCGTCTCGATACAGCAGACTCAATGCCAGCAAACGAAGCAAAGGCCAAATTCCTAGCTTCAGGGTCTTGACGGCAACTCACGTAAAGCCCGAAAGACTAGCGGAGATCATCCCCACACCAGCGCGGAGTGGTTATGACTCATCGGGGCTCTTCAAAATAAGCCTAACCTCAAGTAAAAAGCGACATGGCAAATTCCTAACGCTTGCTCTTCCGACGGTCAAACTGCCACGGAGGATTGCTTGAAGACGTCTTGTCCAGCCCCCGAAGGGATCAGAGACACGGCAGTCGTAGGGCTACTCGAACAGCACAATTGCCTATCGAGGACTGTATCAGCTTATGTGACGGTACGATGGCCAAAACCCTAAGTACAACCAACCTTAACGGGCTTCTGTCGTAAAGAGCAGAGGTTAAATGCGACGTTAAGATGAGAAACGCTCGATTCGTCTCGACTTGTGAAGAAATTGTTAAGGCGGCTCGACTCGTGAGATAAAGCCTTAGGCAGTAGGCATAAAAGAAGCCTGTTTCCTAAGCACTGGGATCCCGCAAGTTGGCCCAAAACGGTCTCTCACATACCATCCACGGGTCTCACTCTCCAACATCGAACTTCGACAAGGAGGGAAACAACCACTTACAAGTCCTCTCGGCTCGTAAGAGGGAAAAATCTCTTATAAGATCCTTACGACTTATAAGAGAAAACACACTTAGGGATCCTCACAATTCCTAAGGAGAAAACCCACCTACGAGATCCTCTCGATCCGTAGGGAGAAAAGTCTCTATGAGACCCTCACGGCTCATAGAGTTGAAAAGTCTTAGGCAGCAGATCTGAACCTGCGGCCTAAGCCCTCGCTATCTCGTGAAGAAATCAAGAAGCTTACTCTATTACATGCTAATTGTGACGACATGCTGAGAAAGAAGAAAAGCAACAGAAAGAGCATCCGATTTACATTTGATCAAGCGTTCAAGACACATTCATTCATGCATGGGCAAAAAGGCTCAGGACAAAAGATATATAATAAAGACAAGCTGGGATAAAAAAATTTCCATTAATATTGCCCGAAGTTCTTACAGTCATAAAAACAATAAACGAAAGTTACAATGGAATAACCTCAGATCTAGGGCATGGATTGAGGAATTCAAAAGCGACCCTATCTATGACTTTCCAAACTTCGCGGACCATCCTAGTGTGCTTCCTTTCGCGAGCACAAGCGTCAGGGTCCCCCCGATGTCTTCCACCCTCCGATAAGCAGCGAGTATGGCAGACTGTTGAAAGACCTCGTGCAAAAGATCGATAAGACTGTCTCACCGTCTCTTTGAGATAAAGTTCAATAGGTACACCGAGTGCACCTTATCATCAGTGGCATCCAGCGCCCTAAGCGGCACACCGGAATAGAACAGGGGAAGCGCTTCCCAGATGGCTCCCACGATAAGCTTAAGAAGGGAGGAACGCCGGGGAAGCAGAGGACCGTTGTACGCGTCGAAGCGGCTTATGATTTCAGCACACTCCGCGTTTGTGAACTCTCGATTTTGAGAGCGGCCAAGTCGGCGTATGTCCCCGTAAGAGATGATCTCATTAAGAGCATACATATGGGCGTCCATTGTTCCTGTGGAAGAAGATCAGCAAAATTAGCAGACCGACTGATTAGACGAATTCTTGTTAAAAAATGAGCACAAAGAGTTAAACTCCTCGAGGGCAATGCTCTACGAATAGGGGTGACGCCTATCAGATGCCATATTAATGGAAATTTGAAGAAGTCCTCCAAGAACTCTGAGATCATTATTATTAAAAGATGATATAATCCTCTAAATACAAAACTCCATTTTTAATTTTCATTATCCATACTCAAACTCTTAAGAGTTCATCTCATTTTTAGATCAAAGATATCAATGTCTTGACAAAGATGCAAGGTTTGTTCATGGGTAAAAAAAAAACCCTGAAACAGATTCTTGAGAGCAAGGCTCTATTGGTGAAACCCAAGAAGGGTTTTCTTTAGATCAAAGATCTATGAGAGCAAAGCTCTAATAATTGAAATTAATTTAATTCAAGGTTAATTTTTACCTATAAAGTTTCTTTTGAGGAAAATTTAACTCTAAGAGTTCCTAAAGGCAAGAGCAAAGCTCTGGAGTTTTGAAAGTAAAAGTCTTAAGGTGAAAATCATCTAAGAGACCAAAGGTCCTATTTATAGGCATCAAATGCCCTTTCAACTCCCAAAAGTTGCCGCGACGGTTGGAATTCAGCCACCGCTGCACTCACGTTTGGAAGGCCACGTAAGCGCAACGGTGGGGGGGGGACATTTGTTTACCCCAATCAGAGCAAAGCTCTGTTCAAATCCCAAGGTGGGAAAAGAAGCAATGCTTCTGTTTTCCTCCAATCAGAGCAAAGCTCTGTCTTGAAAATTAAAGTGAAAATTAATGAAGCAACGCTTCAGATCCCCTGCGCTGCGCGTAGAGCGCCACGTGTCAGAATCAGACACGTTAGCGCAGGGGGGGCGCAGCGCCCAAGGCAGCGCACCCAATCAGAGCAAGGCTCTGTTTAAAATTCAAACTTTAATTAAAGAAGCAACGCTTCAGCTGGCCTGCGCTCTGCGGTGCACGCCACGTGGCAACACGGTTGCGCTAGCGCAGTTGCGCTGCGCGCCACGTGGCAGCGCGGTTGCGCTAGCACAGTTGCGCTGCGCTGTGCACTGCGCGACACGTGTCAGCTCAGTTGCGCAAGTGCGGTTGCGCTGCGCTATGCGACTGTGCGACACGTGTCACGAGCTGGTGCGCTTGCGCCAAACAGAATTAAAATTCTGAAAGATCTTTCTCAATCTTGTTAAAAACAAGAAAATTGTCTTCTGTAAAACAGAAGCCCTTGGATCAAAGATCCAACGGTGGGGAAAATTCCTCAAATCACTCAGAGAAAAATCTCTTCAACAAATTTAACTAATTTATGGGCACTATAAAAAGGGCCCTAGACCTCAATTCAAAAGAGAGGAATTTTTGGGGAGAGATTAAGAACTTCATACAGAGAAAACTCTGAAGAAGTTTCAAAAGAAGAAAAGGTAAAAAAACCTTTAGGAAAAAGAGAAAATTCTCTTATGAACAGATTATTGATCTAAGAACAAGATCAACAATCTTAAATAAAAAGAAAAATAAGTAAAAATAGTGCTTCGCACTTATGAACTATTGGTTCCCTGAGATAAGAAAAACAAGAGGAACTTGTTTTCTTTGATCTAAATTAGATCAAGAAAACAAACAGTGCTTTGCACTTCTGTTATGAACCATTGGTTCTAGAATCTAAAAGATTCTCAAATTAATAGTGCTTTGCACTTCTGTTATGAACCATTGGTTCTAGAATCTAAAAGATTCTCAAATTAATAGTGCTTTGCACTTATAAATCTGCACTGTTGCGCTCCTGGGTTGGCGCAAGCCACCAGAGAGCGCCACGTGTCAGCATCTGACTCACTTGCGTTGTGCACTTTTAAGATAGAGCTTTGCTCTCTGAAATTGGCGCAACTCACCAGAGTGCACCACGTGTTAACAGCGCAAGCGCAGCGCACTGTGCTTGCATGACACGTGTCGTCACCACAAGCACTTGCGCTCTCTGATTGGCGCAAAGCGCCTGACAAATGCAATGCATTTCTTAAAGGGCCAGGCCCAAATCAAAAAGACCTAGTAGGCCTAATTAAATTGCAGTGCAATAAAAAGGGGCAAAGCCCTAGCACAGGCCTAATAGGCCAAAGACAAATAAAAATGTTGAACATTCAACTGGACTTAGCCCAATTTTGGCCGTAAGTCCTTAAATTAAATTGACTGAGCACGGCTGCTCCCTAAATCAATTTTCGACCGGTTCGAGGGTACATCTCCGAACTCCTCTGACACCCATCGTTGTAATCCTTCAACGACGTCAGAGAGGTGACGGGTCCCGACGACCACACATCAATATGGACTGCGGGGTCCTTAAACTCGTGGACCGAAACGTCCTTAAACTAATATCGGACCGAAACGTCCCTAAACTAATATCGGACCGAAACGTCCCTAAACTTGGACCGAAACGTCCCTAAACTAATATTGGACCGAAACGTCCCTAAACTGACGATAGACCACCACGTTCCTAAACTGGAACATGGTCCCCTACGTTCCTAAACTGGAATATGGACCCCTACGTCCCTAAACTGGAACAATAGAGCCCCCAAATACTCTTTTGTCGGATCCAAACGATCCCGTTAAGTTGATCTTATTCTCAAATCAGACGAACGTATCCTTAACAAACGTTTAAGTCGATCTTAGCCTAAATACGGCTAACGTATCATTAAACCAAAACACCAAACCCAAATCTAAGTAAATACGGATTTGGACTAATCCACGTCCTACGGGCGACGGCATTACTCAGTCTCCGTATACAATCCACGGGCAACCACAAACAAAACAAACACCTACGACACGAAGTGAAATTCTGGAGAAGGAGAAAGTTGTTACCGCGATGCGGTAGCGTAATTAACTGCAGGGGCTTGCGCCTGCAGGGAAGAGCGTCCCCACAATCAAAAACCCCTCACCCTGAGGGGGAATCTGACGAAGTCTGCTACATCGGCCGCATCCGTCTAAACCTCCGATACACGGTGCCATAAATCAACTTGGCATCTTCGGAGAGGTGGACGGATAAAACAAAATAGCATCTGCCCCGAATCTCAGGCGAGACGTCCTCACGCAGTCGGCCGCCGTTCGGAGGGGAACAGGTATTAATATATATTTTCATTTGACTTATCAAATAAATTTACTATTATCTAACACTTATAATTCAAAGACATTATTTTCTTGTATTTGCAGTTGGATTATGACTTTCAGTCTGTACCCGACCTTGATCACCCTGACAAAGTGCTCGATCTTCACGCTCTTTACCTGGGCCTCATGAAGAACATGCAAGCTATGGTCCGATATAATAGGAACAAGCTGAAGGTCGATTGCTACAGTCTATGGCTGGCGACCCCCGAGACGGAGAGAGCGGCTCTCCTACAGTCTCCGGCCTTCATCAGAGTCGATGCAGATACATGGCTTCACTTGTGCCAGTATTATGAGTCTGGGCGCAAGCAGATTTGTAATTTAAATATAATTCATTATTTAGTATATAATTTATTTTTTTATAGCAGATTTGTAATTTAAATATAATTCATTATTTAGTATATAATTTATTTTTTTATGTTGCTTAATTAGAAAACTAAATCTGATTGTGTTGTGCAGAAACAGGCCAATCAAAACAAGGAGAATCAGAAGTCCGCAAAAAAGGGTCGTCCTACCTACACCATTGGCTCGAGGAACATTACCCGTGACATGGAGGTATCGGTAAATTACAATATAACTATTTTGATATAATGCAATATTAAAAGTTATTTTATAATATATGTAATTTTTTTATAAATTGCAGAGAGCTCAGGCCCTTGCGCAGGGTGGTATATCGAGAGTGTTGACCGCGTATCTGGCTATCCATGGCACCTCGACAGATCCCGCAACACGCGAGTTTCGATGCCCCGACACTGCTACCCAAGAGTATTGCGTAAGTATTAATATTTATTCTAATTCGAATGAAATTTTTGTTTTGATAAGTTCAGATTTAAATGATATACTTATGTTGTAATGCTTAACGTGGGTGTAGGAGCAGGCGGAGGCATCAGATATTGATTTCAGTGGACAGACCGATCCGATCATATTGACCCTAATCCTAAACGTCGCACACGGAGGGCACCACGATGGTTGGGAGAGAGGCCAGGGACTTGGTCCTAGCAGAGCCCATATGACGTTGGTCTCCACTCTGGCGCTACTTCCCCTACCCCCGTGAGCGATGTCTAGAGCATAATATTGCCGCATTGAAGACCACTGTCGAGAAGTTGAAGGAGATGTTGGTACATATATTACTTATTAGAAAAATATTATATCACATTATAGATAATAACATATGCAATATTAGTAGCCTGAGCTTATTTGGTTTTCGACTTAAATTTGATTAATCAGATTTACATAAAACTATCTAAACCGAACTCTATAATCTTAACCATACCACATCTTTTTTCATTTTGGAGTTTAAAAAGTTATGATTATCCAAACTAAAAACTTGAGAAGAAAACATTGCTTTGGAAATTAGATAACTCTGAAACCAAGCATCCCATCAAAGCTAAATAATTAAGGAGAGATACTGGCTTACAAATTAGAGTAAGTATCATTTCTACCTCTACTTAAAATAAACTACGGTTTTCCAAACTAGATACCCAAACTAGGCCCTGAGTATTCTTAGATTGGGGGGGAGGGGGGGAACGAAGCCCTAAATGTGTGGAATTTCAACATATATAAATTCCAATACATAACATATGAATTTCAACAGAATGTGTGGAATCTCAACAAAGCATATATAAATTCGCGGTTTCGCAATAATCCGATATTGATACGAATTCGACTAAATCTAGTACACCGTTCTTACTCGTTTATTACACAAATACAAAATTTTATAGATTCGACAGGCTGCTTCGGCTGCGGCTCCACATGTCACTCCTTCGGCTGCGGCTCTACAAGCCACTATCTCGGCTGCAGCTGCGCATGCCACTCCTATGGCTCCACAGCCCACTCAGACTCCTGCACAGACCACTCAAACTCCTGCACAAACCACTCCTTCATTAGTCAAGTTTTTGTTGACTCAGGACAGCACTGAGAAGTGGCGGCGTTCATTAGAGGTGGAGGAGCTGGACTGACCTAAGATATGTTTATTTATATTTTTGAGAATGGATGTAATTATTTGATACATATTGTATGTTTTGGACGATATCGGTGCTTGTTTGGATGTTTACGATGATTTTAGATTGATTTCATAATCTGTTTGTTTATTTCTTTATATATTACGCGTGCGATATTGTTTATGAATATTTCTGTATTTGGCTATATGATATTATTGTGCACAAGACGGGAAAAAATACAGGAAGCACTTTTTTTTACAAGTCCTGGTATTTTGTCCCTACAGATTAATGCGTAGGGGCAACTGTTGCACCTACAGATTAATCCGTAGGGACACATATTGCCCATACGGATTAAACCGTAGGGACAAAATATCAGAATATCTGATATTTGGTCCCTATGGACTTAGTAATAGGGGCAAAACTTACCCCAACCGATTTAGACGTAGGGGCATTAATAATCCCCTACGTATAACTCCATAGGTACAATTTTTTAATTTTCTTAAAGAAAATTAAAAAAGATTGTCTCTACGGATTACTCCATAGGGATAAATGCCCCTACCTTTTGCCGCCGGTGCAAAGTTTACTCCGTAGGGGCATATTCAGGGCAAAGACTTGCCCCTGCGGCTTTTGGACCTACAAACTTATTTTTAAGTCCCTACGGATTAATCCGTAGAGGCATGTGGATACTGCAGTAGTGTATATATATTGTAGTTTTGCTCAGTTGATGTCTGTGCTATTTTACCTCAAACAAGAAAGGATTGTAATTCAAGTTCTCATTTTATTTTATCTGATAGGGTATATTGGAATTTGAAATACAACGTTTACCAGAACCTTGTAGATTCACATGCTCTTATTTCAATATTAAATATTTATTGAGGTAGGTTCTTGATAGCATAGAATCACGTATACAAAAACAAGGCATACATATACAAAAATATTTAAATGCATTGTGGTTACTTTATCCATTGATCAAGCGTCAAAATGTTCTTGCATTTGATTATAGACCTCTACTCAAAGGACATATAAGATAAAAAAAATATAAAGATATGTCTAATCCTATTTTGACCTCATCACTTGCTAAAATGTCTTTAGATAAACAAGTTTAATTTGCAAGACATAGTAGATTAATTGGTATTGAATAAAATTTAATGTATCATTAAATGGTAATGATAAATACCAATATTGTTTTATTTGTGCAGATAAAATCACTCGGGGTGATATTAGTTATGTAATATAAATTATAGTATTTAGTTAAATAACAAAATGTCGATATGTCCGAGTGGTTAAGGAGACAGACTCGAAATCTGTTGGGCTTTGCCTGCGCAGGTTCGAATCCTGCTGTCGACGATCTTTATTAAATTTTTTTAAATTCCTCAACTAATTTTATTTTTTATTTCCTTTTCATTTAACCGATTTATCTGGCATTTGTGTACGCTGATTTTAAAAGCTGAATAAAAAGGGGAAGCAGCAAACCCTAAAACGCTAATCTTTGCTCGCTCACGAATCGTTTTAATGGCGGAAGAAGCGAAGCAGCAGCAGGAATACAAGGGCCTCGATGCGAAATGGGACGCGTGCCTCGACCTCGGCATTCGCCGCGTCGCCTACTCTTCTCTCGCCGGAGCCCTCACCGGCCTTCTCCTCTTCCGTAAGTTTAATCCAATTCCTATCTTTTTCTTTAGGGTTTTCACTCTTTGATTCATGTTGCGGTGAAACCCTACATCCTCACACTTCGAGATCTGAACTTGGATTCTTTGATTCATGTTGATGTGAGCTCTTAATAGGATAGAGTTTTTAAAGAAACGAACCTTTTTTTTTTGGTCTTAGATTATAAGGAGAGAATTTAATTATTTTTGCAAAAGTGGAATTGGATTTGAGAATACTATATTACTATGACTAGAATCAGTAACTGCTTCAGAAATTATATCTTTTTTAGTTGGTGGGCACGATAATCAGCCCTGGAAGGGTCAGCTCATTGAGATAACATCAGAACATATCTGGGAAATTTAACCCATTTCTTCACCCTAAGTACGAAATACCCTGAAGGAATTAAACTCAAATGTCAAGTGTTTTAATAGAAACATGATAGAAGCTGTAAGAGATCAGCTCGAATCCAATCTAAAACAGTGCAAGAGTAGATAGAGCCTTCCTGCAAACATACCTTTTTAACACCCATGAACCAATTGCAGCGTGCCATTATACCTTCCTAAGCGTATGTGAGTAATGAGTATTAACAAGACAGCTCGAGAGTAGAATCTATTTGACAATTTTAATGATAATCCCGCTGCAATCACGCATGACCTTTTGGTGTATGCTCATGACACCTTGTAATTGTAAAATGTCTAGTATTGCAATAAAGATGTGGTTGTTATAAACTATTATTTATTTAGATGCATATTAATATCTGATGGGTTTGTGGCTGGAATACTTGGTATATGCATCCTCCCATGATGCAATTTCATCACAATTACCATAAAGAGGGTGATTTGGTTTAGGTAGAGGCGTAGAGCTTTGTGTAACCCCCCACCCCAAAAAAAGAAGAAAGAAAAAAAGTAACCCAAAAAAAGGGGGGAAACAAAAAGGAAAGAAAGAGAACCAACACGCATATACCTATACCAACCCACAAAATTGATTTAAGATTTCAGCATTAGATAATGACAATAACATCCCTTTATTTTGCACAACTTAGCACACCACGTTCCGGCTCACTAAGAACTTACCGGGAATACTACATGATCCAACCATTTCATCATGATTTTCATGGCCAAAAACTTGTAGAAGAAATATCATATGATTATCACCTTTATATATCAATCTTGATGGCTCATTTGTTTAGTACTAGAGGATTTTCATTTGGTAACCGTGTGATGCATGGTCAATAGCTAGGTAAAGCTCATGATGTTTTATAGTTAAAGTGTAAAAATGGCACTAGCATTTTTGGCACTCGATCTAAGATGGTGTCGAAGTGTGTTTTTGCCTCACTCGTGATTGAATCTCGCTATGCTAATTCATCTTCTTGATGTATATGGCTTCTTCTTCCTCTTTTTTGTTCTTGCCATGTGATCGAGGATTGAGAGTGGATCAACCAGTTACCTTCAATGTTTGAGAAACCTTATCTTAGTTCAAAAAAATAATTATAATTTTTTTTGCACTTAATCCTGCAAAAGATTCATAAACCAATCATATGTCAATTAATCATAATGCTATTGAAAGATTAATACATTATTATCTTAGTTCAAAAATAATAATTATAATTTTTTTGCACGGTCCTTGACCAATAGAACATCGGCCTTTGCGATCAATGTGTAGGTAGTATCTTTTTTAATTCGAAGATATTTTTAGATTATTATGGTAAGCATTATACTTTGGGGATAACACTGATATATCTTGGTCATATAAATATGTTTTTTGTTGTTGTATGCCAGATGAATCAAATAGTATAGTGTTAATGAATTTTCATTTCCAAAACTGTCAAGAACCACTTTACCCAAAATTTTAAGCCGTTAAGCTGTGGAATAACGTATATCAAGACAACACAATATTTTAATACCCCCTTCATGTGGGCCTTTGAATTTTAGGCCATGTGAAAAGACATCTAGCAGAAAATCTCGCTATGAACGGCAGAATAAACGAGGATAAATATAATTGACAATAATAAGGTTCGAACGCAGGACCTCTTGAACCTGGCGTGCTTTGATACCATGTCAAGAATCATTTTACCAAAAAGCTTAAGCTGTTAAGCTGTGAGATAATAATGTATATCAAGACAACATAATATTTTAACAAATATATATATATATATATATATAACCAAACTTAATAAAATAAGGGTTCTATAATTATTATGCCCTTTTGAAACCTATCCTACGATTTCCATCCATTAAATTGATTCTCATCAATTATACCTTATTAAAAATCCTAATCTGTCACTTTCAAATCCACTTAACTTAGCTAATTATAATTAAATATTCTACCTTCTATACCTTAAACCTCGATATCTTAATGTTCATTCCATCAACCTGCACATCCAAAATTCTAGAAAACCACTAATCATTCTTTGAATTCTTTATTGAATGTTGTAAGACACATAGTCGGTCTCTATTCGTTTGGTCAATACATAACGTATAATGGATTATCAGCGATTAATTATTTCATGAGGATTAAACGGCCATGAATGTTTTAACATAAATATATACATTATTATATATACATGCGTGTGCATGTATAAATTATAAAGAACACAAGACTATAGGAAAAAATATGAGAAGTAATTAAAGAACAAGAAATTTGGTTATATTTGAATTTAGCCTCTTACCAGAGATTAGCTGGCGTTGGCCATGTTTGCTTGGTTCAACCAAGGTCTGAGGTCGAAGAGGAAGTTAAGGTCATGGTCTTGGTCTCAGCTTGGAGAGAAAGAAAATGAGAAGTCTTTATTCTGTATGTTTTGAAACTGGTTCGGTCGAGTCAAAGTAATTGAGCTTGGGCCTAATTAATAATATCAACCCAATGGTATTATGCAATTATGCGGCTGATTTATATTATTCGTCCGCATATTCAAAGGTTAATCAGTTTGACCTAATAACTGATTGATTTGGCTGGCTTATCTTGCGAATACAATTAATCGGGAGAGTGGTCGCCAAGTAGAACGATTTCTACAACATTGTTTCACGCCCCGCTTCCCAAAATACGAAAATACGGAGGGTAACGAAGGTCAGCCGTGCTATCTACGATAAGGAAAGATCCTTCCATAGCCACATAAAGGCTGTCTAGCTAAACCTGTCGAGATAATGTCCAAAACAGAATAGATAACACCGAGAATCATGCTGCAACGAACAACAAAGAATACAAGCAATTATGATACAATAGTTTTGAAATAAGACAAGATCCGAAAAAGACACATAAATCCTAATGTCCCGCAAGGGTACATGCTAAATACTAACTGAAAAGAAATAAAGTTACGACTACTGATCTTTTGTAAACTCTTGATAACCGCTCTGATCCTGCTCGGCTTGAAAATCCGTCTCTAAACCTGAGATAGGGTTTGTTATTATATATATAATATATATAGGGTTTGTTATTATATAAGATAATAGGAAATATTTATATAAATATATATATATATATATATAGGGTTTTAAATAGATGTGTATACAGATTAGTTTAAATGTGTATAATTAAAATAGGTATAAATTTGTTTGGGGAGAAAAAATATATTTGGAGAGTATAAGAAAATATATAAAGTTTAGGAAAATAATTCTCATAACTCCCAATGGTTTAATTTGAAAGATTTAAAATAGAATTTAAAGATTAAAAAATTATTAATAAGATATCATGGTAGACAAAATATTGTACTAGAATTAAATAAGATATTATTAGATTTAGCAAAACAAAACTTTAAAAATTAAATATCATATACTTAACTAACTTAGATAGCCATAATATATTTGTTTACATATTTAGTATTTGAAAATATATTAGATGCAAATTAAAATAAGATATTAATAAATTATCAAACAATCTTAAATACTAAATATGTTTTGTTAAAACAACTATACTAATATTATCTATTTAGTTACGAAACTAATGTTAGACAAATAAATATCATATATATAGAAATTTAAGATATTAATCAAATAGTAAATAAATATAAGTACTAATAATATACTTATTAAACAAACTTGGAAAACCATAACTATAACAAATTTAAAGCAACCATAATAATATATTCTATCTTAGCTAGAAAGTATTTAAACTCCAACTTAAAATAATAATAATATAACAAAACTCAATACATTCAAAAGAAAAAGAAAAGAAAAAAACTCATGATCAGGCTAGAGTGTTACATTATTCCCTTATCTTCTACCTCCAAAACCCAAACCCAAGCATCATTCTTCTATCTTCTACATTCAAGGGCCTTAAATAACCCACAATCTGCCTTCCATTCTCATATTTAACCTATAAAAATCATAAAAGGCCACATCACCTTTTGAAATATCAATACCTACGTAATCTCTTTCACTTTTCTCATCTTCTATCTCGAATAACCTTACAACATAACAGTTCATTTTCCATTCATCGCCAACCTCCAATAACCTTAAAGCCCAACATTCCATTTCCTATTAATCAACTTCTTTTTAAATCATTAAAACCTACCGAATAATCTCCCTCTGTATCCATATGCCATATTAATAATCCTAAAATACTTTTCTATCACTCAACTTCAACCTCCCAAAAAAGAACCCCAAAACACTAGTTGTTTCTCTTTAATTTTTCTTTTCAATAAATTTCTATTTATATATTTGAATTTTTATAACAAATTGAAGCTTGAACTTCAAGTCATCCAATTGATATGTATATTCATTTGTAAATTTTCGATTGTATGAAGTCTCTTCTTTAACTAGAAGGTCAGCTTCGTTCGCACCATTTCCCATATTTTGAGCCATTTAAATCTCCAATTTTATTGAGATTCAGTTGCAAGCTATGTGACTCACTTTTACTTTAAACAAGGTAAATTTCATCCGGACAATTAGCCGGTCATCAAATTGTGTTGCCTTAGGAGATAACTGTCAAGACTAAAACATCAAAACGCAATTATTTTTGTGTATTTCCGCTTTACCAAATGTTTATTGTATGTACATGCACAGGATTATTTAACTTATCTTATGGCATCTTGTTTCTTTTCTTAGTATGAATCTTACTTAACAAACCTCAAATTCTTTTATGATCCGAAGATAAAGTTTTTTTTTGTTGAGATAATAGGTGGAATAAAGTAGCTACCCCATCATAAATGGGAGACTCCGGGCTCGATTCCAGGTCTCCCCAATAGGCTACTCCAAGCCCCGCCAATGGGCTACTCCAAGCCACATACCCAAAGATAAAGTTGCCACGCAAAGTATCTGAAAAGCAAGTTTGTTGAGACTTGAAATGGGGTTATGAACGTTAAATGTATTCTATCATTCTGTTGCAATTTTTTAAATACAAAACATCAGGTAATAAATTTCATAGGAAAAACTCCAGTTTAATAAAATCGAACTAAAATAAAAGTTTTAAAATATGTTACTGCTGGATTCTAAGCTAAATCTTGCAAAACCTCGTAATCCAAGCTGGCATTCAAAGTTGGCAGGTTTGTAAAGTCTTGAGCTAAGTAAAAATAAATAAAATATAAAGATAGGAAAACTGAAAAATTTATCAATATATAACTTCAGTTTTGTTACTTTATGTGACCAATTGCAAGATTTATTTGTGGTGTATTTCCTAGTGTTTTTGGGAACCACAAAACCGATCATTTATTTGTGATTTCTTCTGGAAGACCCCATTGGGCAACGATGCATGTTGCACTTTCCGGTCAAATGTAATGTATAATGAACTCAAATACGGCCATGTGCATGCTTGCAAGCATGTGTTGCACGGTAGTCATTTTTTGAAAATAAATGTGTGTTTTACACTTTTACTAAGTAGTTCTAGTTAATGAAACTGATCACGTGGTATAAGCCTTACCCTTTTCTGCTAAAAGTTTGACTTCCAAAATGCCATTGGCTGTATGTTAATTTTTAATCAGCTGTATTTCCCAACTTATCCCTGCAAACGTTTGTGTCGAATTAACTCATTTGTGTGCTTCTTTTTCTCTACACTTAGGGACCCCAACGACTCGATGGGCATCTGTAGCTTTTGGTGCTGGCTTAGGAATTGGAACAGCATATACTGAATGCTCTTACTTGATTGATGGCTCTCTTCCAAAGTTGTCAGCACAACAGGTTTCTACAATTCCTTCTCAAGTAAGGCTCCTTTGTATCTTTACATTGCATTTGGCTACATTCTGTTTCTTAATAGACTGGAAGATAAATGTTCATTGTGTTATTTTTTGCCTGCGCTTTATTGCTATAATGAAGCTGCTTGATATGTATAGTTGATAATTTAATTAGGCTTATTTGTATGGTATCATCTATAATTAAGATATTATAGCCATGTAGCAAAAGCAAGGTTAATCATTAAATAGGAATTGGTTAGGATATAGATAGACATGTAAAGACTTGCCTAAATGGTGTTTTCTAACTTGCTTTCCTTCAAGTTACAAACTTCCAATTTGCTTCCATTGGAGTACGAAAAATGTATGATTATGATGCACGGATTCCTGTTAAACATGACACATGAAATCTCTTAAACCGGGTTTTAATTTGGAAAAATTATGTGCATCTTTGATACTACTACCCTTGCCTAAAGTTGTTAAAGCTGGTCTTCCTATCTATATAATATATATAAAGCTATATGAGAGAATATTCCTCGGATGTTCTCTTATCTAGCTTGGACTTTAAAAAATTGTTATCTGGCCCATATTTAATTCTCTTACTACATTTGGGCCATGGAATTTTTTTTTACTCGCTACTCAATATTAATAAATCTTTCATCCCACACAGCTAGGTTTATATATAAAAAATTCTGATCGGCTCCTTTAAAATCTTTCTATTTTTTCTCACCATATAGATTTTACTAGCAAAATTTTGGAAATTTCATGATTTTGTATGCTATAGCAAGCGAGATATTGACAAATTGAAAAAACAGAATCTTTTTTTAGAGTTAAAAAATTTCATGCTTTTCATTTGGTATTTGCGAAAAGAAAATAATAGAAAACCAAAGAAAACAAAGTTTTTTTATATTGTTGAAAAATTCACTATAGCATGTCAAAAAATTAATATTTTGAATAAAACAGAATATCTGAGATTTTTGAAAATTTCGTGCTTTTCTTGTGCAATAGCATGCGTAATATTGAAAAATAAAAGAAAACAAATTTTTTTGAGATTTATGAAAATTTCGCGATTTTCTTATGGTATAGCATGTACAATATAGAAAGCAGAATATTTTAAGATTTTTAAAAAAAATCACGATTTTCTTGTGCAACAACATGCAAAAATACGGGAAATTTGTAGAAAACAAAAAAATTAGAATCTTTTAAAATCTAGTGATTTTCATGTGTTGCTAAGGGCTTCCAATCACCTGGAGTCTCCGTCACTCGAACATATTTCTTTGTTCTGTTATATTCATAGTAGCAATCACCAACCTTTTCTTCTTTTACCTTATATAGATTTTTGTCTTCTTGATACCCGGAAGTTTTGAAAGTATTATTAAGTAAGATATTAAAAATCAAAGAAAATATAAAATTTTGGTATTTTTGAAATTTCATGATTTTCTTATCCTATATATAGCATGCAAAATAATGAAAAACGAAAAAAGAAAACATCATTTTTCGAAAATTTTGCAATTTTCATATGTAATGCAAAATATCGGAGAAGTGAACATTTTTTTAGATTATTGAAGATTTTGCAATTTTCGTTTGAAAATATTACAATTTTCATACTCTATATAGCAAGCAAAATAATAGAAGGCCATGGAAAATAGAATTTTTTTTGAAAATTTCACAATTTTCGTGTGATATATAGCATACAAAAAGTTGTAAAACCGAAGAAAAAATTTAAGATTTTTTTAAATTTTGCGATTTTCATGTGCTCAGTGTTTTAAAAGTGGAGCGTTCGAGGAGCCAAAACGCTTAAGCGGCCGCTCAAACGGCTCAGAAATCATAAGAGTGGTGTTTCATCAATATTCCTTTTCTTGTCAATAAGTAATGATTATCATTACATTCTAACTATTTTATGTTGCTTTTGCACTTGCAAATGCCTAAATTTTACCCAAAATTTAACAAATTTGCTTTAGATAATATAAAATGAGCTCAAATAATTCAATACAAAATTAATTTTTTTAAAGAATTTATTAGCTTATATAGTGCTTATAAGCTTTTCGATGCCCAACATCAAGCATCATAGCTCAAATCAGTAAAAATACTTACTAAATTATTAAAAAAAAGTATCTAAATATTGTAGCTCGAAACCGGATGGAGTCAATCGAATTGGAATTTCATGATCGAAATTCAAAAACTACTCGAAATCGAAATAGAAAACTCAAGGATTACTTGAAATCGATTTAGATCTCGACTTCCAGAAGTTGAAAGATCTAAAATTTTGGAGCTTTGAAACCCAAATCTTGAAGTGTCTCAAAGTCGGCTCGACAACCGTGGGATTTAAGGAGCCGAGCACGAAGGATAGAAACGTAGAAAAGAGAAAAAGAAAAAGAAAAGATGGAATGTTGTATTAATTGATATTTGTGTATTCTTACTCCAATAACAATAGTTATATACCCTTTATAACACTTATTGGGTGTATACATCAATAAAATAGGCTATGCAATATCATCCGCTTAAGCAGGATAAAGCGGAGCGGCGAAACCTGCTCGGCCGTTTAAGCGCTTAAGTGACCGCTTTTTAAAACACTGATGTGGTATAAGAAGCAAAATAATTAAAACAGTATAAATAAAAAAAATAGATATTTTTGAAAAGTTTGTGATCTATGCAATACTAAGCAAAATATTGAAAACCCAACGAAAACAAAAAATTTCGGGATCTTAGAAAATTCCTCGATTTGTGTATAGCATGCAAAATTTTGAAAATGCGAAGAAAACAAATTTTTTGAATATAAATAATCACATTTTTTCTACAACAACGTGCAAAATATTGTAAATTTAAAGAAAACGGTAAATTTTGGGATTTTTAAAAATATTGTGATTTTCATATGAAAAACTGAAGAGCACAGAAAATTTTGAAGAATTTATAAAATTTCACGATTTTCGGGTGCTATGCAGTACAATGAAAACTCGAAGAAAATTGAATTTGAGATTTTTGAAAATTTTCATGTGCAGAATATTAAAAAACCGAAGAAAACATAAAAGTTTCAGATTTTTTGAGGTAACGCAGTTTTCATGTGGTTGTGTGCAAAATATTGTAAATTTGAAGAAAACCAAATACTTTTGGGATCTTTGTAAATTTAGCGATTGTAATGTGCTATATATAACATGCAAAATATAAAAAATCGAAGAAAACAGAAAAATTTAAGAATTTTGAAAATTTCATGAGTTTCGTATGCTGCATCATGCATAATAATGAAGAACCGGAACTAAACGGAAAATATTGAGCCTTCTAAAAATTTCACAATTTTTATGTGTTACATGTAAACTATAGAAAAAACGAAATAAAAAAGAATTGAGACTTTTGAAATTTTCGCTATTTTTGAATGCTATGGCTAACATAAAATATTGAAAAAATTGAAGAAAACAAAAAATGTTTTATTTTTGAAAATTTCATGCTTGTTCATAACAAACAAAAATATTGGAAAACTGAAAAAATTAAAGATTTTGAGATTTTTAAAATTTCGCTATATGCGTATGATATAGCGTGCAAAATGAAAATCTGAAGTAAACAAAGAAAATGAGATTTTTTTACAGTACGTGATTCTTGTGTGTATAATAAGCAAAATATTTTGAAAACTGAAGAAAAAATAAAGTTTTGAGAGTTTAGAAAAATTCTCGATTTATGTATGCTATAGAGGAAAATATTGAAAAGCCAAAGAAAAATGCGGAAGTATTTGCATGTTAATCATTTATATATTTTACATATGAAGTTCATAAATATGAGATATTACAACTTACAAATCGTATAACAATAAAGTTTTATATTAATATTTGGACTTCGTATCTGTGCATTGCGTGGTGGCCCTTGCTAGTCTATTGTATTTTGGTATTTCCAGGTGCACTATTTGTTCCTGATGTAAGAAGCGAGAACATTACATATTGAGTGGCTCATGTAAAATCCGTCTATTTTTATTTAAAAACTGTAGAATCGTTAATCGGAGAGGGAACTGTGGGAACAATTTTTTTATCCTAAGTAGATAATGATTACTATTAGTAACTGATTAGAATGCTCCTAACAAAATAGTCTTGTGATTCCACATGCACGACTTGTGATAACAGGGAGATATTTTTTTTAAAGGCTGAACTTCACTAAACTAACCTGAACTATCAGACATCAGACTTTCTCAGATAAATAGCATAAACTTCATAAATTGTTGAGAAGTATTATGAGCTTGGTTAGTTGCAAACAAATACCACAATCTCTTACCGATTAAAAAAATAAAACATATGCTCTCATATGGTAATAAATCGAAGGATAAAATATAAGGAAACGCATGCTATTAAATTAAGAATTGCAGCTTAAAAGATGTACGTGAAAGTATATTAGTGAAACCGGAGATCTATTATATTTTGAATGTAATACAATAACAACTAAGACTTTATCCCAAGCATATGGGGTAGGCTACAATTACCAACATGAGAATCACACGGGATTGAGCACATGAATCCTCCGTCTCCACTCACTCCTATCGAACAACATACTTTCATTAAGGCCTTTGGCATCCATATCTTTTCACATTGCCTCCATCCACGTTTTCTTCGGTCTCTCTTTCACCTTTTTGACTTGGCCTAAATCAAGAATATCCGCTCGTCGAACCTGGACTTCCGTAGGTCCGCGTCGCATATGACCAAATCATTTTAGGCGGTTTTCTCACATCTTCTCCTCCATGGGCCATACACCAACATTTGCACGAATATACTCATTTCGCACCTTACCTTTTCTAGTTTGACCTCACATTCAAAATATTTTTTGAGCAAGTATGATCATTAAAAAACATTTTGTAGCTGATAAAAGTTGGTTCTTTCACTTGTCTTTGGCAGAATTAAATGGGATGGTGCTTTCTTTTTTCCATGAGTTTAACAGGCTCTATCTTTTCCAAATTTGGACAAAAAGATAGGCGACAACGTCTCTATTTGGATATCTTTCCTTTCATGGTTCATTGGTTGCCATTTGCCAATGAAATCTTATGCTCTTGTTTTTATTTACTAATCAGCATTGAGAACATTTACTAAATAATTTTTTGATTCTATTTTCAGGAAGGACAAGAGTGACGGATGCCAAAAGGTTTTGAAGCATTAATTTTTCTGGACATTGATATTTTCTATGTTACGAGTCTGTTCTGCATTTTTTCATATCTGTTCTACAGTTGCAATATTTGTTTTACTCTAAATAGGATGAGATTTAAGTTGGCCTTGTAACTTGCTGGGCATTGCTTTAAAGTCACCTCTGTGGTGTTTTTGTTTGCCTTCGGCAAAGCAACTAATAAATATTCTTATATGCATTTTTATTGGCAACTATTTGAAGCGATGGTGGAGAGTTCAAAAATCTTCCTTTGTCATCCAAGCAAATACATGTTTTTTCCCGCCTAATATTGTGAGACGAGTTATTTGTGAATACATTTCCTTCAGAAAGGAAATGGTTGTATAATTCAGAGAGCTCAATTTTCCTTTCCCATTGAAAATAAACAAATTCTTCATTGATATGTTTGAAAATCTCTGACGAGTGTGGAAAATTTATGTTAGAAGATGAATTTTTTTCCCTTTTTATTTGTAATATAAATTATCAGAGACATCTAAAAAATGAAACAAAGAAATTGAAAGGCATAATGGGTTTTGGAGATGCAATTAAGATGCAAGTATCATTATCTCTGTGGAGAAAGTTCACGATGTATTCAATCTCATCTAGCTTCATCCGTCCAACATAATTTTTGATACCACTTCTTTTTAGTTTTTAAAAAAATTTAGAGAATGTTGTCATTCACGACTATATGAAGATAATTTAAGCCATGTTTTATTTTTTTGATGAAAATAATTTAAGCTATGTTTCATGAAAGCATGCCAACAAGTATGTTGCTTCATAGCCAACTGTGAAAAGAATGGCAAATTACAAATCATTGAACTTAGCAAGGAAATCTTCGCCTTCAGGAAGTTCATAATACAACTTGCCATCTGTTGACATCCTTTTGTTACAGCACAACCTATTTCACATGGATAACACCATGATCCTTCCATTTGATGTTTAAAAATGTTTGAACATATCAGTAAACAGGGATGACATTCTAATATGATCAGATCAGAGAACTTTATTATCATGTCTCCTCTAAAAGCCACTACAGCCATTTACTCTTCAACAAGAATTTAAAAGTAAAATTGCTTCCAAAACAAATAATAAGTACAAAACACAAGTACCTCCCAGAGGCTTTATCAACAACAACAACATGCAGAATTAACCGAGGTGACAAAAAATGCAACAAAAAGACAATGTTAAATGGCTTTCACTCCATTACAGCAACGCAGGCAACTGCTTTTATCTTCTCAATAATCTCATTCGCATCTTCTTTTGTAAGCCCTTGCTTCAAAACAACCGGCACCTTCTCAACTAACTCCTTGGCTTCCTTCAATCCAAGATTAGTAAACGTCCTCACCTCCTTAACCACTTTGATTTTTGCAGCAGCATCGAACTTCTCCAATTTTACATCAAACACCGTTTTCTCCGCTTTCTTCTCCTCCGGCTTTGCAGCAGCAGCCCCAGCTTGAGAACCTAAACTGAAACCGCCTGAAGATATCTGCTGAAGCTTTGGATGCTTCAACTTAAATTGGAGAGCAGGCCCGATTTGTTTGATTTCTTCGGGAGGAAGTGAGGCGATGAGATCTGCAAGCTTTATGATTTTTTCAGATAGTGGGGGCCGAGGGCCATAAGGATCGTATATATCTGGGTATTTATATTTTTTAGGCTCTGAGGCTGCAGAATCGGCACTGACGTATCGTAGTTGTGGTGTTGATGTAGAGCGCTTTGACAATGATGCTGTGACTTTTAATTCTTGAAAAGGCTATAGATCTCATCTTCTTACAACTTGCTATGACTGCAAGTGAATTGAGGAGTTATCAGTGTCTCATCTCATCCGATAGTATTAAATGAATAAGAGTACAAAGCTAATTCCAAGGACAAATTGAACTACACTGGAGCATGTGCATCTCAGAAATATTATAGATATACATTGGATCTTTAAGGTTCACTTGCGAAAAAACAATGGGACTTTTACATTCAAACAGGGGTTATAGAAGTTGCCAAGCAAAAGTACAACTTTTCCAAGCTACACAACTGTCATGTATCATAAACACCAATCCTCACTGCAGTTATTCATATTCATCTTGAATCTTTACTTTGCCAGTCAATTAATTCCATGGAAGGAAGGATTCGCCAACACCGATTGACAACAACTTTTTTTCTTATATCACTAGCACCTCATTCCAGCTTCATCCAACCAAAATTAGGTGTCACCTAATTTTAATTTTGTGCATACGGTACTTTCTTTAATTAGTTATCAGCGTCTTCCTAGATGGATGCAACACATATATGATATATACTCATTCCTTATTGACTTATCCGTTCTAATTTTGACTCATTTATAATTGCACGCTCATTTTGCTCTGATAGTGAACAAGTAGTGCACGATAAAGATGAGGACTTTACAAACAGAGTCAAAGAATGCTTATATTTCATTAACATTCACATTTTTTACATTTTACCTTGAATGCTTGGTCCCACTTTATTTTGCAAACTTTTTGGTGATGCCCCTTACATTAAAAATGTAATTTTGTTTCAATATTGGCTGGTTAGCCGACATACTGGATTGGAACCCCTCACAAGCCACAATACGATAAAAGCGATGTTTAGAAAAATCTTGATTTTCCTAAACATTGGTCGATATACTGGTTGTATTGTATTGACCCCAAAATCGCCAATAATTTATTATAACGGGTCCAATGACATTTTGGTCGGTTTGAAAACTAAGAATGAAGAAACGATACGTATTTTGAACTATTTGATAATATACTATACAATAAAGGTATGCTGATTTCATCTAAAAAAAGTAACTTTTTCCTCGCACGGAAACATTGTTCAAAAATTACAAGGAAAAGTTGATAAATTGCATCGAACTGCCAATGGTACAACTTTAAAGTATCTATGCACAAAAAGACATTAAGGTCTGTTATGTTCAAAAAGTATATAGACAAAACAATGATAGATGACATTTTAGACTTTATCATGAATCATCTACGAATAATTTTTTTATGTACAAATATATGTACGGTGCCCGATATAAATCCAAAATGTCCGATACGTATATAAATCCCATGTATGAACATGTGATATGAAAGTCCAATATTGACCCATATCCTTGATGTATCACCTAATGTCCGCTATATAATGAAGAAAATTTCATCTAATACGATACCAATATTTGATATATAAAACCTATCTAATTGATTTAAAGCAATGATACCAATATGAGAATAGAAACAAGCTTTCATCCCGATGTTTGGAGAACGTACCTAAATCCTTCGCTTCTCTTTCCTTCCATTAAAATAACAATGTATGTGTCTTTACAGATATTGTTACATGATTAAATTAGGACAAGAGCTGAATCCTTCTTCATTGAGCAAAATGCAAGAAGCACTACTGCTCAGGTTGATCCAAATGCATCTAGTATTCGATAGATATACTAACATGTGGTTTAAATTGCTTCTATCCATTGTCCTTTTCAGCCTACCTCTACCCATCTTTGCTCTATTAGCTACAATATTACTTCCAGTTGCTGCACCTATCAACCTATGCGGTACATGCCCAAACTATCTCAATCCTTTTACTTCTTACAAATAAACTCTCATATCTTACCTTGTCTCTTCGAATATTGCCACTCAACCATCCCAGCTTTTGCAATTTAAAGCATTCTTCTTACATGCTTAATAGATGTCTAACAATTCTGATCTTATAGTTGTCCTATAGAATTTTCCTTTCAATTACATTTTTAAGACCACATAATATTCCAGAAACTCTTACCCACTTTAATTAAACTCCTGGATTCTATGAATCGCAACCTTTTCAATCTCACCTATTTGATAACTAATTGATCCTCAATAGTGACAATGATCGCTCATAGGCTTTAATTGGCCATCAATCTACATTATGTTCATTTATTCTTCTAAATCATACCCAATACCTATATTATCTAAATGGCTGCCCTGAAGCAACAAAACATGCTTGACCCCAGCAAAGAATATATCATATTATCATGTGACAACAGTCATAAGGTTGAGGTAGCCACAACCGTCAAGCCTTACCAACGAATTTGCATTTGCACCTTGAATCTTCACCTCTCAAATCCGTAAAAGAAAATAAAATTTAATATCGCCTATTGACAAGAACCTTAGCCCGATACCTCCTTATAGCTTTGTCGATGTCACATTAAGTTATACCCCTCCTCTATATAACCCTCCATGTATTTTGCAAGGCCCCCTCAACTTTTACTATACATGCCATATTATCTTAATTAATTTTTGTATCTTGATCGAAAAAACACATGAGCTCCTTGCATATGCTCATTTCTTTTTCTTTCTAATGTTTGAAACATTCATATTAACATTCTCAATTTTCTGTTACAGAAGTAAGGAAGAGATGGAATGATGAAACATTATGAAACAAGAGTCAAACACTGTTTAAGATTCATCAGCAAGCTAATATATATGTTAAAGTTATTTTTAAAGTAGAGTAAAGTTTAAAATTAGAGAAACGTTGGAGTGATGGGGTTGGAGGGGTGGTGGACTTTTACACATGGGCTTTTAATGATAAGTGGGTTCCAACAATAAGACTCAAGCCTTGTTGAGCTGTGACCCATTTTATATTTTATATGCATACGTTTCTTTTGTTGTTTCCAATGTGGGACTATCTTTAAAGTCCCATCATTTGGTTTTTTTTACTTTCAACAATATGATTTCAACTGACTTCTTGAACCTTATTTGTTACTCAATTTTATTGGCCAAGCCAATCACATTAATGCAATTGACATAAAGGAGTGGTACTAATTGATAAATATATAAAATATTCTACAAAACAAATTTTTCTTTCAGAATGTTCCAACACATAGAACCTAAACTACACATGCAGATTTATCAACTACCAAAGTATACATGTAATTACGCTGCATGATCTCTCAAAAGAGATACTGTAAATAAATTAAGTGCAATATCAGGAATTTGGTGCATGAATTCTGACAAATGTTTGTACAATAGAACTATTTGAGCTAAAATAGCTTTACGTAAAGAACATGCTACCGATGGATAGATGAATATGAAAAAGAGTACACGTCAAGGAAAACAACATGGCAGATTCTCTTGTCCAGGATACTCAGACCACCCTCAGGCTCAGGCTAATACTTGGATCGTTATTGCTCAATTTATCCTGTCAGAGCTTATAGCTCCTTTACTATTTGTAATGGTTGTTTTGTAACTTGATTTTGAAGTGCTAATAAAATTGGACTTGCTGAGGTCCTAAAATTCCAGTTGTGGAAAAAAATGAAGAAGAGTACACATCAAAAGTTGATCCAAGAAACACTAAAATATATAACTGCTTAAATATTAACAAAGGAGGACGATTATTAGAATCATGGTTGCTACAACCAATGTTCTAAAAAGTGGTCAAGGCGGAAGCAGCCCAAAACCGCTTCGCTTTTCACTTGAGCAACTGAACTATGCGGTTTTGTCGCTTACGCAGGTTGGCACTTAGGCAGCTGAACCAGTTTAATCATTTTTAAAAAAATATCGCAAATGGTCGAAACTGGCAAGTTTTTGTCCCCTTTTCAACAAAAAGTGCATCCTTAACCCAATTAAATCCCTAAATCTATCATTTCCCTCACTAGAAAACCCTACCTCTCCACTCCCGGACGTTGTTAACTAATAATACTGAAACTGCACATATGGCTAGGCTCCAGGCAGTTCCCCAACCGCCTAACACTGCTTACCACTTCTTACAACCTTGGCTACAACTACTTAGATAGAAATTTTGAATTATAGCCAACAAAATCTTTGATCCTAAATCCGAAAATGTTGCTAGGTCATAGAAATCTATGATATTCCAATCACATTTGCTCTACTTATTTTCAGAATACTAAAGTCCACCCGAAATGAGAGCCTCTCATATCAGAGGACTTAAAAATTCATCGAAGATCCAAGATAAAAAATTATCATTTTTTAATCTCCAAAACTTAATAACTTTCTCCGGTCAGTAAATATGTTAATCTCAAATGGGGTCCATTTAATAAAACACACACACACACACACACACACACACATTTTATTGCGCTTATATCACTTAAATCATATAGTTCAATGGAAAATCCTGAGAAAAATTTCATCTTTTGTACAGCGAGTTATTAAGTTGTGGGTTTCTCCCAATTAAAAATCAAAGGGTTTATAATTTCGTAGATATATCTACAAATTTGTGTAGAGAGTGATAATAACACGGTGATAATGATAAATCTAAACTTTAAGAAATCAAATCAAAGGCGAAATCGTACCTTACGAGAGAGAGCTGAGATCAGTAGCAGCTTCGATGGGGGAAACGATCCCAGCTCGATGAAAAGAAGGGTTTTGGGGAGTTTTGGCACTGCAGTCCCTCAAAGTACACCTTTGTGCATATTTGCCCTCCCAAGACTGGATTTTTCCTTCTGTCTGTGGATGGGTTGGCCCAACCCTTCCCCACACCCGGGGCCCTCTCTCCTCTTTGCTTTTTTGAGGTATTATAACAAAATACCATGAACTTCATTAATTAAATTAAAATAACATAATTCTATCACTGCTTGATTCACAAAAATACGATCTATTATTTATTTTCTTCGCAGATCTTTACTGGAGTTAAACCCTGCATGATGCGCATCATTTTGAATAAGCCATAAAACCTTCATATATTGGATAGATTGATTATATAAAGAAATATTTATATATTGTTCAAGGTTTATTAACATAAAAGTCTATGGTATTTTTTATTAGTCCATGATATTTATTTGCAAAAAACAAACGCCATGCTATTTATATGAAAAATGGTTAAAACTTGTATTATTTTTATTTCCAAAAAATAAAGCACATGGTATTTATCTGAAACTCGTCGTGTTTTCTATAATAAACAAATTTCTTGCTATTTATTTGTAATAAAGAAAGCCAAGAAAGTTTGTCGTTTTTGATTTGTAAGAAACATTCCATGATACTTATCTGAAAAACATTAAAAGTTCTTTTTATTCAATTGTATTATGTAAAACCCATGGTATTTAGGTGAAAAAATGTCTGAAATTCATGATATTTTTTAGATATAAAAATGTACATGATATCAATTTTAAAATCTCATGGTATTTATTTGAAAAAAGTTCATGGTTTCTATTTTAAAAACATGGGAAAGTTCATGGTATTTATTTGCAATAAAAAAAATACATGACAGTGTTATAAAAAATTTGAGAATGCATGGCATTTTAGTGAAAATCTATTTGAGATTATAAGTTGATGGCAAAACTGTAATTGGTAGAAAGTTGAGGTTGATGGTAATTAAAATGAAGTTTTGTCATTTCAATGATTTTCCATAATTACCCTTACAATTTCATCATAACCTCCGATTTACTTTTAAAATCCAAGTTTTATACTAAGGATGTTGATTGAGAGTGGGGGCAAGAATGGAATTATTAAAATTTATGCTCCTACTACCAAATTAGCATATTACTAGCGGTGAGGCACATGCGATGCAGCGGGTTCTTAGAACAACATATAAAAATAAATAAACAATAATTCATATAAATTGCTATGTCAGTGATCACAACGGTCAAAGTTCATGGCATTTATATAATAAACAAAGTACATGGCATTTATCTGAAAACATTAAAATTTCATGATATTTGTTTGTACTACACAAAGTGCATGGTATTTATCTGAAATTTATTTGAAGTTCATTATATTTATTTGTGATAAACAAAATCCATAGTATTTATATGCAAAAAAATGAAATCTCATTATATTTGTTTGTAATAAACAAAGTCCGTAGTATTTATCCAAAAATGGTGAAAATCATAATATTGATTTACAATAAACAAAGTCCATGATATATGGAAAACGATGAAAGATCCCTGTATTTATTTATGTTAAACAAAACTCATGGTATTAATCTAGAAAATGGCGAAAGTCATGATATTTATTTGTAATAAATAAAGTCCATGGTAAATAACTAGAAAATGGTGAAAACCATGGTATTTATTTGCAATAGATAAAATCTATGGTATTTATATGAAAAAGACAAGAGTTTTGAGCTAATGGTATAATGGTAAATAAAGAGAAGTTTTGTGCTGATTGCACACTTATAAATAAAGATAAGTTATGTGAAAGTGAGGAATTTATAATTTTATCCACGCTGCTTCACAAAAATAACAAAATTGATGGCTTGTTTATTTTTCCTATAAACCCAAACTAATAGAAAGTGGGGGAGCAAAAGCGGAAATTTTGAAATTTTCACTTTTGATACCACTTTTCTCTAGGTATAATGATTGTTATAAAGATTGAGAAAGTTATATCTAAGTGGCAAAACAGTTTTATTCATTTAGTTCCTTTAGATTCTCATTTTCCTCGTCCTCTTCTCCTTAAAATTCTTCTCATTGTGTAGATCCTGACTTTGAAATAGAATTTTGAAAAATTGGAGGAACGGTGATTTTAATGAAGCTGGGTACAATGAAAATATCTTGGGTCGTGAGGGAGTTTGTAGACACAACAATAGCGGTTTTTCAATCTCATAACCAAATCGGACTAATTCTCCTTTTTTTTTTGTTTTATCTTTTGCACCGTAGACTTGCATCTTTAGATCTCTTTTCCATAAAAACCAATAAAAAACGCATTTTTCTTCGGTTGTCAAATGTTTTGAGGATTACTTATATCTGATATGATTCGAAGTAGGTTCTCAATTTGGCTATGAAAGTTTTACCGATGAGCTATTACAATTTGGCATGCTCGAAAAGAGTAGCTTTTTCAATACTGTAAATCATAGACATGAGACTCATCTCATATAGCAACAAAGTCATCTTAATGATAGAAGAACATAAAGATATTGTTCCATCATAATTCATCTTCATATTTATGGCTTATTGTCACATATTGAACTTCGAATTTGAATTTGGTTTTGGATTCTCGAATATGAATTGGATGCTGACACTTTCTGGACGAATATTCATTTTTTCGTACATTTGCATTCACAAATTGAAAAGGGTGAGGAAATCTTATATAACAATAGAGATAAACTAAGAGCTTACACCGATGTCTTTTATCAACTTTATCTAAATATACGTTGGGGAAAAAAACTTTATCTCCATACCAGAGTTATATTTTTATTACTAAATGTGTGAGAGCCCAAAAAGACATCTAAAACAAAATGGATTGGAGTAATTAACATACATATTTATGGTTTAATGAGGTTGCGAGGGATCACAAACTAATTAGCTACGTATAACAGAGACGAGACATAAGGGTTGGAAAAAGTTGGATGGTCCATTGGGGCCTGTTTGGTTGCAGGATTATGGATTTGGATTTGGATTTGGATTTTGAATTTCCATAATTTTGTGTTTGATTGATGGATTTGGATCTCTAGAATTTTTTTGTTTTTTATGGGAGGCCTACCACAAAACAAGGATTCTTGAATCCTAAAAAATTTCAAGGATTTTCAAGGATTTGACACTATTCATTATACTTTTAGATGAGACCCGTGCACTTTATTTATTTAATAATCCTCTCTCTATCTCTCTCTCTAAAATCCTTAAATCCAAATCCCATTTTTTTCACCAACCAAACAAAGATTACAAGGATCTACAAATCTAATACTAGGAATCCAAAACCAACCAAACAACAAATTACCAAATCCAGAAATTTCAACCGTACTATTTTGGAATCCAAATTCCATAATCCTGCAACCAAACAGGCCCATGATTATGGATTTGGATTTGGATTTGGATTTTGGATTGTGGAATCCTGTGATTCCATAATTTTGTGTTTGGTTGATGGATTTGGATTTTTAGGATTCTTTTGTCTTTTATGGGAGGGCCACCACAAAACAAGGATTCTTGAATCCTACAAAATTTCAAGGATTTTCAAAGATTTGACACTATTCATTGTACTTTTAGATGAGACTCGTGTACTTTATTTATTTAATAATCCTCTCTTTATCTATCTCTCTCTAAAATCCTCAAACCCAAATCCCACTTTTTTTCACCAACCAAACATAGATTACAAGGATCTACAAATCCAATACTAAGAATAAAAAACCAACCAAGTTTTCCTTTCGGAACCCTGAACTCGTCTGGTTGGAGTCCTCAAGACTCCATACGGTATCGGGAGGTGAAGCAGAGGGGCAAAGCCCCCCGTCGAGCGCGCGTGCGATAATAAGTACGCACGCGTACGCGCTCATGCGTATACGCGCGGGCACGTATACACTAAATAATCGGGCTACTGTCGGTCTTGAAAAAGACCGCAGAGCCCTGTTTTATGCCTTAAAAACTACCTTTTGTACTTTTAATTGTGGATTCTCCATTTATAAAATTTAGTAAGATTTTTGTTAAGATAACTTAACCGATTACGACGTTTCGCTCGTAAAACTCGCTTCACTCCCTATCGTTCCGCTGCGCTTCACTCGCCTCTCCGTTCCGCTCGGGTGCCTCGCTGCACTCGGCTATCCGTTCAGCTTCGCTTCACTCGTTCAACTCACTCGTTTACTTCGTTCACTTGCCTTTATTAATCGGTAGTTGGAATTCCCATTATGGGAATTCTATCGTTCCACTCGGATGCCTCAAACAACAAATTGTCAAATCCAGAAATTTCAACCGTACAATTTTGAAATCCAAATTCCATAATTCTGCAACCAAACATGCCCTAAAGTCTTTAATTGTCTGAAAGTAGCTGGATTTTGAATTTGAATTGGATGCGTTTGTCAGTTTGTGGCAGAGCTTTGGGGAGCATTCATTATTCTGTACTTGTACATCCACATCGCATTCATATCAAAAATTGGAAAGGTTGGGCGAGTACAATGACAATAGAGATTATAAAGTGAGAATCTGAAAACATAAACTGACAGTCTCTAATTATAAACATTACCTTTTAGTTTGTCCGTTACTCTCCTATGTAAGTAACCCCCACGAATCCCCCCCTGCCTCTTATCTTCTCTCTCTTGTTTGATCTGTGGACACCCAATCTTAAGCAGTCACCAGAAGTCCTAAATACCTGGACGCCTATGGCTATGTGCTGGGTCGCAGACGCCGGATCACTATGGAATAGGAGGTACTGAAAAAATGAAGTTTTAAATGTTTAGAAGACTCCGTTCCAGGAGTTGAACGAGGAACAAGTGAAGATGGAAAGACTGCGGAGTAACAACATGGGTATGATTAACGGTTGTGAAGAACATGAACCTGGTAGGAGAAATATTAAGATTGAAAAGTCAGAAATGATATTCGGCGTCAAATAAAGGCCATTTTTTGGTTACAAAACTAAAAAAATATGGATTAGAATGCGACCAAAATCCATAGTATTTGTATTCTTAAAATTTCAAATTGTTTGATTGGATACAGGTAATAAAAATAAATTTGTACCTATATTTGCAATCTTTTGTTTGGGTCACGTTTAATTGAAATATAGATCTGAAACATGAACTATAGAGAAAGATAGAGAAAGAAATATTTTGTATCAAGTTAAAAGATAACGCGAAGCCAAATTCCTTCGAATTCATCCCTAATGACTTTAACTTTAAAATCCATAGTTTGTACACATCCAAAAGTCCCTAAATACTTACAACTAAACAAGGATTTCAACTTTTTTTGCGGAATTTATACAATTGTTATAGTCTACTGTGCTTTATCCCATATCCAACCCACATCCTTCCAACCAAACAGCCCTTGAGAAAGAAGAGGATAGTATTAATGACTTGATTAATTAATAATAAGCATGCGGGTGTTTTTTGTTGCTCCCCATAGAAAGAAAAAAAAGAGATAGGAAAACGTCGGAGGTGATGTAAAAGAAAAGAAAATAGGTAGACCATATAAGAAAGGTGATAAGAACAAGAGTTTAGCCAGAGAATGAGAAAAAGAGAAAGAGTTTGCGTCTTCGCTGCATTTCATGAGTATAGCCCATTACTTAAATTTCCAAGCAACTTATTGTAGGGTGTTTTTTCGTCATTCCATTAAGATGGGAAATATGCGTCGCTTGTCACGCGTAAACAAATTTCTCCTGTCTAGGATAGGCTAAGATTTATTGATTGTGCGTATCTGAATCTCTGGCAGTCGCGGATTAAGCTGCCGTTAATTACCCCCCGCCTTTGAAGCGAAGGAACCTCTGATTGGCCGGTCAAACTAATCATGCGAACTCAATGTGCAGTATGCGTATATGTGTGTCTTGACGGGTTTTAGATATATCAGGGGCCTCGCAGAGTTTAGGGAGGTCCCGCTATCAGGATAGCGGGCTGGGATCAAGGAGGCTAGCAGCCCCCTTGCAGGGTGCGGGGCAGCGTCCCGTTAGAATTTTTTTTTCTGACGGAGGACGTGTTTTAAATGTGGAGTGTATGAAAAAAGAGAGAAGAAGAAGAAAAGGGTGGGTAACGTTCTAAGGACGTGTGGGCGTTGAGCACCAGCGCCTCACGCGTCCGGCATGTGGGCGGTGAGCGCTGGGTGTCCGAGCCTCACGCGTCCGGTACATGCGTGCTGGGTGATGGACGTCGGCGCCTCACGCGTCCGGTACGTGAGCGCTGGAATGAAGAGTTGAACTCCTGCAAGGAATTCTTATCTATGGAGTTAAACTCCAAAAAAAAAAGATTTTTATTTACGGAGTTAAACTCCAAAAGATATTGAATGGAGTTAAACCCCTAAAAGGGGTTTTATTTATGGAGTTAAGCTCCAAAAGATTTTGACAAATAGAGTTGAACTCGCAGAAATCTTTGGAGATGATCAAAGGGGACCCCTTTCTTCTCCCTTTTAGCCCTGGATCTTCTTTTGAGCCTTGGATCTTCCCGAAATGGGGTTTTTAGAGATGGGTCTCCTTCCTCCTCCTCTATGTTGGCTGGACCTTGGAGAAAAAAGGGGTGAGAATTAAAAATCTCCCCTTTTGAGGATTTGGTGGAGGATCTGAGCTCCACTCCAAGGGTTTTATGGTGAAAACTGTTTTTTTTAAAAGAAGAGTTAAACTCTTGATTTAATTCAAAAAAAAAAAGGTTTAGAATCTTGAAGAAAGAGAAGGAGGCACGGAGCCCTAATTTTTGAAAAATTGAAAATGTTGTTATTGATTTTTTCATCATGTTTGCCTTTATAGGCTACACACTTTACATATAGCCTCTTAGGCTTTGCCAAATGACACTTGTGTCACCCCATGCCTTATGTGCATATTTCTTTTTGCACATAAGCCATGGGGTTTACAAAATTTTGGATTTCTGTCCATTTTTCATACATTTATTTCTTAAAAAAATTGCAATGAACTAATTTATTGCTTCATTCTTGGCATGAAGCCGGCCCCTTCCATGCTTGGTCTTGACTTGGGCTTGGGACCGCTTGGCGGAGGGTTGACTGACTTTGACTTGGTCAACCGGGTTGTAATTTTTGACCCCAACAAAGTAAACCCCATCAATAAATGCACACCACATATATGGGTCGTATGCATAAAATTGATGGATCTTCTTTCGCATGGAGGTTGACTTGATTTGGTTCCCGTTTTGACGACGTAGAGGTCGATGTTGCCCTTTTCGCGACGTGGACGGTCGGTGTTGCCCTTTTGGCGACGTGGACTGTCGGCGTTGCCCTTTTGGCGACATGGACGGTCGGCACTGCCCTTTTGGCGACGTGGACGGTCGGTGCTGCCCTTTTGGCGACGTGGACGGTCGGTGCTGCCCTTTTAGCGACTTGGACGGTCGGGGCTGCCCTTTTGGCGACGTGGACGGTCGGTGCTGCCCTTTTGGCGACGACAGTCGGTGCTGCCCTTTTAGCGACTTGGACGGTCAGGGCTGCCCTTTTAGCGACGTGGACGGTCGGTGCCGCCCTTTTAGCGACGTGGATGGTCGTTGCTGCCGTTTTTGCGACGTGGACGGTCGGTGCTGCCGTTTCAGCGACGTGGATGGTCGGTTCTGCCCTTTCAGCGACGTGGACGGTCGGTTCTGCCCTTTTAGCGACGTGGACGGTCGGGTTTGCCCTTTTTGCGACGTGGACGGTCGGTTCTGCCATTTTTATGATGTGGACGGTCGGTGCTTCCCTTTTAGCGACGTGGACAGTCGGTACTTGATTTGACTTGCTCCACTTCTTGCGGTGTCGGGGTTGAAGTTGACTTTCTCCGCTTTATGCGGTGTCAGGATTGATTTGTTTCCGAGGTGGAGCTTGGTTCCACCGATGAGATGATTGGTTGACTTGTTTGATTTGATTTATTTTGGGAGTTCCCTACCCGTCCAGGGGGAATTTTGAGCTTAGAAGTGCTGCCGGGTGGGACGTTGATTTAATCTATTTGATTTCTGCCTTATTTGGCAGGAATTTTGAATTTGAGAGGAACTTGGACTTTGGATTTTATTTAGGATCAGTATTGCTGTACTGGAATAATGTCAGGAGCAACTCATCATTTGCTCCAGGAGGACTTGGGATTTTGTTTTTGGGTCGGCATCAGCACCGCTAACACTGAAGCAATGCCGGGAGTGACCCGTCATTTGCCTTTGGAAAAACTTAGTGTTTGGGTTGGGTCGGCATCAGTACCGCTAACACTGAAGCATAATGCCATGAGTGACTCATCATTTTCCGTTGCCCGTTGGGGAACGATGGCTTAAGAGACAGGTTTAGATCCCTACCACTTAAGGATTTTCAATTTTATGAGCCATAAGGATCTCATAAAAACATTTTCAAGTCGAGAGGATCTTGCAGGTGTATTTTCTCCCTAAGAATCGTGGGGATTCCTACGTGTATTTCTTCTTTGTGAGTCGTAAGGATCTCATGCGGGGATTTTCTTCTCACACGAGAGAACTTTGCGAGTGTATTTCATCTCTTTTCACGAGTTTGCGTCATTTCGGGTTTTCACAAACTCACCGGCAATTTTGCTGTTTTTTACTCACGGAGTCCTTCCAAGTTTTCATTCGTACCCGTTTTATTTGTGGACATACCTTTTTTTATTTATTTTTTTTACATTGGTGGGGCTTCATCGCCGGCGGGACTTTAAATGTAGTCTCGCCAGTAAGACTTGGAAGAGACAGGGGTCGTTTATGCCCGTGGATTGTATACGGTTTAACAGGATGCATGATCCGAACCGTAGGGCCGGTGTGCTCAATTCATCTGCGACTTGGAGCATCATGCGTAGTATTTCTTGAGATATTGGCCATTGATGGATGGCATGGGCCTTTCTCCTTCGGCACTTATTAGTTGGTAGGATCCTCCGTCGGACACTTTCTCGATGACGTATGGTCCTTCCAAATTTGGCTCGAATTTTCCCTTGGCATGTCGATTGGGGATGATCGGTCTTTTGAGGACCAACACCAATTCGCCCTTCTTGAAAGCATTTAGACGGGTCATCTTGTCATAGGCCCGTGACATTTGGGCTCAGTACAGCTCCAGATTTTGCTGTACTGCGAGCCTCTTTTCTTCGAGGATGTCAAGTTCTTCGAGCCAAAGGAGAACATTTTCCTTCTCCGTCAAATTATGCTGGACGGCCATCCTAAGGCTTGGAACTTCGATTTTGAGGGAAAGGATCACCTCCACTCCGAAAAGTAATGAGTATGGAGTAGACTGAGTTGGAGTGCGGTGCGTGGTACTATATGCCCATAACACTTCGTAATGTTTGAGATTTCAGTCTCTCTTATTGGCTGAAGCATTTTTCCTCAGGAGCTTGCATAGAGTTTTATTGAAGGTTTTGGCTAGTCTATTGGTCTTTGGATTATAGATGGAGAAATATCTCCAGTCTATCTTGTGCTGAGTAGCTAACCTTGAGATTTTTAAGCTCTTGAAAGAAGGCCCGTCGTCAGAAATGATCCTTCTTGGTTTACCGAAGCGGTATAGAATATTATGTCTGAAGAACGTCAGAATATCTTCTGTTTTGACTTCTTTTAGCGGGACAGTTTCAGCCCATCTGGAGAAGTAATCAGTTGCGGCCAATATGAACCGGTGGCCTTTGGATGACGGGGGTTCAATTGGGCCAACTATATCAGTGCCCCAAACTTCGAAGGGCCATGACGCCACCGTAAGATGCAGTGGATTGGGATGCTTATGAATGAAGTCACCGTGAATTTGGCAGAGATAACGCTCCTTTGCATGCTCTTCGCAATCCCTTATCATGGTAGGCCAGTAATATCCAAGCCGTTTCATCTGAAGCCGCATTTTGGGACCGGACTGGTGAGCTCCGCAGACACCCAAGTGAGCTTCTTTCATGACCTTTTGGGCTTCGGCCGAGGACAAACACCTGAGCCAGAGTTGGTCATATGATCTGCGGTATAATGTATTATTTACAGACACGTATCGGAGAGCTTTCTTCTTCAGCTGAATCCTCACAGATTTTTCTTCGGGTGGCTTGTTGTATTGGAGGTACTCTATGAAGGGTTCTCTCCAATCGGACTCATCTTGAATGATCAGAGTTTCTTCGGCAGGATTGCTCTTTTGTTCAGCGCTTTCCTCTTCTCGTAAAGAGACTGAAGACAGAATTTGCCGGCTTCTGACTGTTATCAGAATTTCATCCATATCAGGATCAGCTAGCTCCTTGGCCAAGCGAGCGAGTACGTCGGATTTTCCGTTCAACGCCCTAGGAACTTTCATCAGTTCAATATGGCTAAACTGTTTCATGAGTTCCACCACCCGGCTTCTGTATCGAGCTAACTCAGGCTTATATATCTTATAGTCGCCGCTCACCTGGTTGACGACAAGCCGGGAGTCACCGTAAACCCGTAGCCGAAGGATTTCCATTTCTATGGCAAGATCCAGACCAGCTATCAGAGTTTCGTACTCAGCTTCGTTGTTTGTGCAAGGCTCGGTTAGAGCAAAGGAACGTCGTAGGGTTCCCTCTGATGGCGTTACGAACACCAATTCTATCCCTGCTTTTATCTCCGGGATGCTTGATTTGCTGGAGGTCCTTATTGATGAGGCTCCATCAAAGTACAGCTCCCAACATGGCTCGCTATTTTCGAGGTGCAGCACTTGTTCATCGGGTAATTCACAATTTAGCGGCGACCGTTCTGGTATGGGATGAGCAGCGAGAAAGTCGGCGAGGGCTTGCCCTTTTACTGCTTTCTGAGGAGTATAAGCTATGTCAAACTCAAGTAGCATGACAGCCCATCTTGCCATTCTGCCGACTAGGCTTGCCTTCGTCATTAAGTGTTTAAGCAGGCCGACCTTGGAGATCAGCATAACGCGATAAGTGAGAAGATAGTGTCTTAGCTTCTTCACAAATATGAGGGCCAGGCACTACTTTTCAATTGGGGAATAATTATGTTCCGTCCCGATTAACATTCGACTGAGGTAGTAGAGGGCATTCTCTTTTCCCTCCTCATTGTTCTGGGTGAGGAGTGCACCGAGTGACTCATCTAGCGCGGCACTATAGAGAATCAATGGTTTATTTGGAATGGGAGCAGCAAGCACTGAAGGGTGCAATAGGTACTGTTTAATATTTTCGAACACTTCTTGACATTTAGCATCCCGGACAAAAGGAGCTCCTTTCTTCATAAGTTTCAAGAAGGGCATGCATCTCCCCGATAGGTTCGAGATGAATCTTCGTATGTAAGTAAGCTTGCCTTGAAAAGATCTCAGCAACGTCATGTAAGGTTACGGCAGCGCCCCGTCCATCAATCCGTGGCCAAACGCGGAACAAAAACTTTAAAAATCCGGCGCTAACGGAACCCTAATCGAAGGATTGTACCATTAGCCCTATACTAGTTAACTGTAAAGAGTTTAGAGAGGTTATACCGATCGATCCGTGCCCTTCGGTCTTCAACCTCTGTCCTAAGCTCATCGCGGCTGCCTCGATGAAGTTCGATCTCCAGTCTCACTCATCGAAGACGATCCAAGTCGAGGATTAGTAATACGGGCTCCCACTTCAAAACCGAAGCAACTCGGGTATCCAGTTTGCTAGCCTAGATACCCAAGATGAAGTAGAGGTTCTGTGTAAATACGTTGTCTCAAAACACCCATGGATTCTCAACTCATGAGATAGAATGGGTGGAGGTTAAAGAGTTGCCAAGTGAAGAAAAATGTGAAGCATAAGAAAAAATGACTTGTGAGGAAAATAATGGGCTGAGCAAAAAACGATCTCTGTTGCTTTTGAAGTGGTGGTGTATTAGTGATATAAAGCAACTCAAGAAATTACCCATCACCAAAAAAATCAGCCACCAACCCCTCACAAAAATATCACATAAATATCTTTTACCAAACAAAACCCATCAATGCATAAATGACTTATCTCATGTCCCACAAGTGCATGCACCAAAAGTAAATGCATATTCAAGACCCACGAATTTGCCCAGCCACAAAGATTAAGCCAAAATTCCATGACTCGCTGTAGGGTGTTTTTCGTCACCCTATTGAGATAGGAATACGCGCGCGCTCGTCAGACGCATTACAGATTCCCCCTGCCTAGGGTAGGCTGGGGTTTATTGATTGTGGGGATCCGAATCTCCGGCAGTCGCGGACTAAGCTGCCGTTAATTACCTCTCGCCTTTGGAGCGAGAGAACCTCCGATTAACGAGTCAAACAGGTCATGCGAACTCAATGTGCAATGTTGTGTTTTGAAAGAGTTTTGGATATATCGGGGGCCCCGCAGAGTTTTTTATGGGAGTCCCGCTACCCGGATAGTGGGCTGGAGGTCAAGGGGGCTAGCAGCGCCCCGTTAGAAATTTTTTTTTCTAACAGGGACAGTGTCGTGGAGTGTGTGTGTGTGTGTATACATATATATAAAAAGGGGAAAAAGCGTCCAAAGGATGCATGGGGGCCAGCGCCTCACATGCATGGCGCTGGGCGCTGGCGCCTCGCGTGCTTGGCACGTGGGCGCTAGCGCTTTGGGCGCTGGGAGCCCTATGTGCTTGGCACGTGGGCGCTGGGCTCCCTACGTGCTTGGCACGTGGGCGCTGGGCGACGGGCGCCCCACATGCTTGGTACGTGGGCGCTGGGCGCCGGATGCCCCACGTGCTTGGCACGTGGGCGCTGGCGCTCTGGGCGTTGGGCGTCAACAGAAAAGGAGACTTTGTCCCTGCACTGGGAGATGTGCTCCCGATTTGACCCCTAGAATTAAACTCCTAAAAAAAGAGATTAATTTATGGAGTTGAACTCCAACAGATCTTGAATGGAGTTAAATTCCTAAAAATTAGAAATGATCAAAGGGGGCTGCTTTGTTTCCCCCCTTTGGCCCTGGTTCTTCCCAAGATGGGATTTCTGGAGATGGGTCTCCTTCTTCTTCCTGTCGGTTGGCTGGATCTTGGAGAAAGGGGGTGGGATTTAAAAATCTATCCTTTTTGAGATCTAATAAAAGATCTGAGCTCCCCTTTGTGGGTTTTGTGGTGAAAAACTATTTAGTTTTAAGAAAGGAAGAGTAAAACTCTTGATTTAATTGAAAAGGGGAAGAAGGTTTAGAACCTTGAGGAAGGAGAATGAGGCACAAAAAACCCTAGAGTTTTTGGGAGAATGAATTGTATCCTTTATTTCATTATCATGTTTCCTTTTATAGGCTTACACATTTACATATAGCCCCTTGTGCTTTACAAAATGGCATTTTGCCCATCCCATGCCTCATGTGCTCATTTCTTTTGCACATAAGCCATGGGCTTTACAAAAATTTGGCTTTATACCCATTTTTCTTACATTCATGCATAAAAAAATTATATCAAAATTATTTATTACATGATTTTTATTTTGGCATGGAGGGGGGCCGGCCGCTTAATGTTTGGGCTCGACTCGGGCATGAGCCTACTTAATCTAGGCTTGAGCTCACTTGGTTTGGGGTTGACCTTGACTTTGACTTGGTCAACCGGGGTGCAATTTTCGACCCCAACACTCACATTTCACACCTCACATTTAAACATTAAACTAAATGTTTAAATTGGAAGAAAAGAAAATGGCAACTCTAAAATAAACTTGTAATGGATTATAAGAATACCCCTCATCTGTATATACATACCTGCATCCGTATTCCGACTGAATACGAATACAACGAGACGAAAATAATCCAACAATATAATACTAGGATCCGGCTTGAACCAAAGCCCACTAGTATTATCCATCCGATCATGATCCATGCACAAGTGCACGTATATGATCGAACCCTGCCATAAAACCATACGGCCTCTACAACGTTTCTCCCGAACCAGGGAAACCATCTGTGTAGGACTTTAAAGACTCGTAAATACGCTGGCAGTGTGTTTAACCATAAGCACGTTGTTTCCCCCAATCAAAGCAAAACTCTGTTTGAAATTCAAAATTGAAGCAACGCTTCAGATGTAGAGCCAAGTGCGCTGCGCCCAAGGCAACGCACTATGTGTACGTAAGGCAGCGCACCATGTGTGCGCTAGAGCTAGGCGCGCTGCGCGCCACGTGTCAAACACGGGCGCGCTAGCGCTCTGAGTAACGCACCACGTGTCAAACACAGGTGTGCTAGCGCAAAGTGCGCTGCGCTCTGAGCAGCGCACCACGTGCAAAGCACGGGTGCACTAGCGCTGGAATTAAAAAAATCCCCACCATTAGATCAAAAGATCTAATAATAATGATAAATCATTAATTAATCAGAATTAAATTCTGTTATGGAAAGATTTTCCAATCTTGTTAAAAACAAGAAGATTGCCTTCTGTAAAACAGAAGCCCTAGGATCAAAGATCCAATGGTAGAGAAACATCCCTAAATCAATCAGAGAAAGATCTCTTTAACTGATTCAACAAATCAACTTGCCCTATATAAAGGCCCCAAGACTTCAAGTCTGATATCGAGAAACCCCCCCCCCCCCCCATAAACTTTGAGAAACTCAAAGATAAAGAGCAAGCTCTTGCAACAAGAAGATACTTTTTCAAGGTAAAGATGATGAATGATGAACACAGAGATGAAATCATCTTATAAAAAGAAGAATTCTTTTCTTTTAAAAAGATCATAGATCCTCAAGACAAAAAGTCTTTCACAAAAGAGATCATCAAAAAATAAAAGAAGAACATAATTATTCTCACAGATCATGGATCTATAAAGGCAAAGCCTTTCATCAAAACAAGAGATTGAAATCTCTCCTGCAAAATAAGAAGTGTTGTTCTTAAATCTTGAGATGAAGTCTCTTTTAAAAAGAACATAAACTTGTTCCCAGATCATAAAATTGATCAGATGTGCATTGCGCTCTTGAAATGCGTCTTGCGCTCTTGAACTGCGCTTCTGCGCTCTCTGTACCGGCGCTCAGCGCCAAATGCGTCACGTGTGCGCCAATTAAACAACTTGCACTTGGCACTTCTGAAATAGCGCACTGCGCTCATGGGCTGGCGCTCAGCGCCAAGTGCACCACGTGTCATTCACGTATGCGCCAGCGCAATGCGCTCATGGACTAGCGCTCAACGCTCATAAACTGGCATCATGCGCTCATCTGGCGCCTAGCGCAGAACACGACACATGTCCCTTACATGTGCACCACGTGGCAGAAGCGCACTGCGCTTTTTGATCGGCGCAAAGCGCCAGCGCACCATATGTTGCGCTGACAGAACACAAATTGTTCTTTAATGAGCCAGAGCTCTGTTGAATGCTCTGCATTCAATACAAGACAAAAGAAAAGATTTTTGCCAAGACATAATGCTCAGCATTGTTAAAAGGGCCAAACCTAAATAAAGGCTCAACAGCCTAAAATTAAAATGTTAAACATTTATACGACTTAGCCCAAGACTGGCCATAAGTCCTCAACTCATATTAATTGAGTCCATCCGCTCATGAACATTTTAACAGATCTTAGTTCCAAATTGGACTATAGATCTTTCAACCAATTCATACTGGTTCAAGGGTACATCTCTTTACTCCTCTGATATTTGTTATTGTAATCCTTCAACGTCTTCAGAGAGGTGACATGTCCCGACAACCAAACACTTTACGGATTGTGGGGTCCTTAAACTCACGGACTATGATATCCTTAACCTTGACTGTGAGGTCTTTAAACTCACGAACTACGATGTCCTTAACCTGGACTGTTGGGTCCTTAAGCCCATGAACTATGATATCCTTAACCTCGGACTGTGGGGTCCCTTTAAACCCATGGACTATGATGTCCTTAACCTGGACCGTAATGTCCTTAAACTAATCGACTGCAATGTCCCTAAACTAAACAATAGAGCACAATTGCTCTCTTGTTGGATCTAAATGATCTTCTTAAGTTGATTTTAGTCTAAAAATTAGACTAACGTATCCTTAACATACGATTAAGTTGATCTTAGTCAAATGAGACTAACATATCCTTAAACCCAACCCCCAAACATAAATCTAAGAAGATACGGATTCGGACTAATCCACGCCCTACGGGCGACAACATAAATTAGTTTCCGTATACAATCCACGGGCAACCAAAAACAAAACAAACACCCACGACACGAAGTGACCATTTGGAGAAAGAGAAAGTGGTTACCGCGACGCGGTAGCATAATTAACTGCAGGGGCTTGCGCCTGCAGGGAAGAGCGTCCCCACAATAAAAAATCCCTCAACCGAGGGGGAATCTGACGAATTCTGCTATATCGGCCACATCCGTTTAAACCTTTGATACATAGTGCCATAAATCAACTTGGCATCTTCGAAGAGGTGGACGAATAGCACCAATTCGCATCTGCCCCAAAATTCAGGCAAGACGTTCACCGCGTCGTCCCTCGTTTTCGGCGGGGAACACACGTCAATGGCACTAGCTATACGTAACGGCTACCCAGGTATTGAGCGAAAGGGAGGCCGACGAGCAAACTCATCCTGAAACCCTACCGAGCCTGACAGTGAAAATATCCGTACAATCTGGTCCGTCCATCTATGATTATCGCATATCGAGTCTAAGGGGGTGGATAAAGTCAGACCCCTAATAACTTGACATTTAGTGTCGGCATGAAACCTATCACCAATTGAGAAACTACCAATCCTAGATCGGTAATTCTCGTCTACCCTGGCCGAGAATTTCTGGTGATGGCCATCCGTGCACTCCGCGACATCAACCCCCAATACCGGGAGAGAAGAATCCTGTGATGATCCGCTCACTGCCTCCATGTGGCTCGGGACTGTACCCAACTAAAACCTATTTGCATGACTCCTTTGAGTCGTGGTAGGGTAGTAATCAAAGCACAGTGGGAACTCACACGAGACAAATGACGATCTCAGGTCGATAGACTAACCTGTACAAATGTCACCTGGGAACTGCTATCTGACAATAGCTATAATACCAACTACTATGTTCCCGACGAGTCCGTCCGGTGTACTCATAACCCAATGAGCACCGTATACATCTTAGGTGAACCAACTAACACCAATGGCTTGTGATACCGGCTACCGCTCCTCGTCGGGGTCTCGATCCGTATACACTAGTCTACTCTTGGAGTGTCGATGCCCAGTCTCAAAACTCCCACGACTAGGGACACTTTAAGGATGTGATTATAGACCACCCAACTCTCACGTATATGATCGCCATCATACTGCTGGTTGTCAAGCAAGAATCCTATGGGCTCTATTAACATGTAATAGTAATCTGTAATGTCACCTGAAGCATGTACACGAGATAAAGACAAACCAGATAGTATACTATCATCTCGAGTAAGACTTTTCTACCGGTATAGGTCCTCCCTCAATCATTGCAATCACGTTCCTGTGATCCAATAATTGACTTGAGGGCACTATAGCCAACACGTCAGATTCTTCGGAGGGGTATCTCCATGATTGTCTTTATCTTGGATGGGTCAACTTCGATCCCTCGATGTCGGACTATGAAGCCCAGGAATTTTCCCGATGACATGCCAAAAGCGCACTTCAGAGGATTCATCTTCAGATCGTATTCCTTCAGTCGGGTGAAAACGGTCCTGAGATCTCGGATGTGGTCGGCCTTGGTTTTAGTCTTGACAACCAAATCATCAACATAACATTCGAAAACTTTATGAATTAAGTCATTAAAGATTTTGGTTATTGCGCTTTGATATGTAGAGCCCGCATTCTTCAGTCCAAACGGCATCACCTTGTAGCAGTATATTCCGATTAGGGTTCGAAATGTTGTGTGTTTCTTATCCTCGGGCGATATCTTGATCTGATTATATCCAGACGAGCCATCGATGAAGGTAAACATCTCATAATTTGATGTGTATTCAACCATCATTTCAAAGATGGTCTAAAGTACACTGTGACAGGAGAGCTGAACCCATTCTCCGTGAACGAAGTCCACAAGTACGAAGACGCAAAATACTTCCTGCCAGATTTCGAAGACACAGAAAGATGTCGCAAATCGGAGGACAAGAACAAAGCTATCACCACTATTCCAGTCTTCGGGAGTGATACTGAGGAGGAAGAAGAAATAGTTTATTCAGGTCTGCCCCAGTGCAACAAGCCGGGACCGTCCCCTCCTATGTTGATCTTCGACAACGACTCGGAAGATGAGGTCAATGCCATATTCTCCTCTCGGCCATCAATACAAACCTTCACTGATGAAGAGCAAAGTTTGAAAATTGCCATGGTTCTGCCCAAGCATCTTAAAGAGCTAGACGCGCTTGATACCTACAGTGTGGAAAAACTGCAGACATTCTACGTCCCTCCCACGCGAAAAGGTGAAAAGGCGATCCTATTCTACCGATCCGGGGAAACCAAAGTGGAGAAAGAAATCTGGCATGGCGCGTATTCTACACTTGACAGGCTCCTGCCTATCCGTTTGCCTAGATATTATATGAACGGACTAAAGAGACTCTTGAGACGCCAAGGTGTACCCCTTAAGAAAACTGCGCGACAAGCATGGTTCTATAACATGATCTGGAACGTTTTCGGAACTCAACGAAAGTTGCCCAACGGGAGAATGGAAACGACCGGGCTTGGGTACGTTCAATCCAAGAAATGGGAGCTACTCCACGACTGCTACGTCATACATGAGTTCGATGAGGAAGGAGATGCTCTGTGGGAAGATGCTAACCCTGAACCAACAAGAGCTCCCGCCGTGAAAATGCCCAGTCCGTCGTTCGAAGAACAAATGGACAAGCTTATAAAGGAAGCAGGTCAAAAGGTTCGAGACGACCATAATCGCGAAATGGCCATCTACGAGAAAGCCAGGACGCAACGCCTCCTTCAATAAGCTGTGAAAAATGAAAATGCCCCTCCTTGTCAGCCCGTTGTACAAAAGGCCCGACGCAGAGGCAGAAACAAACCAAAGAACGGGAAAGGCGTTCGACAGCGACAAAGCGGGTCCAAGAAGCCACGCGATCAGGAATCGAGCAGTCCGGATTCGTCTCTTAAGAAAAAGATGGGTCGAGCATATTCTTTTCCCCAAGACAAGACAAGGAAGATATTCGATCTTGTCATAAAATATCAGATGATGACACTCCCGGAGTCTAAGCACCCTGAGCAAGCAGGTGAAGTCTCTTACCCGGACTATTGCTCCTATTATAGGGCAATAGGACATCCTATTGAAGACTGCTTCACATTCAAGAATTGGGTCGAAGACCAGTATCAGCAAGGCAGGTTCACTTTATCCAGCAGCTGGAGGGTAACCCCGCCGTAGAAGAATGAACCCAAAGCCGCGAGAGTAGAATCAGATCAACATCGGTCTTGGAAGCGAACTCGTACTTGTCATATGATAATGTTGTCAGAAGAAGAGCCCGAGGATATGGATGACCTCCCCGGTGCTTTGAAAACAATGATGACGAGGTGATCTCAGAGTTTCTACCGGCGCCAAAAGAGCTGGAAGATGGAATACATACTACTGCAGATAACCTCAAGAAAATTGATTTGGGGACAACAAGTGACCCGCGACCGACATTCGTCAGTGAGCTGTTGTCTGAAGAAAGGGTAGCTACGCTAAAGGACGTGCTCATGCAGCAAAAAGATTGCTTCGCATGGAACTATTCCGAGATGGCAGGACTAGATCCAGAGATTGCTATCCACAGGTTGGCGATTTCCCCAGACGTCAAGCCGATCAAACAAGCACCGAGAAGAATGCGGCTCGAGCTTGAGATGAGCATCAACGCTGAGGTCAAGAAGCTAATCGACTCCAGCTTCATCCAAGAGGTTCAGTATCCTGATTGGATCACCAATATCGTCCCGGTGATGAAGAAAAATGGAATGGTGCACATGTGTGTGGATGATTTGTATGTCAAAAACTATTTATTACCACAATCAAGAACGGCGTCGCATGTAGTTAGCCGGTGAGTACGGGTCGGTCCACAGGGATGTTGTGAATTTCCTATTCGCTCAAACGAGTTAATTCCGATTGTGGTCGGATTGATTATTAAATCTAAAACTAAATCTATCTATATCTAAGTCTTGCTAGGGTTAGGTCTAGGTTAAGTTTGGAAAGTCTATAAATCTCACCGCTTTCTATACCCATATGAAGATCTAATTAGGTGTTATGGTAAATATTTATAAAAGGGATTAGGATGATTGGGAAGATTGTTCTTCCTTTAGATCCTTGTCCTTCCTTTAGAAATCTTTACCCTAACCTCCATGGAAAACCTTAAAATCCGGGCCTTTAGACTACAGTATCACCGCTACCTCGTGGGTAGAGTGCCGTAGGGAGCGGAATAAGAAGGTATGCATGGAGTTCTATGAAAATATATGGCGGGCAAGAAAGGGGATGGGAGATTTTCGTCTCTCAAACCTTTCCCAGATCTAACCCTAACAAGCGAGGAGACTACTCACTCATTAGGGAATTAAAATACATTTATCTAGGGCAGAGAATTAAAAGATTAACTAGGGCAAGAAATTAAATTTATCTAGGGCAAGAATAGAAAATTAACCTAGGGCAGAAAATAAAGAACTTACAACTTGATGCTCTCCAAAAGAATTCTGAAATTTATTAATGAAGGGAGGCATAAAGAGTTACAATGATTAGAGTTCCTATTTATAAAGAATAGGAAACCCTAGGGTTACATTTTGATCCGCATGTCTACAATTACAAAAATAACCCTAAGTTGACTAGTCAAAGCCGCCGCCACATTTTAGTAAAAATTATTTCATCTGATCACCCAGGACCGCCGCGGAACCGCGGCCCGAGGCCTGGTTTGGCCGCGGTTCCGCGGCCAAAAGATTGAGTCGGGCCATGAGTTTTCCTGGGCTGATTTCTGTTGGCTTGGGCTTCTTGTTTCTATATATCTTTTTCCATTTGGGCTTCTAAGTTGGTTCCAAATTTTCAGTGAACAATTTGGAGTGGACTTCTACCCGTTCGCTTTGATTCGATGTCTTGAATCTTGCTTTGTGAATTGTTCCTTATGTCGGCTTGATCAAGAGTCTTCAGTTTGTTGGTCAAAGTCCATATTTTCATCGTCTTTACATCGTTTTCACTTTTTCCTGTCCAAGAACCTGTAACCTGTAACATGTAGCAGACATGCGTCAAAAGTACCTGTTTATTTATAAAAAGAATAAGAATGGGGAATATAATAATACAATATTATGATGTGAACAAATACCCCCAAACTTATCTTTTGCTCGTCCTCGAGCAAACTTATTTTTATTCACTAAAATCCTAAGCGCACTTTCGCAGGGAAACGCGATTGCACTGAGCTCGTGCAACAGGCCGTTAAACCTCTAGGTGTCCCTAGTAGGAGGAGTGTTGTCTCCTGAGGGTTTTCAGCGGATACTACCCACAAAATCCTATCAATTCGGCCCATTAACTTTTATTCTCCAGTTAGGTTTTCTAACAAGGAATTCTATTATCTTCGACTCATAAATCATCCACCCATATTCTTCACGCTTTCTCATTATTTAACTTAAGATTATATATGTTATGTAGACCTACTTAGCTTTCGGCATCTCTTAAGTTTTCCTTCTAAAGGTCCATCTCCACTTAGGAATTTTTATCAACTCTACTAAAGATACAAGTTCTATTTTTCATTCCTTTCTCTCCACTAAACTCTAATCACATATCCCCACGTGTGTATAAATATCACCCCTACACTTGGAAATTCAAATCAAGCAATCGTACTCTCGTCCATTGTCCAAAGCACTTATTAATTAGTGAATTTTTAATTGAATTTCGCTTACACATCCTTCATGCGACCGTTAATACTTCTTGAGGTACCAACAACCGATTACAAGATGCGTTAGCACTTTAAAGCGTACTTCCTAGTTTTGCAACACCCAAGACTTTAGCAGTGACTCCCAAACCAGTTGGTCTAAGGCACTAGGTGATGAAGCACCCTCGCTAAATATTTTTCTATTTTTACAGCCTTAAGTAATCACAAAAACCAGTGTCCATTTTTTTTATTCTTTATTCACATTTTTTTCTTTTATTTTCATTGTACTAAGGACTTTAGACAAGAGCATTTCAAGGTCTCTTCTACTATTCCAAGTTTCAAGGTGCGTGATTGTGCATTTTGTAGGGTATACGTTTTCAGAATCTAGACTTAAGCTAGGAACTATTTTTCAAAGTTATACTCTAATAAGATGTAACATTCCAAAATAATAAAATATTATTTTTAGGAATTTTTATAATTTAATATTATTTTATTGATTATTTTAATATTAAAATGATAATTAAATATCGATAAATAGGAAAAATTTTGGAAAATTCTAAAATAGGGTATTTTATGGAATTATGCCATTTTTAAGTGTTTGTGATCATTTATATGCTAATTTAGTGCTAATCGCGATTAAAAATCGCTAATCGGATTTTTGGCGTTTTTGTGCAAAACATGCACATATCATTTTTCTAGACTTGTGTTATATTTTCTTGCCATGATTTTACTTTGGGGTTACTATTCTTGTGAGAAAGGAATTTGAATAGAAAAGAAAAAGGAAAAGAAAAGAAAAATGGATTAAAGAAATACGTATGGTGAGAGAGAGAGGGTAGGTGAGGGTGTTTGACTTAGCCATTCTCTCTTGTTTTCTCCTCTCATTTCTCTCCCCCCCTCTTCCATGAGCTGCTACTCCTGCTCTCCCTCCTTCTTCATCATCTTAAAACTCCCCACAACACATCCAAAACAACTCCAAAACCCCATATCGGTTTCACAAAAAGTGTGCACAAGCTCAAGATCTACACATTGGACCAAAGAAGCATGGATTTTGGCCACTAGGGGCAACTCAAGAAAATTCTTGAGTTGCCAAATGAGGTAATTACTGAACCATTAGCTTAGTTTTAGCATTATTTATACCCCTATGCAAGTTTAGAATCGAAATCGTGTGATTTTGTGGAGTTTAGGAAAAACTAGTAAGGGTTTGAGGAAATTATGAGCTGTGATGGGAAATTGAGTTCAGTGGAGACCATAAAAGCACCCTAGTGCTAGAAACCCAGACCAACCCCACTGGAAACCCAAAAATACGGAATTACGGGACTTTCATGTCGGTTTGTGAGTGATTAGGGTGTGCAGGTGAATCTGGGTTGACCCGGGGAGTTTCTGAGACAAACAAACAACTCTAGGGGCCAAATTAGGGTATTAGGAGGCCACCCTGACCAGACGGACCCCATTGGACATAGGGGGGCCGGCCAGGCCGGTTTTGGCAAGGATGTGGCCGGCCATGTAGTTGTGGAATGTGTCGGGGTTGATCCAGTAGCTCAAATATATCATATACATCACCCTGGACTTGTTTAATTGGCTAAATTTGACCCGAGGTGAAATCTGGGATCGTTTTCTTGGGTTGCTGCCTTACTTTCAGTATTTGGTTTTACGTATTTTGATTTCCATATTTTGGTGTTTGTACGTTATCTCAATCGTGTGACGTTTGTACGACTGCATCGAGTGATTTCGGGTTGTTTTGCGAAGGCTAACCGTAGGTTCTAACCTATAGGCCTTTTAGCGTATCGTATTGGTTTTAGCGTGCCGTTTTAAGTTTCGATTTGATTTTGATGCGATGCGATACGTGTGATATGTGTAGGTACCCCACGACGATCCGAGGCGATGCAGAAGATGAAGGCGACATCGATACCGACACGCAGGATACAGGTGAGTAGATTTATATCTACGGGGAGAAGTCGGGTGGATGGCGTATAGCACCCCCGCAGTTCGTGGTGATGTATACGAATACGTATACACATAGATATTGATTATATTGTTTGAGATTATTGATGATAGAGATGGATCCTAGGTGTGATTGGATTGGTTTAGTATTGCGAAACCCTAGAGTAGTGGTTGCACCACACATACACACACCCATACTTGCATACATTCTTCTTTCATATGTGCGTACATGGGATTACATATTGATGTGTATATTTACACATGGGTATGGGACTATGTGTTTATATACTGGATTTGAGGATAGTAATTGGGATTTGAGATGAGTTGATGAGATTGGGCTTGAGGCCCGGAGATCGGTGATGTGATTTGGTTCGTATTGAGATACGACATGATGTTTTCACGGGTCTTTTGGCGTAGTGATTCTTATACCTGCATGCATACATAGATGGTATCAATATTGTACTAGACGTAGATCAGTACCCCGATCATGACATTTGATAAAGAGGATACCAGATAAATAGTATGATGAATGTGATATTGACCCGTACCCAGATTTGGGATGCCGTACGATGGATTTACGTACGAGCTATATTTTGATGATTGATCCGCACTCTTGACTTGGGATGTCTGATTATAGATATGATATCGGATATGATATTATTGAGGCGGGATCACCGACTAATATATATACAGGTATGTATATGTATCGACTCAGATGTTAGGCGGTTTCCTTACCTGTAGCTCAGCTTGTTAATTCAGCCGTATAGTTTAGTGTAGTTGTTAGATTAGATTAGACTCCTACCTATTTCAAAACTAACGAATCGTGGGTATTTTAAAAGACAGCCCACGGGATCCTACGGATATTTCAAAAGACGTATCTTTTCATAAAAACACCGTAGCCCCTATTTTCAAAACCGTATTATTTCAAAAGGCATCATTAGTAGGACTTATATTAGATTAATGCAGATTAGTTATAGTTGCATCTAGTATTCAGCTCCCGCTCATTGTTGTGGTTCGCTTCGCATCGCATGCTTATATTATGTTTCATACTCCATTATTGATGTTATGCTGTTAGGACACCAGCACCATTACCGATGATGCGTATGTACCACGTACACTTACTTGCCGGCTCACACACATCTTCATCGGTAATTGCCATGTCACGTACACCTTAGAAAATATTATTGCATCGACATAGGTTGTTAGCTAATAATTTAGACATGATATTAGTGTACTTGCCTTATATGCTAGATTAGACATTGTAATTATTACTTGTTACATCATGCATGTTATTATTCATGGATTTTTATACCTATATGCACTGTTTACATGCTATTGAGGATTGGATTCGGATTTCCATGAGATTTTTTGGATTTGGGGGAAAACCGCAAAACTTATATAAACGTCTTTTCTCTCTTTAAAATAAAAAGTGCGGTTTTCCCATGATGTATGAGTCGTCCACCATGAGTTTGCTGATGGATTTGGAAACCCGATTCGAGGAGACGGATGAACCGTTTCGGGTACATGGTGGACCCGGTGCGGTACCCCGGGGCAAGATGAATGTGGTGATGACGTTGAGCCTGGCAGGGGAGCACTACCGACCGGTGATTTTACCTGACGCGTCGGATATCCGGAGGATACCGTCGTGGTCTTGAGATTGATGGTAGGGGCCGATCTGGACTGACGGCGCCCTAGATATTGTGATTGAGACATTGAGATTTCGTGATATTGAGGTACAGAGACTGTGATACAGAGATATCGAGATATTTGGATTACGTTTTGTACCGATGTTAGGCACTGTTTTATGCTGATTTTATTATGATACCTCATTTTAAAAATACAAAGGAAATCTCACTAAATTATGAAAACAGTTTCTTCATTTACATGTATTCTGTTCTCATGCATTCATACCTCATTGATATGATATATTTCCACCTGAGGCACTGACACGGGCTATGAGATTACACTCAGGTTAGATATTTACCCTAGCATTGTTATAGGCTGCATGTTTTATATTGGAGGATTATATATTATGATCGTATGATCTAGGATTGCGTCATACATGCGATTTTTATTCGTAGATGTTTTTCTATTCACGAGTTGGCAACTCACCCCCGTTGTGCCCCAGTTTCTTGCAGGTGTTGCCGTACGGATTCATTACGGCTTTGCGGGCACTGTACCTTTCGAGTGACTTGCTAGTAGGTGGGTTTATTGTATCACACCCATCATTATTCATTGTATATTATTTTCCAGTTGTATCTAGAAGTTCCATCAACCAAACATGTATTTATTTGAGATAGAGACCAGTGTTGTTTATTCTATCGACCTTAGAGTCGCGCTTTGTATTTTTACGGATTTCATGCTGTTTTGAGTTTCCTTTTCTGTTGTGATCCTCGCCTTTCGGCGTTGTATATTATATTGCTTGCGTGGTTGTGACCGTCGATTGACGAAGAGCTAGCTCCCGCTTGGGGATGCCTTTTCCATTATATATGCTTTATCAGGTTTTGTACCCGTTTGGGGTCAGTTTTTACAAAGGAAACTCTGCCGAAATTTTTCGAAAGGACTTGTGATTTTAAAATGCATATTTCGGCGTATTTTGCAAAACTACTTGATTTAAATTGGTTTTACTACACTCTACTACTTTTCTTGGTTTGGATTTCTGGGTTTTCGGCTTACTTAGAATACGTACGCCTTGAGACGTTCGTAGTTTAAGTGCCGGTCTATTCCGTACTTTCGGGACGTGACAAAGTTGGTATCAGAGCGTTAGGTTTTACCTTCGGAGCGTAGGATGACCCTTGGTTGATGGAATAGGTGACTAAAGTAGAGTGACGTACCGTTGGTATGTTCCGCGGCATATTTACGACACACCACTCCACTTAAGAAGCCTTAGGATGTACATTTCCTTGTTCAGTATCATATTCATTCCTAATCTAGCTTCATCGGTACCAGTTTGGTTTTGCTGCCACGATTACGGGCAGGGAGAGCTACGGCTAGAGTTGCGGTCAGCACGAGCTCGTCATGAACGAGGACTGACCAGGGCGTGATCCCGGCGACACACTATTGTAGAGATGTGTCCTTTGATTGTGTTTTGCGCCACGAGCGTTGGATGGATCGCTGTTTGAGACTTCTCGGACGTGCAGATTAGCACTAGAGGATTGAGCCACTGACAGAGGCCAGCCAGATTTTTATGACCGTTGGTGTATTGCTTACTCATGATGATTGAGGCATGGTTCAGCATGCAGACGAGTGAGCCAGTTATTGCTGCGAACGACGAGATATCGCCCCAGATGTTGGACCTATTGCAGTACAAGTTGTACGAAGAGATGATAGAAGGTCGCTAGTCACCGATGATGAATGACTAGGACACATGGATTGTTCGCTACCCCGATGCGAGGTCATCAGATAGATTGATTCCAGCTAGAGACGACTTCACGCGGAGACGTTGGGAGTCGACAGAGACGATCGAATGTCAGAAACTTATTATTCCAAGTTTAAAGTAGTCGGAAAGACATGCAGGAAATTCTATGGTCCCTCTAGAAGAATGAAACCCTAACTCGACTTAATGACCGTATGAAAGCCTTTGAACCTTAGGGTTTACGGCAGTTCTGCGGCGCCATTAGTGAGGCTTGGGTTTGCCCTTCTACGGCTGGACCACCGATGCTGTGGTATGTACTCGATACTATTATGCTGTACCCAAGATGTTGAGCTCTTGGGGGATTATGAGATTTTGACGACTCGATCGGATGACTCGACTTAATTCGGATGCTAGGTGGTGAAATGCATTTCTTAGGAGGCTCGAGATACGAGGATAGCCGTTGGAGCTCAATCCATGCAGCCACGACGAGACGAGTCCGAAGCAGTTGACATTAGAGAAAAGTGGAGTAAGCGGTTCGTACGAGATCTTGGTAAGATGACGTTCTACTCCGCCGACATCAGAGATGCGATACGCCTGCCGAGGCATTGTACTTGGATATACCTTCCAGAAGGAGTCGCGATGAGTATGCAGCCGTTCCGGAGCAAGAAACGGATATAGTAAAGGACGATGACTTCCGGACAGTTAGGCAGAGACGAGACTTGGAAGAGACCTTGAGCAGGATTCCTTCCAGGATACTGCTGCAATGATATTTGCACCCAGGATTAGATGTGTCACGTGCATTCAGAGAGCCAGAGGCCGACGCCAGTGACATGCTGCTTGACGAGTGGTCGTGAGGATGGACCGAGAGATGACCAGAGAAGTGCCAAAACGGAATCGTCCCCGTTAGCACACCTGACAGGGCCGATGAGCCGATGGATCGTGAGATTGGTAATCCCCAGGGAAGATAAGGACATTTCTGAAATAAGTTACGAGAAGACCTAGACCCAGGAGTGGTCATTGTTACGCACACCAGCAGGCCAGAGTTCAGGATCGTCGACGAGAAATGCTATGAGTGACTACGACAGTTAGCCAGAGATTCTTGGAGGATGTGCTTGAGCGGGACTATCTCGCCATGCTTGTTTTCAGTATTGTTGGGCGATTTATTCGCTTGATTTAATTTTGATGATTGGGTCTCATGATATTTGTTTTCATGCCCCATGGTGGCACTTGCTGAGTATTTACGATTTTTGCACAGTTGTTGCACTTGATATCGTTTTTGAACCTTGGTTTCCCATATATATGATTTCATGGGTTTTATACATTTGAGTTGATTTTGTGCGTATGCACGCACACGATTTGGTTTTTTTGCACTCTGTATAGTTTACATATGCTTGCAGTGCAGTGACATGTATTTTGTGCACTTAGTTGCACCGGACTTCGATTTCGATTGGGATGTTCGATATTTGTTTGTGCACTTTATGCACTTGATTGGATTTTTCGCGTGTTTCGGCGCTTGATATTGGATTTCATGATTTCGTGCATGATGAATGCACCGGATTTGGATTTTAGCGCATGTTGGGCTCATGTTATGAGATACGATTTTGGTTGCACACCAGATGCACTAAATCGGGATTTTTCGTGCATGTCAGATGCACCTGTTTTTGCTGTCAGGCACACATTTGGCCCATGACAGATGCTTCGTGCACACCCGATGCACTTAGATGTTGTTTTTGTGCACATGTATGGCACATTTATGGATCTTGATTTCCGTGCGCACCAGACGCACGTAGTATTCATATGTATATTTTGGGATTGATTTCTTATGGAGCGGTACGTTTTTATGATGATTTCTATATGTTTTTATACTGAGCAGGACTAGTCAGAGGACAGTACCTGAGTATATTGTGCACGCATTGATAGTTACAAAGGAATTTCCAAAAGCGAGCTATAGTCTCATTATTTACATACGTGTCTGATATGCCACGAAAATGTTTTAAACAGGGAACACTTCCAAATTGTTTTCAAAAAAAACGGCGGATCGTGCATACTAAACAAAAGATATATAAGCATATGGCTATTTTCTGATAAAGACGTCTGCCACTGTGCAGTGTTATGCGCATCGCACAACAACTTAAAAAGATTTGGCACGCATTTACTACAGATATTTACGTGTATAGTTTCGAGTTGTATCATATTGGTTTCATATTGGATTTGGCATTATGTCTTTACCATAACTGCGATGATTGCGGGATGCTTGACGGAGTTTTATTTTCGAGTTATCTACTCGTTACTCATGCGCATGCATTGCGCTATGATGCGTTTATGTATTGATGATTTCGGAGCCCCGACGACTTGGATTTTTTTTATTATTGAAATGTTTTAGAAATTGGGGGTTTAAATTAAAATTCGGGGACCGAATTTCATTAAGGGGGGAAGATTGTAACATTCCAAAATAATAAAATATTATTTTTAGGAATTTTTATAATTTAATATTATTTTATTGATTATTTTAATATTAAAATGATAATTAAATATCGATAAATAGGAAAAATTTTGGAAAATTCTAAAATAGGGTATTTTATGGAATTATGCCATTTTTAAGTGTTTGTGATCATTTATATGCTAATTTAGTGCTAATCGCGATTAAAAATCGCTAATCGGATTTTTGGCGTTTTTGTGCAAAACATGCACATATCATTTTTCTAGACTTGTGTTATATTTTCTTGCCATGGTTTTACTTTGGGGTTACTATTCTTGTGAGAAAGGAATTGGAATAGAAAAGAAAAAGGAAAAGAAAAGAAAAAGGGATTAAAGAAATAGGTATGGTAAGAGAGAGAGGGTAGGTGAGGGTGTTTGACTTAGCCATTCTCTCTTGTTTTCTCCTCTCATTTCTCTCCCCCCCCTCTTCCATGAGCTGCTGCTCCTGCTCTCCCTCCTTCTTCATCATCTTAAAACTCCCCACAACACATCCAAAACAACTCCAAAACCCCATATCGGTTTCACAAAAAGTGTGCACAAGCTCAAGATCTACACATTGGACCAAAGAAGCATGGATTTTGGCCACTAGGGGCAACTCAAGAAAATTCTTGAGTTGCCAAATGAGATAATTACTGAACCATTAGCTTAGTTTTAGCATTATTTATACCCCTATGCAAGTTTAGAATCGAAATCGTGTGATTTTGTGGAGTTTAGGAAAAACTAGTAAGGGTTTGAGGAAATTATGAGTTGTGATGGGAAATTGAGTTCAGTGGAGACCATAAAAGCACCCTAGTGCTAGAAACCCAGACCAACCCCACTGGAAACCCAAAAATACGGAATTACGGGACTTTCATGTCGGTTTGTGAGTGATTAGGGTGTGCAGGTGAATCTGGGTTGACCCGGGGAGTTTCTGAGACAAACAAACAACTCTAGGGGCCAAATTAGGGTATTAGGAGGCCACCCTGACCAGACGGACCCCATTGGACATAGGACGGCCGGCCAGGCCGGTTTTGGCAAGGATGTAGCCGGCCATGTAGTTGTGGAATGTGTCGGGGTTGGTCCAGTAGCTCAAATATATCATATACATCACCCTGGACTTGTTTAATTGGCTAAATTTGACCCGAGGTGAAATCTGGGATCGTTTTCTTGGGTTGCTGCCTTACTTTCAGTATTTGGTTTTACGTATTTTGATTTCCATATTTTGGTGTTTGTACGTTATCTCGATCGTGTGACGTTTGTACGACTGCATCGAGTGATTTCGGGTTGTTTTGCGAAGGCTAACCGTAGGTTCTAACCTATAGGCCTTTTAGCGTATCGTATTGGTTTTAGCGTGCCGTTTTAAGTTTCGATTTGATTTTGATGCGATGCGATACGTGTGATATGTGTAGGTACCCCACGACGATCCGAGGCGATGCAGAAGATGAAGGCGACATCGATACCGACACGCAGGATACAGGTGAGTAGATTTATATCTACGGGGAGAAGTCGGGTGGATGACGTATAGCACCCCCGCAGTTCGTGGTGATGTATACGAATACGTATACACATAGATATTGATTATATTGTTTGAGATTATTGATGATAGAGATGGATCCTAGGTGTGATTGGATTGGTTTAGTATTGCGAAACCCTAGAGTAGTGGTTGCACCACACATACACACACACCCATACTTGCATACATTCTTCTTTCATATGTGCGTACATGGGATTACATATTGATGTGTATATTTACACATGGGTATGGGACTATGTGTTTATATACTGGATTTGAGGATAGTAATTTGGATTTGAGATGAGTCGATGAGATTGGGCTTGAGGCCCGGAGATCGGTGATGTGATTTGGTTCGTATTGAGATACGACATGATGTTTTCGCGGGTCTTTTGGCGTAGTGATTCTTATACCTGCATGCATACATAGATGGTATCAATATTGTACTAGATGTAGATCAGTATCCCGATCATGACATTTGATAAAGAGGATACCAGATAAATAGTATGATGAATGTGATATTGACCCGTACCCAGATTTGGGATGCCGTACGACGGATTTACGTACGAGCTATATTTTGATGATTGATCCGCACTCTTGACTTGGGATGTCTGATTATAGATATGATATCGGATATGATATTATTGAGGTGGGATCACCGACTAATATATATACAGGTATGTATATGTATCGACTCAGATGTTAGGCGGTTTCCTTACCTGTAGCTCAGCTTGTTAATTCAGCCGTATAGTTTAGTGTAGTTGTTAGATTAGATTAGACTGCTACCTATTTCAAAACTAACGAATCGTGGGTATTTTAAAAGACAGCCCAAGGGATCCTACGGATATTTCAAAAGACGTATCTTTTCATAAAAACACCGTAGCCCCTATTTTCAAAACCCTATGATTCGTGTTATTTCAAAAGGCATCATTTGTAGGACTTATATTAGATTAATGCAGATTAGTTATAGTTGCATCTAGTATTCAGCTCCCGCTCATTGTTGTGGTTCGCTTCGCATCGCATGCTTATATTATGTTTCATACTCCATTATTGATGTTATGCTGTTAGGACACCAGCACCATTACCGATGATGCGTATGTACCACATACACTTACTTGCCGGCTCACACACATCTTCATCGGTAATTGCCATGTCACGTACACCTTAGAAAATATTATTGCATCGACATAGGTTGTTAGCTAATAATTTAGACATGATATTAGTGTACTTGACTTATATGCTAGATTAGACATTGTAATTATTACTTGTTACATCATGCATGTTATTATTCTTGGATTTTTATGCCTATATGCACTGTTTACATGCTATTGAGGATTGGATTCGGATTTCCATGAGATTTTCTGGATTTGGGGGAAAACCGCAAAACTTATATAAACTTCTTTTCTCTCTTTAAAATAAAAAGTGCGGTTTTCCCATGATGTATGAGTCGTCCACCATGAGTTTGCTGATGGATTTGGAAACCCGATTCGAGGAGACGGATGAACCGTTTCGGGTACATGGTGGACCCGGTGAGGTACCCCGGGGCAAGATGAATGTGGTGATGACGTTGAGCCTGGCAGGGGAGCACTACCGACCGGTGATTTTACCTGACGCGTCGGATATCCGGAGGATACCGTCGTGGTCTTGAGATTGATGGTAGGGGCCGATCTGGACTGACGGCGCCCTAGATATTGTGATTGAGACATTGAGATTTCGTGATATTGAGGTACAGAGACTGTGATACAGAGATATCGAGATATTTGGATTACGTTTTGTGCCGATGTTAGGCACTGTTTTATGCTGATTTTATTATGATACCTCATTTTAAAAATACAAAGGAAATCTCACTAAATTATGAAAACAGTTTCTTCATTTACATGTATTCTGTTCTCATGCATTCATACCTCATTGATATGATATATTTCCACCTGAGGCACTGACACGGGCTATGAGATTACACTCGGGTTAGATATTTACCCTAGCATTGTTATAGGCTGCATGTTTTATATTGGAGGATTATATATTATGATCGTATGATCTAGGATTGCGTCATACATGCGATTTTTATTCGTAGATGTTTTTCTATTCACGAGTTGGCAACTCACCCCCGTTGTGCCCCAGTTTCTTGCAGGTGTTGCCGTACGGATTCATTACGGCTTTGCGGGCACTGTACCTTTCGAGTGACTTGCTAGTTGGTGGGTTTATTGTATCACACCCATCATTATTCATTGTATATTATTTTCCAGTTGTATCTAGAAGTTCCATCAACCAAACATGTATTTATTTGAGATAGAGACCGGTGTTGTTTATTCTATCGACCTTAGAGTCGCGCTTTGTATTTTTACGGATTTCATGCTGTTTTGAGTTTCCTTTTCTGTTGTGATCCTCGCCTTTCGGCGTTGTATATTATATTGCTTGCGTGGTTGTGACCGTCAATTGACGAAGAGCTAGCTCCCGCTTGGGGATGCCTTTTCCATTATATATGCTTTATCAGGTTTTGTACCCGTTTGGGGTCAGTTTTTACAAAGGAAACTCTGCCGAAATTTTTCGAAAGGACTTGTGATTTTAAAATGCATATTTCGGCGTATTTTGCAAAACTACTTGATTTAAATTGGTTTTACTACACTCTACTACTTTTCTTGGTTTGGATTTCTGGGTTTTCGGCTTACTTAGAATACGTACGCCTTGAGACGTTCGTAGTTTAAGTGCCGGTCTATTCCGTACTTTCGGGACGTGACATAAGAATATCAATACTCTTCCCTTGTTTCGACTTAGCCCAAGAAGTGAACCCAAAATTTGCCTATTTCTAAATAAACTACAAGGCATATACTTTCTACCGTTAAACTTTAAGGAAGGTTATTTTTAGGGTTTTTAATTTACTAAGTTTAAGATCTAGTTATTCCTAGCCAGTTAACCTATTTGCCAAACTCAAGTCAATTAGCCAAAATTGAATACAATGATTTTTATAATTTTTGAATTTTTTTTAATTTTTATGGGTTTTCAAATAAATATGCAAATGCAAAAAAATATGTACAAATAAATGCGAAGGAAGAAGACGTGCCGAGCATACCCCCAAACTTGAACTTGACAGTGTCCTCACTGTCATGCTAAACCAAGAGGGTCAAAATACCGGCACTCCCCTGTTTATTTGTTTATAATTTTTTAAATATTTTTTTAATGTTTTGAAATTTTTTTTAATTTTTTATAGAAAAAGAAAACAAAAATATATATACATATATACAACAAGGTTCCCCCCAAACTTAAGGTTGGCCTTACACAAGCCAATGATTAGCACCAACCATTCAAAAATCTTATCATGGTAATGGCTAAGTTGGTGAAATAATGGGGTGTAAATGAAAGAAATGAGAAACACGCGAGATCGTGTGGAAAGAAGGGTAGAGTATGGTCTCGGTGGAGGGGAAGAATGGCGGGAAGGAGAAAGAAGTGGAGTACGATCTTGAGGGTGTAAATCGAGTGAATAAATTAGCGCAATTTGTGATGACCGATGTGTTAAAAGCGATTGCGCTAACCTATTAACCCGTCGAGCAATGGGGTCAAATCCCTCAAGATTCGCAAGAAAGCATGGGTACGCCGAACTTGGTATAGGAGATGAAAGCGTAACGGTCACTTGTACGGTCGGAACAATAGGAAGGACGAAAGGAAGTGAATTAGGGATAGTATCATTCTCACCGTAGTAAACTGTCTCGAACTTGAAAGATTCCATTAATGGTTCGAAACTACTGTAATCAACCGAGTCTGATGGTTCAACTAACTCATCTGAAAATGTAAAGGACTCAAACTCGGGCGGTGAGTCATCAACATCGTCCGAAAAAGTGAAACACTCGTAAGTGTTATCATCTGTGAGAACAGTATCGGATTCAAAGGAAAAAATTTCAAGCTCACAGTCTTCAAGCATGGTCGGAACGATGGAAAGGAGGGAGGGTGATTTAGGTAAAGGTTTAAGAGGATGAGCTGGAAAATCCGACACATCAAACAAGAATGGTTCAACCTCAATATGATCCTCAAAACTCTCCTCAATACTATCATCATAATTCTCCTCAAAATTGAACTCATCCATGCCATTATCATCAAAATCAAGACGCATATGAGATTCAGGAGAAACATTTAATAACTCGGGATGATGATTTGAACATAAAATTTCAATTAAATCGACAGGTTCATCATCCGAAATATTCCCGGCGTCTATATCCTCAATCAAATGAAAATCAATTTTTTTAGACACCTCATCAAAAGCATGGATATTTATCAATTTAGGTTCTAGAGTGGAGGTGTAAAGATCGAAATGATTAAGTGCGGTTTCACTCGAAAGGGGTTCTTCACAATTTGGCAAATCAAACACTACAAAATCACACAACTCGTTTTTATTTTCAACAGGTGAACTATTTAGGGCAATCGATGGAAAACTGGAGTTGTGGTTTTCAATTGGATAGGGGTAGGTTTGATTTGGAAATCCTCTCTCATTCTCACTCTGTCCAACTGCCTCCTTATACATTGAAAAATTTGGAGCTAGTGGGAAACTAGCTACCGGTTCACTAGGTTGCATAAGGGCGGCCACGGACGCTTCCACATTCCTAGTCATTTTATTTGTTGCTGCGATATATGCCTCCAACGACTCTTCCAAACTAGACTTGGGTGGTAAGGGGGTTTCGGTAAAAGATTCGAAATCGTGTGGATATGCAAAACTCCCTAATGGCTGTGTAGAAACAGTGTCTAGTGAGGGTGGTAAGGTCGGGTAGGACTGGTAGGAAGTGGGTGATTGGACAGGGGTAGGGTCAACATATGGATAAAAAGGTGAATAGTCGTGTGGATCCCTAGAACTAGATGAGTGGAGAGGGGTGAAAGATCGACTGCAAGATTGAGCAATATGCTCAGCAATGGACATCGGCTTAGAAGTTACGGCTGGACTTGAAAAAGTGGTGTCAACATACGGAGGTGGTAAAGGTTGACTTGGTTGACACAAAGTGGGTTGAAAAGTCAAACTGTTTCTCCTAGACGCCTCTATTTGATCTTTCAACGATATTTTAGGTAAGGAAGGATCGTCTTTAAATTGACCGAACAAATTGACATACGACGCAAAATTAGGTTCGGGATACCAAAACTCGGCAAGTGATTTATTATGTGGGGTACCCATGTTGTAAGAAGAAAGGGGAAAGAAAGAAAGTTTGTTGTGGTGCAAGGATTTATTTGCGGCAAAAATTTGCAAGTTTTCTATAAAAAAAAATTCCTTTTTCTTTTTCTCTTTATTTGGAAATTGTTGCAAAAAGGATTTTGATAAAAGATATGCAACAGAAAAATATTACTTGCAATCTATCTCTAATTTCAACTAGGCGCAAAAATCCTGCACAAGATTGTTATATGGAAGGGAATATATTTTTAAAGCGCACAGAATCCTGCAGGAATATTTCAGAAAAAGATATATCTAGATCTCTAGAGAAAGACCAGAGAAGATTACAGAGGAATTTTCTCCTGATGATGTCACCCGAGAGCAGCTGAACCGCGGCCAAAAGGGCTCTACCGCCGGGGTTCCGCGGTGAAGAAGCGGGCGCGGGTCCCCAGAATTTTTCCCGTGCGACGACTCGACAAGACGGCCGCGTTCCCGCGGCCTAAGGCAGGTTTTGGCCGCCGAAACGCGGCGTGGTGGGGGATTTAGGGCTCCAAAAATTTTCTGCCTCTCTCTTTTGAAAATCCCCCTCTGTTCCGATCTTTTGATTTCTGTTTCGCTTTCTGGAAATTTCCAGATCCGTCTCGATTGTTCCTGCAAGATTCACACAACAAAGTACCCTTTCCAAAAAATAACAATTGATATATTTTTATAATTTTCTTGGATTTTTTAGATTTTTATGATTTTTAATTTTAAGATTAACTCGAAATCGCAAAAAGGAAAGTTCTACGCCATCCCCGGCAACGGTGCCATTTGATTTGTATGTCAAAAACTATTTATTACCGCAATCAAGAACGGCGTCGCATGTAGCTAGCCGGTGAGTACGGGTCGGTCCACAGGGGTGTTGTGAATTTCCTATTCGCTCAAACGAGTTAATTCCGATTGTGGTCGGATTGATTATTAAATCTAAAAACTAAATCTATCTATATCTAAGTCTTGCTAGGGTTAGGTCTAGGTTAAGTTTGGAAAGTCTATAAATCTCACCGCTTTCTATACCCATATGAAGATCTAATTAGGTGTTATGGTAAATATTTATAAAAGGGATTAGGATGATTGGGAAGATTGTTCTTCCTTTAGATCCTTGTCCTTCCTTTAGAAATCTTTACCCTAACCTCCATGGAAAACCTTAAAATCCGGGCCTTTAGACTACGGTATCACCGCTACCTCGTGGGTAGAGTGCCGTAGGGAGCGGAATAAGAAGGTATGCATGGAGTTCTATGAAAATATATGGCGGGCAAGAAAGGGGATGGGAGATTTTCGTCTCTCAAACCTTTCCCAGATCTAACCCTAACAAGCGAGGAGACTACTCACTCATTAGGGAATTAAAATACATTTATCTAGGGCAGAGAATTAAAAGATTAACTAGGGCAAGAAATTAAATTTATCTAGGGCAAGAATAGAAAATTAACCTAGGGCAGAAAATAAAGAACTTACAACTTGATGCTCTCCAAAAGAATTCTGAAATTTATTAATGAAGGGAGGCATAAAGAGTTACAATGATTAGAGTTCCTATTTATAAAGAATAGGAAACCCTAGGGTTACATTTTGATCCGCATGTCTACAATTACAAAAATAGCCCTAAGTTGACTAGTCAAAGCCGCCGCCACATTTTAGTAAAAATTATTTCATCTGATCACCCAGGACCGCCGCGGAACCACGGCCCGAGGCCTGGTTTGGCCGCGGTTCCGCGGCCAAAAGATGGAGTTGGGCCATGAGTTTTCCTGGGCTGATTTCTGTTGGCTTAGGCTTCTTGTTTCTATATATCTTTTTCCATTTGGGCTTCTAGGTTGGTTCCAGATTTTCAGTGAACAATTTGTAGTGGACTTCTACCCGTTCGCTTTGAGTCGATATCTTGAATCTTGCTTTGTGAATTGTTCCTTATGTCGGCTTGATCAAGAGTCTTCTGTTTGTTGGTCAAAGTCCATATTTTCATCGTCTTTACATCGTTTTCACTTTTTCCGTTCCAAGAACCTGTAACCTGTAACATGTAGCAGACATGCGTCAAAAGTACCTGTTTATTTATAAAAAGAATAAGAATGGGGAATATAATAATACAATATTATGATGTGAACAGTGGACTTTCGGGATCTCAATAAAGCCTACTCGAAGGACGACTTCTCAGTACCGGTCACCGAGCTGATGATAGACAATACGTCCACTCATGAAGTTTTCTCCTTCATGGACGGCTCGTCAGGATACAATCAGATAAAGATGCATCCCGAGGACCAGAAGCACACCGTTTTCCGGACTCTTTTGGGCATATTCTGCTACAAGGTGATGCCTTTCGGTCTAAAGAACGCCGGTGCCACCTATCAGAGGGCCATGACGAAGAATTTCGACGACCTCATACATGAAATCGTCGAATGCTATATCGATGACCTCGTGGTTAAAAGCAAATCATACGAGGAACATTTAGAGCATCTGAAGACCGTATTTCAACGCCTTCGGCAATACAACTTGAAGATGAACCCTCTCAAATGCGTGTTCGGAGTTTCCTCGGGCAAATTCCTAAGATTCATCGTACGACATCGAGGCATCGAGATAGAGCCGTCGAATATCAAGCCGATCATGGAAATGCCTCCGCCAAGGACTCTTAAGCAACTGTGGTCTCTCCAAGGGAAGCTCGCGTATATCCGGCGATTTATAGCCAATCTTTTCGGTAAGTGTCTCCCCTACAGTCGCTTGATGAAAAAGGGAACCCCGTTCATCTGGGATCACAAATGCCAAAGCGCACTGGACGAAATCAAGAAATATCTGCAGAATCCGCCAGTGCTGGCCGCTCCTGTTAAAGGAAAACCTCTCGTCATGTATACAACGGCCCTCGAAGGTTCGCTAGGCGCATTATGGGCACAAGAAAACGACCAAGGGAAGGAGAGAGGCCTTTATTATCTGAGTCGAGTTCTCCTGGGGGCAAAAAACAACTATTCTCCCATCGAAAAACACTGCCTGGCGTTGATCTTCGAAATAACGAAGCTCGGACACTATGCGTTGGCACATGAGGTCCATCTCATATCAAAGATGGATCCCCTCAAATATTTGATGTCAAAGGCCATATTAACAGGACGACTGGCTAAATGGGCCCTGCTCTTGATGGAGTTCTCGATAACTTATCGGCCTTTTAAGGCAATGAAAGGCCAGGCCATCGCCGACTTCCTCCCTGAGCATCCAATACCTGCCGACTCTCCCTTGAACTGGGAATTGCCAGACGAACATGCGTTTGACACGATCGACATGGAGAGAAGAGAGAATGATACCCAATAGGAACTCTATTTTGATGGAGCGTCTTCCATGAAGAAGCGCAAACAAAGCACCCCCATAATCAAATCAGGGGTAGGCCTCATCTTCGTGACTCCACAAGGAGGGATAATGCGCTTTGCCTTCTCCTTAACAGAGCCGATGACGAATAATGAGGCCGAATACGAAACTTTGATAGCGGGTCTCGAGATCGCTATCGACATGGAAATCAAAAACCTCCTCATATACGGAGGCTCTCAGCTGATTGTTAGTCAAGTAAATGGCGATTATCAAACGTGCAAGCCAGAGCTGGTAAAGTACGGCGAGAGAGTGCAGCAACTAGTGACTGAAATTTCCTCCTACACATTGGAAAGTATACCGCGTGCAGAAAATAGCAAGGCGGATGCATTAGCCAAGCTCGCTAAAGAACTGGCTGATGAAAACCTCGATGACGTGAGGATCGTGGTACAAAGCCGTCGGGTTCTCGCACCGGCAGAAATATCTCCAGAGTCGTCCGAAGAAAAGGGAGCGACCGAGCAAACGACTCTCCAGATAAAAGACCAGGAAAAGGCTAAGGATTGGAGGGAAGTCTTTATAGACTACTTCAAATCCCGTCGAACACCTGAAGATGCGTCCTTAAGACAAACTTTGGATGAACCTCTTTCTAAACCTGAATTAGGCTCATCCGACGAAAGATCAGCTTGTGAAACGAGCTCTGTCTTTTGCTTTCATCAATGATACTATGTATAAGAGATCATTTGATTCTCTGTGGTTAAGATGCCTGGGACCAGACGAGGCAAGGAGAGTCGTCCAGGAAACTCACGACGGACTCTACGGTTCTCACCAAGCCGGGCCGAAGATGAAGCTGAAGATCAAACAGATGGGTTATTATTGGCTCATGATGATCCAAGACTGCCTCGAATACGCGAAGCAGTGCCACGCGTGCTAGATTCACAGAGACTTTATCCATCAGCATCCAAATCCACTATATCCAACAGTGGCTAGCTGGCCGTTTGAAATGTGGGGGACTGACATAATCGGCCCCATCGAACCAGCATCGTCTAGAGGACATCGATTCATTTTGGTGACAACTGATTACTTCTCAAAATGGGCAGAAGCAGTACCGCCAAGGGAAGTGAAAACGGAGAATATCCTCCATTTCTTCAAGACACATGTCATTTATCGGTTCGGTACTCCGCGACGGATTATCTCCGATAACGGGCCAGCCTATAGAAGCCACAAGATCAGCCGCTTCGCACAACAGCATAACATAGACTGGAGATACTCTTCGGTCTATAATCCCCAAGCTAACGGTCTAGCTGAGGCTTTCAACAAGACCTTGACAAAGATCGTGAAAAAGACGGTGTCTCAAAATAAGAAGGACTGGTATGAGAGACTGCATGAAGCTCTCTGAGCGTATCGAACTACGTTTAAAATGGCCACGAGCACAACGCCGTACGCATTGGTATTTGGTACAGAAGCGGTACTCCCCTCGAGATAGAGTTACCCTCTCTACGAGTGGCAGTTCATTACGAGTTAACGAACGAAAAGAATGCTCACCTTCGGCTTGAGGAGCTCGATACTCTTGATGAAACCCGGCTCATAGCGCAACAAAATCTGGAGGCTTATAAAGCAAAGATGACACGTTCATATGAGAGATTGACTATGCCGAAAACATTCCGCCAAGGCGAACTAGTGCTAGTGGTCAAGAGACCTATGATCCCCAATCGCGCCAGGTAAGGAAAATTCGAGCTGAATTATGAAGGCCCGTATATCATAGACAAAGTCTACCAGGGTGGAGCTTACCTACTCATGGACATGCATGGTGAAAGACCTTTCAGGCCAATAAACGGTCGCTTCCTAAAGAAATACTACGCCTAACGAGTCACGGCCTAGGTCAACGATAAATGACGACACCTATGTCCGCTCGCTATCTTCCTAAGCCCAAACTCTATAAGTAGTAGCTGGCTAACGGACCGAAACGTCCTCAAACTAACGATGGACCACTATGTCCTAAAACTAGCTGTTGACCGAGACGTCGATAAACTACTGTGGATTGCAACATCCTAAGGCTGATACAAAAAAAAGAAGAATAAAAGAATTAAAAAAAAAACTGTATGTCCATAAGTGAAAAGGGCACGGATGAAAACCCAAGAGGGCTCCGTGAGTAAAAACAGCAGGGCTACTGGCGAGTTTTGTGAAAACCCGAAAGGGCGCAATCTCGTTAAAAGACACTTGCAAGGTCCTCTCGACCTTGTGAGGAGAAACCACCTGCGTGAGATCCTTACGACTCACAAGGGAGAAACACACTTAGGGATCCTCATGATTCCTAAGGAGAAATTACACTTGCGAGATCCTCACGACTCGTAAGGAAAACCCTCTTATGAGACCCTCACGGCTCATAAGATTCAAAAGTCTTAAGCTACATGGATCTGAACATGTTCTTAAGCGGCCACTACAACCTCCAACACTGCCCTACAAGCGACTCAGTGCCGACCCTTGTATACAATCCACGGGCGCGAATAAACATTTCCCTAACAAAATCTCATCCGTGACTAGGGGTATGTTTGCACGGTGAACAGCCCTTGTAAATACTCTCTACTTAAAAGGAGAAAATACTCTTGTAAGATCCTTACGACTTACAAGAAGCCATACACTTAGGAGTCCTCACGATTCCTAAGGAGAAAACATACCTACGAGATCCTCACGACTCGTAGGGAGAAATACCTTTATGAGACCCTTACGGCTCATGAAGTCAAAAGCCTTAGTCGACAGGATCCTAACCCTGTTCGCTAAACCACCTTTGTTCAACATCGACGGGGGCAAATGATGATTCGCTCCTGACAATATCCCAGTTGTAGTGGTGCTGATGCCAAAAATCGATGTCTAACTCCGAGCTTGCAGCAAAGAAGCTAGCGAGCCACACATGCATACGAAATAGCAGAAATGGTAGGGCAACTTGCAACAAAATCAGCAAGTAAAAATGTATGCATGCAAAATAGCCGAAATGATTGGGCAACTCGCAATAAAAAGCAACGAGTAAAAATAAAATAAATAGACGAAATGATTGGGCGCCACGAAAAATAGCCGAAATGATTGGGCAATCGCGACCTTCGCGATATAAAAGCTGAAATGATATAGCATGGGCGCAAACAAAGAAGGAATCACACCTTCCCTCCCCAGGCTCCATAAAAAAACGAAGCCAAATCTCGAAGGTTCAGGGATAGCCTAGAGATCATCAACAGCATTCCTCCCCATTCCAGCAGGATTCAGACGCTACAATCGACCCTGGAGCTATGGCAAAGCCCCTACTCCAAATCTCGATGGTTCCCAGACAACCTAGAGACCACTTCGATATTCGTCTCATTACAACAAACGCAACGTCATCCACATGAACCCATCGCAGAAATACGTCATCCGCATGACCCCGTCGCGGAAATACGTCATCCACATGACCCCGTCGCGGAAATACGTCATCCACATGACCCCGTTTCGGAAATACGTCATCCACATGACCCCGTCGTGGAAACACGTCATCCACATGACCCCGTCTCAGAAACACGTCATCCACATGACCCCGTCGCGGAAATACGTCATCCACATGACCCCGTCGCAGAAATACATCATCCAAATGACCCCGTCATGGAAATACGTCATCCACATGACCCCGTCGCGGAAATACGTCATCCACATGACCCCGTCGCGGAAATACGTCATCCACATGACCCCGTCTCGAACATACGCCATCCACATAACCCCGTCGCTGAGATACACCATCCACATGACCCCGTCTCGGAAATACGTCATCCACATGACCCCGTCTCGGAAATACGTCATCCAAATGACCCCGTCGCGGAAATACGTCATCCACATGACCCCGTCGCGGAAATACGTCATCCACATGACCCCGTCATGGAAATACATCATCCACGTGACCCCGTCGAGGAAATACGTCATCCACATGACCCCGTCGCGGAGATACGTTATCCACATGACCCCGTCTCGGAAATACATCATCCGCATGACCCCGTCGCGGAAATACGTCATCCAAATGACCCCGTCACGGAAACACGTCCACATGACCCCGTCGCGGAAACACGTCATCCACATGACCCCGTCGCGGAAACACGTCATCCACATGACCCCATCTCGGAAATACGTCATCCACATGACCCTGTCTCGGAAATACGTCATCCAAATGACCCCGTCGCGGAAATACGTCATCCACATGATCCCATCTCGGAAACACGTCATCCACATGACCCCGTCGCGGAAATACGTCATCCAAGTGACCCCGCCTCGGAAATACGTCTTCCAACGACTCCGTGGAACACGGCCAAAGTTAACCTTGACCCTATGGGAAATGCCCGGAGCAACTTCTGACGCCGTGAAAAGCGGATAATGTCAATCTCATCAATCACTTACGGGTCCTCTCAACCTGTAAGGAAGAAAACTCTCTTGTAAGATCCTTACGACTTACAAGAGAAAACGCGCTTAGGAATCCTCACGATTCCTAAGGAGAAAATACACCTACGAGATCCTCTCGACTCGTAGGGAGAAAAGTCTTTGTGAGACCCTCATGACTCATGAAGTTGAAAAGTCTTACGCAGTATATCTGAACCTGCTTCCTAAGCCATCACTACCTCTTAAAGAATTCAAAACAGAATGCTCTCTATCATCTACAGGCTACGCTTACTAAGGTAACAAGCCGGCAACAAAGAAAAGAGAAGAAAGCAGTGATAAAAAAAATATATATCTTTTATTCATGAATTCAATGGAGTACAAGTTGAATCGTATGAAAGAACAAAAAGAATAAAAAATGGATACATGTTAATGTTGTGAGACAGCGAAGATGGTTGAAGCTGATCGCTGACTATGATCTTGATCTTGAGTACCATCCGGGAAAGTTAATGTTGTGCCGGAAGCGCTTAGTCGGTTGCCAGCAATTCTGATGTTGACTGCACCAAGGAAACTTATTGAAGACTTTCGGAGATACGAGTTAGAGATCGTGCTACCGCGTTCTTTGGGATAGATGATGCAACTGCAGGTACAGTCATCGTTGATCGAGGATATTGAAGCAGCGCAATTGCAAGACCCAAGATTGCAGAAGTTTCGAGAACAGGTTGAAGTTGAGCTTCGAACGGGCATGGTGGTTCATGAAGATGGTTCGTTGTGTCAGTTATCTGTGTGTGCCAATAGAGGTATTCGTGAAGAGCTTATGAAGGAGGCACACAGTTCAGCATATTCCATACATCCAGGAGGCACGAAGATGTACCGTGATCTACGACAGCATTTCTGGTGGGAAGGTTTGAAATGGGAGATTGCTCGCTTTGTGGCAAAGTGCTTGGTGTGTCAGCAGGTTAAGGCTGAACATCATAGGGTTACTGGTTTATTGCAACCACTTCTGATTCCTCAATCGAAGTGGGAACATATAACCATAGATTTCGTGACAGCTTTACCGCGGAGTCCAAAAGGCAACAATGCAGTTGGGGTGATAGTTGATCGATTGACCAAGGCAGCTCATTTCATACCATTTCGAGTTGGTCAATCAACGGGAGCGTTGGCGGAACGGTACATGCAGGAGATTGTAAGATTGCATGAAGTACCGGTGAGCATCGTGTCCGACCATGACACTCATATCTTATCACACTTCTGAAGGAGCTTACAGGAAAGTTTGGGGACTCGATTGAAGTTTAGCACAACTTATCATCCTCAGAGAGAACGATCCACACTCCTGAAGACATGTTGAGAGCTTGCATGTTAGACTTCAAGGGATCTTAGGAGGATCATCTACACTTGGTGGACTCTTCGTACAACAACAGTTTTCAGGCGACTATTAAGATGGCTCCATTCGAAGTATTGTATGGTCGCAAGTGTCGTTCACCTGTTTGTTGGGGCAATGTCAGAGAGCGAAGATTGTTGGGACCAGATTTGGTTGTGCAGACAGTTGAGGAAGTTAACGCTATTCGGAATCATATGAAAGCAGCTCAAGACAGACAGAAGAATTGGGAAGATACGTCGAGAAGACCTCTAGAGTTCGCTATTGGTGGTTTGGTGTTCTTGAAGGTATCACCGACTGGAGGGGTGATTCGTTTCGGAAGTCGAGGAAAGTTTAGTCCTCGATTTGTTGGACCTTTCGAGATTTTGGAGCATGATTGGAAGAGTGGTTCATCGTTTGGTGTTACCACAATCATTGGAGAACCAACTTGGGAACGGGATGATGAAATCCGGCAGAAGTTTCCACATCTATCCTTGTAGATTCTTAATTGTTTATCCTTTCTTGTCCTTATAATTTCGAGGACGAAATCCTTTTGTAGTTGGGTATAATGTAACATCCGAGTTCACTTATACCAATTCCAGTTCCGTATTTAATTATCTGTGGTCCTTCTTGATTTGGTGTGTTTGGGTGCGAATGATATTTCTACTTATTACTTTTGCATTCAACCCGACCCGCTTAATTAAACCTGTGTGACTCTTATTTATAGCTTACCTTGACTGGTTGCATGGGCTTTTGCATCTCATAATGTGGTTTATATTGGCATTTTATCTTATATCGCATCTGTTGCATATAACAATTTATATCACATAAAATAAATTAAAATTACATTTCATGGCCTGCATGATACCCCTAACCCTGTGGTAGCGTCCTTGCATCATGTTCTCGTCCCGTTCAGTGTAACGGACGTGTTTGGACGGCTACGCGCACGTGCGTGCGTCCGTTCTTGGGGGTATGCTTTTTAATCATAAAATCCTTCATTTTAATTTTTGGAACCCGCCAATAATTTTCATATTTCAAATTCAAATTTTTGGACCCGATCCGGGCGCATTTTGGAATATTTTATATCCCACATAAATTCAGATTTATTTAATATTTTATTTTTTTACCTTTAAAAATCTCGTTAACAATTAACAAACAAATCCTTTTAAAATTTTAGATATAAAATCCTACTTCATCATAACAATTAATATCTTTTAAAATTTATTTAAATCTCTCTTTACCTTTCCAGCTCTCTTCTCTCTGCTGTGGCCCCCTTTCTCTCTCTCCTATCTCTTTCTCTCTCTCCCACAAAACGCCAATTTTATATCTCCTAACTGTTCCCCTCCTCTCTCTCTCTCCTCTCGATCTCTCCATCTCTCTATCTCTCTCCTCTCGCATTCTCTCTCCCCCTTTCTCTCTCTCTCTCTCTCAGCCCTCTCTCTTACCTCTCTCCTCTCTCTATATATTTAATTTCTTTTAACCTTAAAATCTTACCCACGTACTCTCTCATCAGCATCTTCTTCTTCTTTTCTTTTTCATGTCTCCCGCCTCCTCGCCCACGAGGAAGCCCATGCCCGAACCTTCGCCTCGCCGTCTCCTCTCACCGTCGACTTCCTCCCCTCGACCTCGCCTCCATCATCTCATCGCCAACCTCCTCCTCCTCCTCTTCCTCCGTCCCCACTATCCTTTTTCGACGTGAACCCATTGCCTGCAACCCACGCCGCGCGTCGCGCTCATCGTCGCCGCCGCCTCCGCCTTCGACGGCACCCCATCACACTCGTTTGCTTTCTCTTTTCTCTTAGCCTCACCCAAGAACTCCGATGAGCCCTTTTCCCTCTTGATGACCTCCTCGATTGAATCCCACGATTGCACTCGACCTCGCCCCTCATCGCCGAGCACTAAGATCCCCTCGTCTCCACCCCCACAACCATCCCTCATCTCTCTCGATCACTTTTCTCTCTCTCTTCCTTCCTCCCGTTCCTTTCCCGCGACCGCCTCGCCTCAAACCCATCGTTCCTCGCCTCCTCAACCTCCGCAGTTGTCACCTTCGCGGCCACCTCCTTCCCGACCTCGTCACCACTACGACCACCAGCACCTCTTTAATTTCCCTGCATGCCTCGTGGATAGTGCAGCCCCCATCTTCCTCTTCTCAACTACAAATCCAGAACCCTCACCCAACATCAGCCGATCTCAAACCCTAGCCACCGACCCTCTTCTCCAGAGCCCCGATCACTGCTGTCAATGCTATCACCCTCCCTCTGCAAGCGCAGAGCACTCGCACAGTGAGCCTTCCCTCTTCTTATTCTTCTTTTCCTTTTCTTGCATGCATTCTTTCATGTAGTGCTCACTGTTTTTGTTTGATCGCCGGAGTTAGCCGCGACGTCGACGATGCCGATGCCCAACGAGGATATCTGGCCTTTGTGATCCCATTGTGCGTGGTTTGGGTTCATTTACGTGTACCGTGCGCACGTCGCGACATTTTCCGCCGACGTGAGACGTTCCGTATTCCCGTTCCTGATCCGTTCGGGCAAGTTAATCTTGTTACATGCTACTATAACATCTATACATATTTATTTCATGTTTAAGACTGTAAATGGAATCTAAGGCTGTTAATCTTCATTATTGCATTTCGATGTCAGAATATATCATGGTAGACTCAGATCTTAAATCATAATTGTTTGCATGTTAGAGCACCATATTGTATACCCACATCCGTGTTTAAATTGCTTACTAATTAACTGCATAACTCCTAGCACCTTTAAATAGTTTCTACCCCGAATACCCAGTGGCATCAATTGAACGTATTTTATATATCATTGCATCTCTAGAGTATTTAGTGCGTATTAGCATGATTTTAACATTCATATATGTTTTGCTGTATTCAAGTAAGGTTGAAACCATCTATTAAATACAAACTGATAACTGTGCATCTACACACCTTAATCTGTACATGATTGCATTTCACGTTATAAATTCCAGCTTGTTGATTCTATTAGTACACATGCTTGTTCTGTATGCCATGATTATGCTAGTTGATTTTGAGTACCCACATGATATCTTGTACACTCCTGACATAACATGACACCTTTATACATTACCTGACCCGACATGGTACCGTACACTACTTGACTCGACCTGATGTACCATGGCTTGACCCGTTTCTTGATCTCGTGTCTAATGCCAACAAACCTGACATGTAGTCCTCACGGACCGTTCCTGCTGTCTATCCAGACAGACCTGCTCTTACCTGATCCTGTGTTGGCATTAGTTCTTGATTACTGAATACCTGACTTGAACACTTATAACTTGGGGGTATGGGGAAATCAACGGTGAAACCTGACTTGTAACTCAACAATTCGATACTTATTCTGATCAGTCTTACGGGCTAGGCCAGCCCCGGAGTGATGATGCTGACATCACTCATCTGTACCTGCTACCTTTTACTGCCTAGCGGCACGTCTCGGTTTCAGCCTGAGAGTCTGTAGACCGTGGTCCCGGGCATGCACGGGATACTATTGAGTTACATCGATGATTCATCAATTTGATTTCAAAGACTTGAGAGTAGATAACCCAATAGATCAGTTTAGTTTACTCACTGCACATTACCCTTCACTGCCCTGATTTACATTACTGTTACATTTGCTTTTCATTCATGATTGTATTTGCATTGCCTGTTACCCTGTTTATATTTTATTGCTTGATGACATGACGCGCTGACGTCTGGGTTTTGCATGGCCCAGATTCTTCTACCTTGTTGCAGACTGATCAGGAGTATTGCCGCTGTTAGACGAGCGGTAAAGTTCATGTCTGTATGTAGATTCACTTCCAGGTGTTTCATTTATTGTATCTTTTGCTTCCGCATATCATTATTTCTTGACTCATTCATTCTGGCTCATGGACATGTACTAGATAGTTTAGTTTACTTTCCTGTTCTTGATATCTCTACAGCCGTAATGTGACCGTGGAAGGATTTTTCCTATCCACAGGTAGCATGGTTGGATATGTCACGTGCCCATCTTAGCGTACTCTGGGAAGCGGGGCGTGACAGGAAAGAGAAATGCGGGTTCAGCACCTGATACAAATGATCAAAAAGAACTCCTGCAAGATCACGATGATACATGGTCAGTACACGAAAGATGTTGTCCCCGATTTAAATTTATCACAAACCCATTCCTTCTAGCATTTGAGAAGTTATAAGAGAAGACGGAGGGGCAACCACCGTCAAAGCAACAACTGGCGATGCTTCCTCAGGTGGCACAACCTCAACGCTCGCTACACCTGCATTAGAAGCGAGAGAAATACTGTCAGGAGAGATTAAAAGGGGATTGCAGAATAAAGGGGAAAGCGATGACCCAAAATCTACCTGGTGAGTCGCCGGTCGAGACCGCGATAGAGTGTCACTGGATGCAGCGAATGCTCCACCCTCCTCCATCGGAACAGTCTCGCCACCCGTAGCCTCATCCCTCGATTCCACAAGAATCGTCATGACACTCGCAGCGCCTGGCAGCGGCAGGGAGCCGCAAGGGGAGAGAGCGACGATTGGATCAGTGCCCGACTCTTGGGAAAAAGTGACTACCTCGGGCTAGGCGGCTGTAGCCTCTCATCCACCGCTATCTCGAGCTCGGCGATTGTAGCCATCTCGCCTACCGCTGCGTCGGGTTCGGCAATCGTGGCTATCTCCTCTACCGCTACCCCAGGCTCAGTGGCTGCCGCCACTTCTTCAGCAAGACTCGGCCCTGCAAGATGGGATATATGAAAACCGGAAAGTTAAAACTTTGACAGAATAACCCGATGTCACGTTACCTTGAGTCGACTTTCCGATTGCTTCCCGGGCGGTACGTGCTGCCTGTCTGTGGGCGGTGGACAAGGCAGCCGGAGCATCCTCAGAAAGAGTAGGGGCAGGGGTAGCGGTGCTCGACCCTGCACCCGCGGCCAAGGCGACACTACGCTCCCTTGCCGCGCGCATTCTGTGCTTCCTCTCCACTCGGGCCGTGAGAGCGGATCTTCTAGAAGCCTCCATCAATAGGACGTCATCGTCCGCGCTAAGGGTTACCTCTGGAGCCGTTATAGCATCTGTCATCGGTCGTTTGAGTAAGGCCTCTCTCGGCAGTGCTGAGAAAGCCGGGACTTCGATGGCTGGCTCGGGAAGCATCTCTGCATCGCCTTACAGGATTGGCATTGTAGTCCCTGCGATAAGATAAAGAAGGGATCAGATTGTCCATAAGAAAGGAGAATGAAGATGCAATGAGCCGAGATATACCAACTCCCGACAAAGCACGAATCCTCTCATCCTCCTCGAAAGGTTTGGGGGAAGCCGCTAGAGTCTCTTCAGTGGAAAAGCCTGTTACAGAAGGAAAAATGTCATTCAAAACATGATAATAAAAATATAATGCAATAACAGAAGGTGCGACTGATGTTTACTTGATTGCACGAGGATGGCCAATCCCGCTTTCTGGCTTGCCGATAGCACGAGGCTGCAATAGCAGCCTCCAGATCAGTATCGTCTGGCACTATGAATAGACCCTCATTGGTCTCATATTCGCCCTAGCCCTCACTATAAGGAGCATGAGGCTCCTGACCAAATACGACGTCGGCAGAGAGGATTGACTTCTTCTTCCTCTTCTGCGAGCGAGCTCCGGTCGCCCTAAGCACAAGTTTACGTTTAGCGGGCGCCTTAGGGCGACGAGTCCCGATATCTGAACCCATGCCAGACTCAGGGAAAGCTACATGCACCGTCTCCATGGGAGCACGGGACACCGGTAGTACATTCACCGTCTCCACGGGAGCACGGGGTAGTGGTAGCTCGGGTCTGTCGTGCGGGACTTCAATCACAGCAGCTTCTCTTAGCGGAGGGAGGACAATGGTCCGTCGCATCAAGGGGACGTTCCGATCACCAGCAGGGGGTGCACCTTTGCGGTCAAGCAGCAGTCGCTTCTCCTCCCTGATAACAGCGCCCATTGAATGTTGATACCAGGCCACGTGTACATTAAGGTCCTTCGGGACACAGCTCGGTTCGCTAATAAAGAAGTGAGACCCCGTGTTCAGGCACATAAAATGATGCAACGCACTCCGTATTCCCTCTTCGGTGGCAGCAGGTTCTGCCAAAAAGGCCTCAAGTGGGACGCCCTGATTGTAACTCAGCTGCTGGGCGAAATGATACGGATTGTATCTCATGAATAATGCTGCGTCATTTTGCCTGAATACAAGAAAGCCCGGCCTGATGGAGTACAAATGAAGAATCTCCTGGACTTTCAACACGGAGGCCCTGTCTTTAAAGATGTCTTGTAATGGCAGCACCGCTTTTGAAGTTTCTTGGACGATGGTCAAGACTTTGTCTGTGAAAGACATACCAGCTCCAACCGTGCGTGGACGAAGGAGCAATCCCCTAGCTTCCGGCGGTGAAGGACTCACAATGGAGGCATCAACCAGCCGCATTATCCAAGGAAACTTGCATCTGTCATAGAAAGAAGGTCTTCTGTGGATGCCAAAGACCCCAAGCACGTGCAGCTCCATCCATGGAGTGAAGTAATGCATTGGGAAGTTGGCAGGATGCACCCCTGGTTCAGTGGTATCCGCTGTTAAGCTGAGGCCATGATATAGCTGGGCTAACCCGGTGATCCCGATGGCCACTTGTATTCCGGCAACCATGCGATGCGCGGAATAGAAGACAGAAGGCCTCATGTAACGAGGGTGCAGAGGAAGCGCGAACCAGCTTAACCATAAACTGAGAAACCCGAGAAAGAACGCTTCCTCATCAATGCCCGGAGCGGCGACTTTTGACAGAGGGACGATCGCGACGTCAGGAAGAAAGAAACCCTTTTGGTCTGCTTCCAGTATTGGCCGACGGTCCAAGCCAAAGCCGAAAGGATCATCAAGTTTAGCAAACTTTTCGCCTTGTCACGACAAAATTTCTGGGCAAAGAAAACGGGCAATGAAATCCGCAAAGCTGACCCCCCGGCCTCCGGATTCAAGAAAGAGGCTCTCATACATGTTCAACACCTTTATCAGACTTGGAAACTGGTGCTGAATAGCGTTCTCTGGGGTGAAGTACATCACCACTGGCTTGGTGGCCAAAACATATCCATCCGGAGGAAGCAGCTCCTCGTAATGCTCCCCCTAACTGGTAAACCAGAAACCTCGGCAAATTCTTCCAAGGAAATGGAGACCTCTCTATCCAATAGGAGGAAGGTATGGGTCGGGATGCTCCACTGCTTCAAAAATGCCTTGATCCACCATGTGGGAGGTGCAGAATACTGGAACAAGGAAGCGTAGACCGCAGGGTATAAGCCGAGCTTTAGCAGCTGTGATTTCTTCGCCGACAAGATATACCGGGCCCACTGCACGTACCCGGCCGGATGACGGGGAGTTAGTTCGATGTTGTAGGGCCGTCCCCAAGGGCATGACTCGCCCTAACATATATGCCGCCCTAGGGTGTCCAAAGACGCCGGCGGCTGCACAGGAATCGCAGCTATAGAAGGCTGAAGGATACCCTCCGAAGTACAATTAACCACCTCCACGGCATAGTTCACCGGGGGTGCATCTGCATACGGGATCGCCGAGATAGGCTCCGAAGGCGTCGCACAAGAAAAGCTCCGGCGGCCTCTGATAATTTGATCATACCATCTACCCCATAGGTGAAGATTCTTGTGTTCCGGGTCGTGGTCTCTAATCAGCGCGAGAACCTCTCGGTCTACAGGCGCCTCAGAAAATCCGCCTTCTGAGCGAACGAACGGGAAGGAAGTGTTGAAAGACATGACGCCTGCGCAAAAAGGGACAAAGGTCAATTGTCAGTGTTATAATTTAAATTCTGGCATTTTGTACTTTAAAATTTGTACCACACTGCAATGCAGTGGAAAGGGGACCAAAGAGGGGGACCCACAAAATCTAGATGACAATGCATCAATTGAATAAAACAGCCTCATCATTTAATGAGACTGTTAATTAAATAAGGAGATCCTCAAGAAAATTCTCATTAAATGAGAGATCCCTTAGGAAGAGGAGTAAATCTCCCTTTGAGAGCAATGCTCTATGACAGAGTGACACTTGTCAAACTTTAATCATGAAGGAATAAAAATTCCTCAAGAGCCTAGCTCTGTAAAGATGATGAAAAAACCCATCAGAAAAAGAATTAAAATCAATTTTTATGAATTAAAAATTCTAAGATCTTCAAGATCTATGAATAATACTCTAAGAGTTCTTTATGAGCAAAGCTCTGTTCATGGGTTTAGGAGATCCTGAAACAAGATCTCTTTAGATCTATGGGTTCAGGAAGCAAAGCTCTGTTGATGAAACCCTAAAAAGGTTTTCTTTAGATCAAAGATCTATGAAGAGCAAGGCTATGTTAATGGGTAAAACCCTAGATTAGTAAAAGATTTATTCTTTACCTAAATTTTAACAGAGTTTTTACTCTTAAAAAGTTCTTAAACGGAAGAGCTGTGCTGTGAATGAAAATTCTTAAAAAAGAAGATGAACAGAAATCATCTAAAGGACCAAAGGTCCTATTTATAGGTATTGAAACGCCTCTTCAACTTCTGAGTTGATCCAAGGGTGCAGATGTTGCCACCGCTGCGCTGACATGTGGGCCACGTAAGCGCAACGGTGGGAGAGCATTTGTTTCCCCAATCAGAGCAAAGCTCTGTTTGAAATTCAAATTTCAAAATTGAAGCAACGCTTCAGATGCAGCGCCAAGTGCGCTGCGCCCTAGGCAGCGCACAATATGTGCGCTAGCGCTAGGCGCGCTAGCGCAGGACGCATTGCACTCTGAGCAGCGCACCACGTGTCAAACACAGGTGCGCTAGCGCAAGGTGCGCTAGCGCTGGAATTAAAAAATTCCCACCATTAGATCAAAAGATCTAATAATAATGATAAATCATTAATTAATCAGAATTAAATTCTATTATGAAAAGATTTTCCAATCTTGTTAAAAACAAGAAAATTGCCTTCTGTAAAACAGAAGCCCAGGGATTAAAGATCCAATGATGGGGAAAGATCCCCAAATCAATCAGAGAAAGATCTCTTTAACTGATTCAACAAATCAACTTGCCCTATATAAAGGCCCCAAGACTTCAAGTCTGATATAGAGAACCCCCCCCCCCCCCCCCAATAAACTTTGAGAAACTCAAAGATAAAGAGCAAGCTCTTACAAGAAGATACTTCTTCAAGGTAAAGATGATGAATGATGAACATAGAGATGAAATCATCTTATAAAAAGAAAAATTCTTTTCTTTTAAAAAGATCATAGATCTTCAAGACAAAAAGTCTTTCATAATTGAGATCAAAAGATCTCATCATAAAATAAAAGAAGAACATAATTCTTCTCACAGATCATGGATCTATAAAGGCAAAGCCTTTCATCAAAACAAGAGATTGAAATCTCTCCTGCAAAATAAGAACTGTTGTTCTTAAATCTTGAGACGAAGTCTCTTTTAAAAAGAACATAAACTTGTTCCCAGATCATAAAATTGATCAGATGCGCTTTGCGCTCTTGAAATACGCCTTGCGCTCTTGAACTGCGCTTCTGCGCTCTCTGTACCGGCGCTCAGCGCCAAATGCGCCACGTGTGCTCCAATTAAACAACTTGCGCTTGGCGCTTCTGAAATAGCGCACTGCGCTCATGGGCTGGCGCTCAGCGCACTGCGCTCATGGGCTGGCGTTCAGCGCCAAGCGCACCACGTGTCATTCACGTATGCGCCAGCGCAATGCGCTCATGGACTAGCGCTCAGCGCTCATAAACTGGCATCATGCGCTCATCTGGCGCCTAGCGCAGAACGCGACACGTGTCCCTTACATGTGCGCCACGTGGCAGAAGTGCACTGCGCTTTTTGATCGAAGCGCCTAGCGCACCATATGTTGCGCTGACAGAACACAAATTGTTCTTTAATGAGCCAGAGCTCTGTTGAATGCTCTGCATTCAATACAAGACAAAAGAAAAGATTTTTTGCCAAGACATAATGCTCATCATTGTTACAAGGGCCAAGCCCAAATAAAGGCTCAACCTAAAATAAAATGTTAAACATTTATTGGACTTAGCCCAAGACTGGCCATAAGTCCTCAACTCATATTAATTGAGCCCATCCGCTCATGAACATTTTAACAGATCTTAGTTCCAAATGGACTATAGATCTTTCAACTAATTCACACCGGTTCAAGGGTACATCTCTTTACTCCTCTGATATTTGTCGTTGTAATCCTTCAACGTCTTCAAAGAGCTGACGGGTCCCGACAACCAAACACTTTACGGACCGTGGGATCCTTAAACTCACGGACTATGATGTACTTAACCTTGACTGTGAGGTCTTTAAGCTCACGGACTACGATATCCTTAACCTGGATTGTGGGGTCCTTAAGCCCATGGACTATGATGTCCTTAATCTGGACCGTAATGTCCTTAAACTAATCGACCGCAATGTCCCTAAACTAAACAATAGAGCCTAATTGCTCTCTTGTTGGATCTAAACGATCCTGTTAAGTTGATCTTAGTGTAAAAATTAGACTGACGTATCTTTAACATACATTTAAGTTGATCTTAGTCCCAAATGAGACTAACGTATCCTTAAACCCAACCCCTAAACCCAAATCCAAGAAGATACGGATTTGGACTAATCCACACCCTACGGGTGACAACATAAATTAGTCTCCATATATAATCCACAGGCAAACAAAACAAAACAAACACCCACGACACAAAGTGACCATCTGGAGAAGGAGAAAGTGGTTACCGCGACGCGGTAGCGTAATTAACTGTAGGGGCTTGCGCCTGCAGGGAAGAGCGTCCCCACAATCAAAAACCCCTCAACCGAGGGGGAATCTGACGAAGTCTGCTACATCGGCCGCATCCGTTTAAACCTTCGATACATGGTGCCATAAATCAACTTGGCATCTTCGGAGAGGTGGACGGATAGCACCAATTCGCATCTGCCCCGAAATTTAGGCAAGACGTTCACCGCGTCTTCCCGCGTTTTCGGCGGGGAACACATGTCAATGGCACTAGCTGTACATAACGGCTATCCAGGTATTGAGCGAAAGGGAGGCCGACGAGCAAACTCATCCTGGAACCCTACTGAGCCTGACAGTGAAAATATCCGTACAGTCCGGTCCGTCCATCTATGAGTATCGCATATCGAATCTAGGGAGGTGGATAAAGTCAGACCCCTAATAACTTGACATTTAGTGTCGGCATGAAACCTATCACCAATTGAAAAACTACCGATCCTAGATCGGTAATTCTCGTCTACCTCGGCCGAGAATTTCTGGTGATGGCCATCTGTGCACTCCGCGACATCAACCCCCCATACCGGGAGAGACGAATCCCATGACGATCCGCTCACTGCCTCCATGTGGCTCGGGACTGTACCCAACTAAAACCTGTTTGCACGACTCCTTTGAGCCTTGGTAGGGTCATAATCAAAGCACAGTGGAACTCACACGAGTCAAATGACGATCTCAGGTCGATAGACTAACCTTTACACATGTCACCTGGGAACTGCTATCTGACAATAGGTATAATACCAACTAGCATGTTCCCGGCGAGTCCGTCCGGTGTACTCATAACCCAATGAGCACCGTATACATCTTAGGTGAACCAACTAACACCAATGGCTTGTGATACCGACCACCGCTCCTCGTCGGAGTCTCGATCCGTATACACTAGTCTACTCTTGGAGTGTCGATGCCCAGTCTCGAAACTCCCACGACTAGGGACACTTTAAGGATGTGCTTATAGACCACCCAACTCTCACGTATATGATCGCCATCATACTGCTGTTGTCAAGCAAGAATCCTATGGGCTCTATCAACATGTAATAGTGATCTGTAATGTCACCTGAAGCATGTACACGATGATAAAGACAAACCAGATAGCATACTATCATCTCAAGTAAGACTTTTCTACCGGTATAGGTCCTCCCTCAATTATTGCAATCACGTTCCTGTGATCCAATAATTGACTTGAGGGCACAATAGCCAACACGTCAGATTCTTTGGAGGGGGTATCTCCATGATTGTCTTTATCTTGGATGGGTCAACTTCGATCTCTCGATGTCGGACTATGAAGCCCAGGAATTTTCCCGATGACATGCCAAAAGCGCCCTTCAGAGGATTCATCTTCAGATCGTATTCCTTCAGTCGGGTGAAAACGGTCCTGAGATCTCGGATGTGGTTGGCCTTGGTTTTAGTCTTGACAACCAAATCATCAACATAACATTCGATGACTTTATGAATTAAGTCATCAAAGATTTTGGTGATTTCCCTTTGATATGTGGCGCCCGCATTCTTCAGTCCGAACGGTATCACCTTGTAGCAGTATATTCCGATTGGGGTTCGAAGTGCTGTGTGTTTCTCATCCTCGGG